>JAVRXN010000003.1:61128143-61728143 GCA_033556935.1 Timema podura | reverse complement strand
GCTCTAAAATAGGTAACGAAACCAAACTCCCCGGCTCGATTTCCGCGTATAGTTGATAGTTTTTAGTTATATTTGAATGAAAACTAAACTTTGGTTCTATAAACATGCCTTGAATTTGGCGTAGTACATTGTTCGGATTCACGGTGTTTCTTTAAATGACTCTTATGGACAAACCGTAACATATTATATAGGTAAATTTTAATTTTTGGTATTTTGTAGGTATTGGCAGAAACCTTATTCTAAAATAAAGAAATAATCTGTTTCCTATTATATTATTTTTAACTTACATGTGGTGCACGTACCGTGGTAAAGTGTTTCTGTAGTCTGTACACAAGGTTTTGAGTACAGTAAGAACACTAAGAAGGAACTTTTAAAAAATACAAACATATTTTTGTGGTAAACATTGAAATGTTCAACTATATTATTAGTATAAGTTGATAGTTATTGATAATACCTATCAAAAGTTACAGCTTTAGATCACATGACGTATGGACACATGATAATAATTTAAGTAACGTTTATAGCTGTCAGATGCTATTCTAGTACGGTGTTTCTTCTATAGACAGCCACACATAATGTAGGGTGATTCATTCGGGACTGTACATTTATTTTTTAAACTCATGATTGGAAAGTCATAAACTTCGCTTTCCTCATGGCATGTAGGATTGTATCATAGAAGATTCTGGACGTGCCCACCGACAGCGTCCAGACACATAATAGCCCGACGCTCCTAATTGTGTGATGTAGAATTAGTGTTCACACACGAGTGAATCACCCTATAGTAATAATAAAACAATTTTAGAACATTTTAATACCACACTCTTTTTAAACAAATATGAGTCTATATATCTATTGAAAAGGAACAAAGAGTGAACAGACAAACCAAAACTGACCCAACACTAAGTTTATTATAAAATAATTTCAACCCAACTAGCCATAGAATTTAAATCAATTTCAATACCAACAGCAAAAAGTAGAGTCAATATATAAATAGGTAAAACAAATCAAAACTATTTAATTTTTATTTCAAAAAATATTACCATAAACCCTGATAAAGTTAATAGTTCAATGCAATCATCATCTGCTATAACTGCAATAACTATGGTTGTATGAACAAATATAATTTTAAATAAAATTTATCAATAATATATTATTTTAGTGGCTTCCGTGGCCTGGGGTTGATTTAAACGAAGCGGGTGTTAGCCGCGTTGAAGAAATAACTTCCGACATTTCGGTTTTAGTTGAAATAGCCGTCATATGGGAAAAATGAAGAAATATTGATCTGGACGAGAATTTGAGGCATATTTATAGACCTGACCGTTAATTCCTAACTCCAGCCAATTCAATCAGGGTTGATTTTGTTTGGGAATGGTTTTTTATAAGTTATTTCTTCAACTCAGTCCAAGCCCATAAACATTTGTTTTAAATGATTGATTATGCTGTAAAATAAATAAATATCACAAAGTAATATAAAAAATCAGTTGTGAAGGAAAAGTATTAATAAAAAGTAGCATTATATACAGTAATATAACATATATACAGTATTTTACATGAAATCTTTACGTAATTAAAGCAATCTTTACGTAATTAAAGCAATCTTTCTTTAAGTTTTTTATTTCTAAACGTGTTTTCCAAAGAAAGTTTTCGTTTTCTCTGATTTTGTTCTTGTGATTGTAGCACATATATAGGGTCACGAATAGGCATTGAGCGACGTTGACGTGAATCTACAAGTTCTGGAACTACACAATCCATGTAAAATTTCTTAAGTTTTTCTTCCATTTCATTATTCCAAAATTGATCATCGCGGCAGATAGCTTCAACTTTTATTCCAAGTGGGGTCCAAACTCCATAGTAACAAATGTCTTTTTTTGTTATATGCAATTGACCTTGGATTTGAAAGTAATGCTTGTGTTTTTTGTTGACATCAACTATCACTTTTTTGTCTTTACTTAAATTCCAAAATGTAACTTTCCTTGACAAAATTGCTTGTTCAGGAGTAAGCTCTTTTGCAGAAGCTGGACACTTGACCTCAACGATGGCACTATCTCCCACAAGCCCATCAGGTGTTGCTCCCAAATATTGATGAGTGTGATCAATGAATAGACCACATTCTTTAATTTTACTCCCTATAACTTTTTCCATAGCTTGGAGAGCATCGCTTTCATGATCTCGCCCATATTTTAAAGACATTGAATCAAAATCGGTGTAAAGTAAAGCTTTTACTAATGTCTGACAGCTTGTATAAGGCCGCCTACAACACACTGTTCCAAAAACTGATGCTGTTAGGAGTTTCCGCCTTTCTTCCATCCACATTCCACATTTTCTTTGAAGAACTGTTGCCCTCTCAAATTCTTGAATTTCTTTCACTGATCTTTTTAAAGAATCTAGAAATTGTTTTTTCTTTTCTTCAAATATATCATGTGGAAGATCAGTTTTTCTGCGTGAGACCCATAATCTTTGTCAGGTATTTCTGTTGTTGGAAATAACTTTCTTCTCCGTCTCGTTGTGCTATTTTTACGGTTCTGCAGTACTTTTAGACGACGGACTTCATATAATTTTGTAAATTTTCCTGGACTTTGTTTATCAAATAATGTTTTGTGCAGCACATACATTGGTGTGTGCGTGTTATGTGACACAACAGCGGCTGTGCATCTCCCCTGGTAGGAACGTCTTTGTGTATAATTTATTCGTTTCCCACCTATAAACTTCGCTACGATGGAAAAAAATTGTTCCACAATATTACTGTTCAAGTGCCTCAATAAACTTCGGCAGTGCACAGCAAGACCACTAACAAGTTTTTGAAGGACAATGTACAATCCTTCTTCAGTTAACCTAGGCACTAGATTAACGTCCTCTTGTTTTGGGCCATTACAAAAGTAGCCACGATCTTTACAATTAAGGTGTTCTCCAAATATGTGACTTGGAGAATTCAGCAAATCCTTTTTGAGTTCATTTAATTTTTCTTGGTTGTTTAGATCCCCTTGCTTTGACCTGTATTCTGCAGCTTTTGTAACAGCATTCCTAAGTCTAACAATGTTTGCTGCTATTTTTTGTCTCAGCATTATGTTACCTAGTTTGCCGTTTCTAACTACATCTCTCAATTTGTTTCCATAGTTGCGAAGAAGATGGTTAGTGCACTCAACTTTTTCTACAGTTAGGTCATCATAAGGTCTTGCTTGTAGGATCTTCGAATACACACTGGAATCCCCATCCGCAACAAGAACGCCATATTTTACTCCATACATTGCTTCACTATTCAAAAAACCATCCACTATGACATCTGCTTCCATGCTTGTGGAACTCGCAGAAAAGTTTCTATAACATGTGTGTGTTTTTACTGGTATTCCTGCATTCTTTGCTCTATTACACAAAGTACAATATTTGTTTCTCCATCCCAGAAAAATAACCTTTCCAGTGTATAATCCAACAATGGCAGCCTAAAAAATAGAATTATGCATTAATCACGGGAGTTTTATTACAATAATCTTTTGCAATGTACATATCTACACTAAAAAGAGGCGAATCAGAGAAGTCTAGTCATCTAAAGAGAATAGATGGGTTTCCCCAAGATCTTTACCAATCATAAGTAATATTTTCTATTTTGCGAATGTAAAATTCACTAACCAAAAGCATTACAGCACATTTAAACAGATATCCTGTATAATATTGTATTATGTAAATAGCATTGGAGCATAAACCACTTTGTGTTGTGTGAAATACTGGAATAACTCTTCACTACAAGTTTTAATTATTTTAACAAAATGGGGAAATATAATTCTCCCAACTGGTTTAGATTAACATTGATTACTCAAATTAGCTAAGGTCAATTCAAGGACACTGTTCGTTACTCTACAACATTTCTTAGTAAAAAAATAATCTGCCTACAAACATCACATGCTATGGAAATGTTTTAAAAAATATTTTTTGTTTCTTTGAAGTATTTGTTTATGGTTTATAGCTTTATAATTTAGAGAGAAGCAGCAAAAAGATTTGCATCCTATTAATCTTGATAAATTTGGTGATATTGTAAGTTTAAGTGTATACACAAACAATTCCCATTCACAAAATAACTAACACATTATCCTACATTATTATGTATATTTTTGCAGCTCGAACTTACCACACCAGAGAGCGAACTGTAGTTTTTTCCAAAGGGAACGTTTGGGCCAACTTCCATCTGCTACAACGGTGAGGATTGGTGTTCCATTCCTGTCAACCTCCCCATGTTGAATAGCTATTTTTGCTTCCTCTTCCGCGGATTTGGCCATTTCCGCTAGCGCAGATTTTTCAAATCCATCAAAAACACTGTCTTGATAGTTTGAATATGTATTTGCAGCTAACGTAGGTATATTCATGGCTGAAGTAATTTCAGCAAGTTGTGCATAACCAGCACCTGCAGAAATAGAGCCTGCAACGGCTGCAGTATTTATGTCCATGACCTGTTCATTTCGAGGCTCGGTCTCAACTTGGCACTCAATATTACACATTAGACATTTAAAAATAAGTACGCTTTTATAGCCGCGCCTCTTTTCACGAACTACAAACATGTTGCTAAGATTACAGCCAATCGGACCATGATCATTTAATTCTTGCATTTTCACTATGAAATGTGTTATGTCTACTATTCTCCGGCCAGTGATTTTATGCACGTTCTCTATTTGCTGAGAACAGGATGTATGTACAAAAAGATCTTCATTGTCTGCACTATCAGTTTTCTCTTCACTGTGCCACTCATCATCTCTCTCTTTGGGAGGAGCGACACACTCGACCAAATAACTTTTGTTATGGTCAACACTATTTTTTATTTGATCAATTTGACCAGAAATTTGAACCTCCTCATCTGTTTCAAATTGTTTAATCGTTTCATTTGGAATGGATGGTCCTGTGGTTTCTTCCGACCTGAAAAATGTTCAACTAAATATAATATAAATATAATTTAACGTTTCGGAAAATTTTCAATTATTTGATTCTGGAAAAAAATCCAACTATTTTAAAGAGTTCAAAATAAAGTAATTACAGCTATTTCAGCTCTCTCCTCGCACTCACGTATCGACTACAGCGCTTGGTGGTTGAAAGTGTCACTTACGTTGGGTCTGCTCTAGATCAGATATAAAAATACATCGATATTATGATCAATCCTTCGCGAATGCAATCCCTTATCCCTGGGAATCAACGATAGGAAAATTTTGTCAGAAAATATTAATCTATAATTGGGTGGAGCTTGACAGGGTGAAAAGAGAGGGTTAGGAAGTATTCGGGATATGACTTTGAGGGAAAAGGATAGGATGGAAGAGGCGTGTTACTGAATTGGTGGTTTGAATTCTATTTTCAGTTTATCAACAGTAAGATAGTTAAAATAAATTTATGGTTGGTACGATTATTTGCTAACAGCATTTGTCCCCCCTCCCCCTTTTCAAAGTACACACTATATACTCCTAAAAACCCCTGCTTCGTGTCCTCTATCCCCCCCCCCTCCGTGACCCCTACAGACCCTAGTGCCCCCATCACCCCTTCCTTATCAACCCACTCTTCTCTCAACATACTATTTGATGACTTTATGTATATATAATAGGGTCTAGGTGCCACCTCTAAAATTCAACCTCTCTACCACAATCTGCCACTGCGGAAAATTTTTATCTCTACCTCCAGTACGCCCGGCCGGGATCAAATCGACTCCTTATTAGTGGTATAAGCTAGACTAAATGAGACTGCTGCACTTGTCTGCCTGCTTACCGGTAGGAATAACTGAAATCAGCGCAATTCATTTTATTTTTGTCACCAAAATATTATGGATAGGTGGGCTTTTTCAAACAGACCCTTCCTCATTCCCCACTACTTAGAAGCCATTCTCCTACGAAAATAAATATAGAATTCAACATCGCAAAACAGAACATTTTATTCAAATATGGTTATATTTCATTATTCATCGATATAAAACTAACGCCACAATTAGAGTTTAAAAAATCATTTATCGGCCATTTCCATTAACGAGACATGGAAGAAAGGAAAGAAATAAAGTAAAAAAAACGGAAATACATTTTATCACTGGCTCATGGTATTATTAATGTATATTGACCAAAATAATCTGTATCAGTTCTTGGCCCTACTGCAAGTTGCTGTGCTATGATACATAGTACATTTGACTCCAGAAAATGTATTGTTAGACTTATTTATAACATACTTAGCACCGCGTCTTACTACCCATTAGTGTTGTACGCTTAAGTACTAATTACGCTAATGGGTAAGTAATTAGGAAGTTGAATATAGAGGAAGTGAACTAGAATTTGCGTGGATTTACTTCCCCCATTTATTAGATAGGCTTAAGTATATAAAATAATTAATTGAATATTTCATTTATTTGGCAATTTTTTACGCTATTTATTGAAGGTTCATTGAAATAATATTTATTTCTTTTAATAAACTTCTTCAAGTACTTCTAACATACCAAATATGAAATCTTTGCATCATTTGATTTTTCTAAAAATTGTTGCTTTAGATGGCAAAATCTCAAACTTTGAGTAAACACTGTGCTCAAAATATACATTTAATCTATATTTAATACACTGATCCAAGTTTGGTTTTAGAAGACCTAATAATATATATATAATTATTATATTAATTTTGGGCTAAACACCCTTAACGTGTCGGAATTAACGACACGGGACCCACGGCTTTACTTCCCTTCCGAAGGAAGGCATGCTACGAATTTTCCCACCCTAAAAATCCATCGCCCTCGGGCGGAATTGAACCCGCGAACCTTGGGTCCAGAAGCGAGCATGCTAACTACTAGACCATCGAGGAAGACAATTTTAGATGAAAATCGTTAGAGCCAATTTAGAGAAAATCTACTTTTTGTTGTTTATTCCTTCAGTAAACTACCCTTAATTTTAGAGGTAGATAACTCATTACAAAAAACCCTCTGTAAAACCTTATGAAAATCTTATGTACGAAGTTTCAGTCCTATCGGTAAAAAGGTTTCGGCTCTAGCCCCAGTAACAGACAGAGAGAGAGACAGAGAGAGAGACAGACACAGACACAGACACACAGACACACACAGACACACACAGACACACAGACAGACAGACACAGACACACAGACACACAGACACACAGACAGACACAGACACACAGACAGACACAGACACACAGACAGACACACAGACAGACACAGACACACAGACAGACACACAGACACACAGACAGACACACAGACAGACACACATACAGACACAGACAGACACAGACACACAGACAGACACAGACACACAGACAGACACAGACACACAGACACAGACACACAGACACACAGACAGACACAGACACACAGACAGACACAGACACACAGACACACAGACAGACACAGACACACAGACAGACACAGACACACAGACAGACACACAGACAGACACAGACACACAGACAGACACACAGACACACAGACAGACACACAGACAGACACACAGACACACAGACAGACACACATACAGACACAGACACACAGACACACAGACAAACACACACACAGACACACAGACACACAGACAAACACACACACAGACAAACACACACACAGACAAACACAGACACACAGACACACACAGACACACACAGACACACACAGACACACACAGACACACACAGACACAGACACATACACACACAGACACAGACACACACAGACACACAGACAGACAGACACACAGACACACACAGACACACAGACAGACACAGACACACAGACACAGACAGACACACAGACAGACACACAGACAGACAGAACACACACACACACACAGACGGCATTGCAAAATAACTTTTTCGGATTCAGGGGGTCATGAAACATCGACATTCATCAAAATTTCAAGTTAGATTTTTTTACTATAACAATAGGTACTTTCTCTCCTAGTGATCTCGATGAAGTTTTTTTTTTGCACCGCGTCTTACTACCCGTTCGGGCTATACACTTAAGTACTAATTACTCTAATGGGTTAAGGATGTGGTAGGATGATATTATAGGAAGTGAGCCCGCATTTTCGTAGAGGGAGAGTGGAAAACCATTTAGAAAAAACCATCCTCAGTTCACCCGAGCGAGATTCGAACCTCGATCCTCGACAGCCAAGTCCAACACGAGACTGACGCGTTAGACCACTCAGTCACAGAGGCGGGTTCGATGAAGTAAAAAGTTAAGTTATCAAATTCATTTTAGATTATATGACACATTTTCCAACAATAACATAAAATCATTACTTACTGTTTATTTCTCCAGTACTCAACAAGTTGGTCCGGTAATCGTCTTTTCTTCGGTTTTGCTGATAGTTTTAAACGTTTTGATTTTTTAACAGTGAAGCGAGACGAATGTTTGCTTTGTTTAGGTGATAAAGTATCTTTCTGGATTGAAGTTGAACTTTCTTCAGACATGGTTGTAATGGATTATAACAATTTTTTGTCAAATCAATATTTCACCACTTGGTATGATTTATAAAAATGCACATACATAAATGAAAAATAACTTTTTTATTTTAGTAGACCTATAATGTTTTTATTGCGTTGAAAATAATTAGTAATTTTTCATATTCAACACTAGTATTATATATTTTTAAATATAAACAGTTTTATTACAACAGTTTATGCGACGATATAATTATACTAATTAAATATTTGAAAGTTTAAATAAAACCACTACGACTAACATTATTTGAAAGTGCGTGTAAATGATTATTTACTCTACAGTTATATTTTAAACTTGATGCCATGTACTCTTATTCAGAGTTGAAAGCATCGATTCAAAACAAACAAGGCGAGATGTGTAAGAAAAGACCAATATTATTTTGTCTCAAGTGCGCCCAGTCCGAGATATATTAGGATGGCCTGAGGGGGGGAGGGAGAAGGTAGAAGGGGGTGTTAATCTGTTTCTACCTGCATCGTGAATAGTACCTGTCAAGGCCAAAGAAAGAGAGCTGGTGACAAAATCTGAGGGGTGAGTTGAAAGGTGTGTATGGTGGGGGTAGGTATTCGATCGTAGAGATCCTAGCAGGACATCGCTGAACTATTTTATACAATTGTATACCATTAATTACGATAATTCCATTAGGTTTATCAATTGGAAAAAAATACGTACCTTTATTTTAGCTTAAGCTCTGTGATTGTATAGGAAGAAATTTGATCCTACTCACAAGGGAAAAAGTGCCAACTTTGAATCAATTTACTAAATTAATTACTAAGATATATTCAAATATCTTCCAATACAAACATAGAACTTTATTTGATTTACAAGATAAAAAATACCACACACTTCTGCGATGTTTCATAATCCCGGAAACTGAGCCAGAAATAGGCAATATTTTTGCGCTTTATTCAGCCCTTCCAATCCATCTTTACTCCCTCTTAAAGTATTCAATTTAAAAAAATGTATTAGGGGAAGACCACTTTAAATAAGTTCATACAAGCGTCGACTTTTAAAATAAAATCCAGACGAGGCTCCTTTCAAATAACTTCTAAGGGCATACCATTTTAAACATTTGCTGTTCGAAGATTACTTCAAATAGGTAGCTTCTAGTGGCATCAAATTTTTTAAAAATGGTAAGGAACTTTTTAAATAGCTTCTAGGTTCATACAATTTTTTTTTAAATTCTGGGTCGAGACCATTTTAAATTAATTATAGGGGATTTAATTTATAGAAAAATATTGGTTAACATTTCTTATAATAGCTTTTAAAGGCATTCAATTTTTTTTAAATGCCAAGGGGACTACACCAAATAGCCTCCACTGCAAATAACTTTTAGGAGCATCGAATTTTCTAACAATAACTAGGAGAGAATAGGGTAGAAAAACCACAAAACAAATATTTTGTTACTTACCTCCCCTCCTCTTCCTCTCTCAAACAAATAACGTTCCATCACCACTGTGTAATGTAACAATGTTCTTAGGGTTAAATATTAAGTCTTAACATAATTTCATAAAATTATTATTTTGACCAACCCCCTCCCCCACGAAATTAAATTCTCCCTATGCCCATACATTTTATCCTTTAAAGTTAAAATGAAATGATTGCCTCATATGTTTCCATCACAATCTCACTGACAGTGAAGAGAGTTACAATAGCAGACAACTTCAAGCGTTCGAATGATTTTCCAGTGTCTTAAAATAGGATGGCTATTAACAATCTCTCTTCAACCAAAATGGCCTTTCTCACCACTGTATCTTGTTTCACGATAGCTGTTCCTATTATATTCAACAGTTCCTCATAACAAGAGTTAGTCATGTGAAAATAATTCTGGAAATCTTTTTGGAGTGGATACACACACTTCATTTATCAAATATACGCGGGAAAAAGTTTTTATCCTTTAAAGCCATTCCTTATCCCATGATATTTTTTCTTTGGTTTTCTTTTCAATAATCTCCACTATAATAATTACCAGTTCTTCTGTCCAGCCAAAATAAGCCGGAAGATTTCAAAAGCATGCATTTTGAACGCAGATAGATCCTAACCCATATGAGTGCAGAAATACTTAGTGACATAAAATTCCAATGGAGGCCCCAAAAATGGGGTATTTCTAAGAAATAAATAAAAGTAGTAGCTAAAAAAATTACCGGAATATTTGGTGACATAAAATTCCCAAGGGTTCCCCTAAAATAGGGTAGATGGGGGCTTCCAGAAAAAAGAAGAAGTCAAAATACTCTTGAAGCTCATTATACCTAGGAAACTTAAAATTTAAGGCAGGTAACCCTATTCCAAAACGGTGCACAAATGAATACGTGATGGCTAAAAATTCCCCTTGAAGAACCCCCATTTAAAAAAAGTTTAAAAAATTTCAAATGCTAGAAAATATAGAAAGATTAGATTTGGCAAGCTGGTTGGCCCTAACCAAAAAGAGTGTGGGAATACTTGGTGACCGAAAATTCACATGTGAGCCCCCAGAAAACTTTAATGGAGATACAAAAAAGTTGTTTATAATTAATTAATCTTTACTTGAAGAAGGGTTTCACACTTTCATTTGGATATATTTGAACTATTTTAGAGTTTTAATTGATATTTGCCTCGGATATTTTGAGGTTCACTAAAAATTATTATTCTCATTCGCTATCATTGTCCAAGAAATGCCAATGGGACTCGTTACACGTCCAGTAATGAAGCCGTTGATTTTTAAACGGGTATTATGCTATATTGAAATGTATGTTTTTTTAGTATAAATCATCGTTGAGTGCCAATTCGAATCTGAATATTTTGTCAATAAATATTATCGGATGAGGCATTTGCAGTTTATCATATATTGTATTGAAAACATTGACAATATTAATATATTTATCGCTTAATAGTCCTTTTGGGCGCTTTTTTGATTTAAAGTAAACTACGACTTGGTTACTTGAAACCTATTTTAATTAAATCTTTGTATATTGATAGTAACATTACGGAAGTATGTTTATAAAACGGAACTTGATAATCACGTGATGAATGATGTCAGAATAAATGGCGACTGGCTAAGTGCTGCAATATCATCTTGTCGGTATACTATTAATTTTCACCTATAGTTCTGAAACTTTAGAGCGGTTTGGAAAATTACATACTTAAAAAATGCTTATCACACTAAAAAATCTTCAACAACAAACTTTCAAGTTGAAATCGATCCAACCAAAAGGTAAGTCCTGTTAGCTATTTTATTTTCTTGAACGGTTGTGTGTATATTTCACGTGCTTACTTATTATATTTTATAGTTTATTTCTTTTAATTTACCTTAACGTTTTCATTTTAAATTATTTGTCATTACGTTAATATGTTTAATGTTTTTGTGTAAATTTATAACCATTATTTATTTACCTATTACAATTGGATCTTTTTGTTAGGTTAAACATTTAAGGAGAAAATTGAGGCTGAGAAAGGGAAGGATTACGCTGCCGAAAACCAACGTTTGATATATGCAGGTAAAAATATTGTAATAGTTTGTAAATAAAATGTTTAATTTATTTTATTAGGTGGCCTAACATAACTATTCTAAATGTTTTTGTTATGTATAAGGCTTAGCCTACACTAGTCTACTTATTCTATATCCTTATTATTAAATAGTCATTATGATATTTCATTCTTGCGCAAACCCTGCGTTTTCTAAATCACTTAATCTTAATGAAAACGTTTTAATATTTGGTTCGTGCAAATTCATCCTAATAAAACATTAGCAAATTCTTTAAAACCCTATTTTTATGATTTTAGTTTTGCCTTCTAATTAAAATATCTTGCGTACATTTAGTCAGTTTTAAGAAATTATAATATTAGTAAATTAATTAAAATACCAAAACAATATTTCTAGAAAAAGGTTGACAGGCTTACATCTTTTTTTGCACCTTGAATCTTATTCAGGCTATTTGTTTAACAGTTATTGGTTATTCTTAATTGTTTATAATAATATTTTAAAAGTTAAATTTATTATAATCAAACTTCTATGGATTCTTATACATTCATACAATTGTTTTTTCACTATTCGATAACTCCACAGTCTGGTTTTCATAGAAAACCTGTAATTTGAAAATTTGAGCTTTTGTTGTATCGAAAGCAGGGGGTGGGGGGATATTACAATTGTACATACATTTTTAGACCTTTTAATTAATATAAATATAAATTATACAGTAATTCATAAGGAAGTATTATTGGAAGATTTATCATACATTTTTTGATTAACTTTATTAATAATAAATCAAATAAGATATATTTCTTGAATGCCAAATTTTAGGTACTTTAAATCAATTTTGTTGGTTGAAGGCAGGCTTCCTATGTAATATCTTATGGACCAAATGTATACAGAATGAGTAGGCTTGACTTTATTTTTTCTTTATGAAACACAATTTGTCCTTTTACAGTATAGTAATATGCTATATTCGGCCAGATTGAACTAAACATTGAATAAAGAAAAAAAACACCTTTTATTCACAACTATAAGAACTTTGTGGCCATACTCAAATGATCTAAAAACTTTTTTTTTAAAATACTTTAAAAAATTAACCTAATTTTTAAAAATCTCTTTGTAATGAAAATCTTTTAACAACTTAACTCATTGTGATTCATTAAACATAACATTGATTAGTGTTTAAATATTAATGCATTCATAAAACATCCATAGTAGGCCCATGATTAAAAATATACTTATTCAATAATAATGCCTTAAATTGACTCAAAAATGCCTAAATATGACTCAAAAATACTTAAAAAATGACCAAGGAGTGACTATAAAAATGTTCACACAACCGGAGGATCATGAACACAATTTTGTACCTATACTTGAGCATTGTCTGTGGGCACAAAAAAGTAATCCAAATCGGGGCCCTGCTCATTACTAATGCATTGTGCTTCGAATGACAGTTGACAACCTACCTTTTGTTTTTTCACCATTTATTAAGCTATTCAGCAAGATTCCAATGTGTCATAGAAAACCTGGAATTTTAAAATAGTTGTTACAGGCTTGGAAATGTTATGTAATTTCTCATTTTTCAGATCTTTTCCTTGCATTTTCTGGGTTGTCCTGAAAATTACTTTCTCCCCTTTTTTTAAACATGACAGTAGACCTAAATTATTATTGTGAAAACTAGATAACCTTTATTATACTTGTAACTAAGAAATAAAAGTTAGTTAAAACATAATTAATATAATGACTATATTGCATGTAATTACTTTCTCGCTATCTTACAGGTAGATAAAGTAACGTTTCATGACTCCCCGAATCTGAAAAAGTGGTTTTTTGAATTTCAGTCAGTCTTTACCTCGGACTAGAACCTAAACTTTTTCACCGATCTAGCTAAAACTTGGTATCTAGGGTTTTTATAGGGCTTAACTACTTAGGGGAAATGTTTGTGCAACAATGATCTATCTCCTTAATTTTAGACTCATTATTATTATTAGCACCACGTCTTACTACCCGTTTGAATTATACGCACTTACGCTAATGTGTAATGGGTAGGGTGATTGTGAGATGAAATGGAGGACCTACAGTTTAACGTGGAATCCGAACCACGGTGGAGGCCTGGCATTCCTCACATTCACAAGTTGTGATTAATACACGTCTTGTCAGAGGTGAAGGAAGGGTTTGGCAATCAGATAAATCTGTGCCAGGACCGAGGATTGAACCCCGGATCCCCAGCACAGAAGTCTGACACCTTACCCCTAGACCACCAGGTCACCTGACTCAATAGTTAATATTTAGATTTTTTGTTAGTCAAAATTTATAAATGAGGAATTTAATAGCAATGCGATGGATGACCTGAAGATATGCAACACCTAATAAAAGTAAAAAAAATTACCGGAAGCCAAAATTTTAATACGACGTGTTGAGCCTTGTGGACCCAATATCGATCTTTTTTATTGGTCCAAATATACAAATGAGGATATATATAATTATAAAATTTAAAACCGAGACTCAAAAAATGTAAGTATAGTGCAATTTATGCTTGGGTTTGAAAGTGTATATTATTTCATTTCACATATATTACGAGTTTTGAGTGATTATCTCCATTTTTAAACAATAGAGCGAGAAAGTCCCTGCGGAGTTCTGTACCATTTTCTTAATTATTTAAGTGGTATTTAACATCCACTTAGTTACTTTCTAAACCAATTGATTATATCTGAACATGACTTATAAACTAACTTATACCTAAAACAGACACAACATCCAGCCCCTGTCCTTTAAATCGTCACTGTGAAAGGGGAAACACACATTTCACCAATGATTATTTGCAAATTAGTTTGTTTTGTTTTAATTAATAACTCATTGTGTCATGGAATACATTAATAAATAATAAACAGTATCAAAAGGTTCAGGTTTAGGGGAGTTGGAGCCTGCGTTTTTAAATATAAAAGAAATTATGTAATGTTGTGTATTTTGCCATGATTACTTTATACACTTGTTCTGGAGAAATTTAGAATACCCTTGAAAAAGTCCTGGAAAAAATTTCATAATTTGGTGTAGGAACCCTCTTCAGCCAAGCCCCTTACTTCAAAATAAAAATTTACCTATCCTGCCACCAAATATTGTCAATAAGATGTAAGTCTATTTCAGTAACATGAGGTCCAATACCTTAACTCGTTTGGTAGCAGTCTGTCTACTGAGCTAAGAGTCCCGGGTTTGATTCCTGGCATGGCCATAATATTTATCATTGGTGAAATGTTGGCTTACCCTTTCACAGTGATGAATTAATGACCGGAGGCTGGATGATGTGTGTTTTAAATTTAAATTAATCTACAAGTCTTATTTGTTTATGAGGAGCATGTTAGCTGTCACGAGGAGAAACAATAAATGACTTTTCTATCTGTAAGATGAGCCTCTTCTTAGGGGCCATCCTTAAACTACATTTAAGGCTTTTTTTTCATAATTTTTTTTTACCTTCCCACCATTCCCCTCCATTACATGTAAGAAATTGTAAGATTTTATGTCCCGTCTCTGTCTTACATAATTTTTTAAGGTTTGATTAATTAGATTATTTTAATGGTTTCAGCTATTTTTAGGTATAAGAGTTTGTATGGAGGTGATATGAAATTTTAGAATATTTTAATTTTAGTAACTTAAGTTTTATAATTAGGACATTAATTTTCAGACATAAATTTGTTTATTTTATCTCACTATAAACATTGATAATAAAACCTTACATAAGCTGGATTCAGACAGCCTCCCCCTGTATGAAAAATGTAAAAAAAAAAAACTTAAGCCCACCCTCCTTCAATAAACCCTTACATAATTTGACTACTGTACCCCTTATGAACATTTTATGTATATTCTATGTATATGTATATTCTAAATCTTGTGCATACCTGTATGATTCGTTAAAAAATATGTCAAATACACCTAATAAATATTATAATAACAAGTGTCTTTTAACTCATTTTAATCAGAATTCTTATTAATATTTTATTTTAAAAAATTGTAGTAAAATAAAGTTGTGAATTTTATTGCATCATTAATTACCTTATGTACAGGCACAACACAAACACTAAATACTAACATGCCCCAATTACATTATTGAAGTATTTATTTAAAGTGTTAAAATGTTTCAAATTATACTAAATAAACTAGTTTTTATGTGTCAAATTAAATTAAGATCTGTTTAAGGGGATTGGCCCTTTTCATTTGGCGTGGAAATGCAGAGCCATGGGAACAAACGTTATCTTGAAGAATTTTGATTGTTTTGCAATCTTCTTTTAGAAACGTTTGTTCAAGAATATAAAGAAGTATTTTGATTAGTTATACTTTTTATATAGCCTATACACCTCTATAATTTTAACATTGATCAAATATCTCATTTTGAAATTTTTCAATATAAAAGTGCCGTCTGCATAACAAAAAATAAGAAAATGTTACACCTAATAAACATCGATACATTATCTTAGAAGAGGTGTTGAAAATATTACTACAAAAATTTCATCGTTCTCGAGAAAACTGATATTTCCAAACGTATGATTTTTCCTCAAGACCTGTCCGGTAGCTAAACCCTAGTGCATGACTTATTTGGTGCTGACTGACAGTTCACAGCTGACGGCTTTGAAACGTTACCAGACCAAATTATTAATCCCTACGCCGAACCATATGATCTACAAAAAAACATGTGTTTAACAGCTGTAACTTTTGACAGTCAAAATTTAGGTATATACCTAAATGTTGAGTGTCAGAAGTCAGCTGTGAGCTGTCAGTCAGCACCAAATAAGTCATGGAGCTACTGTAGCACCATCTACTGTTCCCGTGATCCATCTTTCTTGTTGGCCACGGAAGGATACTTTGGTCGGTTGTGAAGCCACACCACGACTTTCACCCTCCCGCCCACCATCCCCAAAATAGGTATTAGACTTGCACTCGACAGGGCCAAGGCCCTTAGTAAATATTGGATCAAGCTATATTTCAAATAATAAATTTGCTATATAACTAATTAAACTTTTATTAAGACAGGGTGTCTACCATCCGGGAAAATCAGGGAAAACGGGAATTAGCCGGGAATTTGAAGTGATCGGGAAAAAACGGGAATAAGTCGGGAATTTAGTAAATTATAATAAAAATCCGGGAAAATATTGTTTTAATCAAAATATGAAACATGATAATCACTAAATCAGTAAATTATAATGTGATTCAAACCGTCATTTTTTTTGTTTGTAGCTGTAAAATATATTTTTTAATTCTTAGTAAAAAATGTTAATACAGATTAAAAAAAACATGTTTATTTAAATTTTTAAACTTATTATTAATCATAACAAAATATTTATAGAAAAACGAGGGGGGAGGGAGCGAGCAAGAAGGATGTGAACATACTTTTTAGTCGGTAATTTTAGGAAATGATCAGGGGAAATCAGGGAAAAGGTCGGGGATTTCATTGGTCAAGTTTAAATAGACACCATGTAAGAATTAATCAAATAAATTAATATTTTTTATAATATTTTAAAATTTTAAACTAGGGCTCTTATTTAATTGCAGTCTATTTTGTATTTGTTTAAATAACTTTTAACTGTTGATGTTTTTTAATGAAGGCCTACTTAAAAGGTTTTTCACAGCGGACATAAAATGAGAACAAAGAGAATTCATTTTATTGTGAAATATGTTTTTTTTGTCAACATAACCAGGATGTGGAGTCAGTACGTCAACCTTCGACTCTGACTCCTTTATTTCTCTACTGTCAGAATATGATTCCTTCATAGATTGCTAAAAGTATATTTATTAATAATAACAAATTTACGGAAGAAAAATGCTCCAATATAGATTACTTCATGGGAAGCTTCTTGAACATTGTGAATGTATATTTTAGTAAATTTGTCAATCCTAATTGAAAATTTTGGTCCTAAAGAACGAAAAAAATCAGAAAAGTTGCCATATTATATTGTGATAATATTTTAAGTTTTAATTTTGAAGTCGAAGTCAATAAATTTTTACTCCAGCCGAAATTTTCTCCAACTCAGCAGCCCTGTCGATAAAAATATATTTAATTAAGTCTCGACAAAGCCATAAAATTTCAATTCTAGCCATTATTTGAATGATTTGGATTCAAATAATTTAAATCACTCTTTTATCAGTTAAAATATAGGCATATATAGAAACTATTGATCCCAAATTAACATATCAACACTTCATCACAACATTTAAGTTGTGGCCGTATTTATATTTTTACTTTTATTGTAAAATATTTTATTCAAATCACATTCCAAACTTTCTCATTTTAAAGTATTAAATTTAATTTGAGAAGTTCAATTTTCCAAAAGCTTCATCTTACTCAATTCAGAATCAATTCAAGTAAGTAAGTAAAGATTAAAATTTGATTCAACAATATTTGATCAATTATTAGTATTAAATATGGAACTTTAGAATTCCCGAATCCATATAAGGAAATTAGAGAATCGAGAATGTCAGATTTAATATTTTAAAATTTTTTAAAGTTATTATTTGGGATTTGTTTTAGAGCTTTTAGCCTATAAGGCCCTATTGCATACTTGTATTTTATACCAACATAATAATACAACAAACTTGTATGTTTTTTAACCCCGTGATTGAGCGCCAATTATTACATACAGAATTATTATGCCCCGCGATTAGGAGCCAAATTATAATGCTCCGCGGATTGTTTGTCCCGCAATTAAGCACTAATTAAATTAAGGTTTAATATTGGTATTTATAACCCGTGATCGAGCGCCAATTAAAATTGTTATTGTTTAATTAACTGATATTTGCCCCATGATCGAGCACAATTAAAGCCATACGAATTGTAATCGTGATAATACCCTGTGATTGAACACTATCTATATGATATTAAATAAACAAGACTTTTGATGTTGCACACGGTTTATTAAGATGAGTTATACCTTCGGTACAAATATATTATATGAAATGACACAATTTTCGTTGAACTACAGATTATTTTCTGTAAATTTATTCGCTAACATTTTCCGTGTACTCTGTGGATTTAAGTTAGTGGCACTCTCTTGTGATATTACATGTTCTATAGATTTAAGTTACCGGCACTGTCTGTGTGTTCATACGCACAAGCGGCTTATATATGACCTACCCTTGCCTCTTTACCCCTTGTCACCAGTGTCAAAACCAACCAATAGAAAGACTCTGGGAATCGATGTTGTGAAGGCTGGCTTCCTATTGGGTATGGGACCAGCGTCATTAGATCTTTTCAATACTAAGGAGTTGATGAAAAAAAAGTTTAATGCATATTACATTGACATTATTTCTGAAAACGCGTGATTTTCCATGGGTGAAGTATTAAAAGGATACTTTACTTATAGCACTTTAAAGAAAATTACACTTCATCCATAACTTTTTGAATATATTAGAGGGATCCAACACAGCATCATTACAATGTGGCCTAGGCTATTGCAAAGAATGAGGAATGAGGTAGTATCAAAAGAGGCAGAGATGGCAGTATATAAAAGTGTGTTGACGCCAACATTGTTTTATGGATGTGATGCGTGGGTTTGTCAGGAGAAACACAAGAGCAAGGTGAACGCAGTTGGAATGAGATATCTAAGGAATATATGTGGAAAAACTCGAATGGACAATCAGTATGCAAATAAGTGCTGAAGTAGTGTGATTTGAAAGGGAATCCAATTGGTCACGAAAGAAGTGTATTGCGTTGGTTTGGGCATGTTGAGAGGATGAGTGTGGATTGAGTGAGGAAGCCAATATATGAAGGTAGAGTGTATGGAGCAAAAGGAAGGGGTAGGCTATGTAAGATATGGTTAAATGTTGTATATGAATATGTGAAAAAATACACATTAAGAGTTTTAAGGTTTTAAGAATAAAGAAGCATTGGTGTATGTATGTTATTGAAGCAAAGGGAGTATGTAAGGATATGGAAGTTTGGAAAAAGTTAATAAGTATGGAGTTGTTGTTTTATGAACTATATGCACAGTATTTTGCCTACCTCTTAAGGGAACGGCCTGATTAGGTATGTATTTAAACCAAAATTTGACAGTTAATTTACCACTTGTTTAGTTGTAATGAATTTATATTTTTTCATATCAACTTATTAATTAATCTAATAGTAATATAAACCTCTTAGTTTACATGATTTAACAGGATTTAACATCACTTTAGTTATTAAAAAAACTATTAATATTATTTTTCTGAAGTGACCGCTGTAGATCACATGTCTTGAGATATTAATATATACGGAAGTTAGTTTTATAAGTGTTTGTTCTCCCTACTATGTTTCGACTGTAGACTGAAACTCTTTAATTTGTGCTTTAGGTAAAATACTAACAGATGACAATGTCATCAGCGAATATAACATAGACGAGAAGAAGTTCATCGTTGTGATGGTGACAAAGCCCAAGGCTCCTCCTGCCACGTTCGCAGGACCCAGCGACCCCACGGCGATTGCAGACTCGGGCGATGGGGAGAAAAAGAAGGCCGAGACTAAACCCCCTGTAGAAATGTGAGTTCTTCGCATCTTCAAATTTTACGATTATATTCTTCGCATCTTCAAATCTTTACGATTATATCTAGTTGTAACGGAAACTTTTTTTTTTCTGTGGGCCACTAAAATAAGTTGAGATTTTGCAAGGGTCGGGGCAAGTTTTTAACCCCGACAGTACCTTTTTGGACATACCAGAAATGACTGATGCTACTGGGTGAGTCCCATGCATATTTTTTTAGCACCATGTTTTAATATTTGTTCAGATTACACACATGTACTAGTTGTGCTAATGAACTAGGATGAGAAAGGTTGAATTTATAGGAAGTGTACCCACATGTGCCTAAAGGAAGAGTGTAGAACAACTATCAGAACGTCCAACTGGGATTTGAACCCCGATCTGCCTGTCATCAGCAGTCTAGTCTAATTAGAGTGACACCTTAGACCATGCAACCACCGAAGTATGTCTTGTGTAACTTAAATAACCTTCCCTATTCTAGTTAATTCTTTACTTGGGTGTCTACCAGTAATGAAAAAGTAATTAAATTAGTTGTTCATGAACGTGTGATTAAATTATCCTCTAGGTCATAAATTCTTTGATCCAAGTTCATTGTGTGGTGTGTGTGTGTGTGTGTGTGTGTGTGGTGTGTTGTGTGTGTGTGTGTGTGTGTGTGTGTGTGTGTGTGTGTGTGTGTGTGTGTGTGTGTGTGTGTGTGTGTGTGTGTGTGTGTGTGTGTGTGTGTGTGTGTGTGTGTGTGTGTGTGTGTGTGTGTGTGTGTGTGTGTGTGTGTGGTGTGGTGTGTGTGTGTGTGTGTGTGTGTGTGTGTGTGTGTGTGTGTGTGTGTGTGTGTGTGTGTGTGTGTGTTGTGTGTGTGTGTGTGTGTGTGTGTGTGTGTGTGTGTGTGTGTGTGTGTGTGTGTGTGTGTGTGTGTGTTGTGTGTGTGTGTGTGTGTGTGTGTGTGTGTGTGTGTGTGTGTGTGTGTGTGTGTGTGTGTGTGTGTGTGTGTGTGTGTATATATATATATATATACTTTGCTCAAAATTAATAGCTTAAATCTAAAACTACACCCCACTGATGACATTGTTTATAAACTATATAAATCACTAATAAATTATATCATGAACTATAGTTTACTTAATTTGGTTGACACCTTGATATATAGGCCTAAACATTTTGACCATGTTAACACTGATGCGACCAACCAAATGACACATGGGCATACAAATGCATTGACACTTTTACAGCAACTTTAAATTTTCAAAATAGAAGGGCACTAGGCTTATTTCGGGTGTAGTTTATAAAAAAATTCCAAGTGTTTTTAATGTTTCACTTTATTTTTGACTGTTACAAAGTCCTATACAACTACTTATCATGTGTTTATGATAGCGCCCCAGCCAGTGCCACTGTAACGTCAGATCAACCAGCCAGCGCGGTAGCAGCAGTGACTGATCCTGCCCCAGGCAATATTGTGGAGGCAGAATCTGCGTTGCTCATGGGCGAAGACTATAACCAGATGGTTCAGAACATTATGGATATGGGCTATGAGCGAGAACAGGTGAGCAGAGTCTTCTAGAAAAGTTAATAAAAAATATGTTACGATACCTTTTTTTCTCGATTTTGATTCTTGATTCTGATTCTTGAACATTTCCTTTTTCATTATTTAACCAAGCATTATTGCATAGAAAATCTGACGTGCCTGATACTTTACTCCCCCTCAATGCGAAACTTGGACTCTATCGTTACAACACATTTAGCTAGAAACTTTAATCTCACAATATTATAGATATTTATTAAACACACTAAAATTCTTCAAAACTGAAAATCAAAACCAAGACTTCAAATAAACTCAAAATTAATACAATAAATTGCGGATTTTATAACGGAAAGAAGAACACATTTCACACGTTACAAACATTTTGAGCCGTCTGCCATAACTTTTTTTTTTTAGCACCGCGTCTTACTACCCGTTCGGGTTATACGCTTAAGTACTAATTACACTAATGGATTAGGAATTGGGAAGGTTGAATTTACAGGAAGTGAACCCGCATTTGCGTGGAGGGAGAGTGGAAAACCATTTAGGAAAAAAAAAACCAGTTCACCCGACCGAGATTCGAACCTCGATCTCCCCGTCCTCGGTGGTCTGACTCAACCCGACTGGCGCGTTAGCCAACTACGCCACCAAGGCGGGTGTCTGCCATAACTGATCCTAGGCACTTTAGCTCTTCAGAAATTAGTGATAATTGCCATCCCTAGTCTACGTATTATATATCGATTGTTTGGAAACGATTCATATATTCTGACAGTCCCATTTAACTATTACTTTTTTTAAATGTGTCAAAGCTAAGTTTTTACTTGTTACTGTCATAATGGTCAGGTCATATTATATTCGAGACCATTTATTTTCCATGTATATCACCTCAAAATGTTAGGGTCGAATTATATTAGGGGTCATACTATATTCGGGCCATTATAGTATATTTACATTTTTCCGGCATTTAAGTGAAACGGCAACTAAACTAATATGAGAGATAATCGATTATCACATATTTTGAATGTTGCCGTTTTGTTTAGTTGTCAGTTTTATTGAGAGCTAAGAATTGAAGTAGCGAGAATCTTAATATTTAAGATTGATTCTCGATTCTTTCGATACCAGTAAGAATCGAGGGATCGAGTTTGACAGCCCTAGTTAATAATGATTCTCATATCACTATTTTGAGGCCCCTTAATTTGTTCTTGTAAGGTTGTGTAGCTGGATCGGCGAGTGAACGTGTTAGGTGCCTGTTTCCCCTAAAACGCCCCTCTTCCCCCTCATCACACCTATATTATCCCCCTTATATCCTTATCCCACTCATTCCCCTGCTTACTCCTCTATTCCCATCCCTCACCCCTACCACAAATATCTTCCTCAGATTCCAGCAAGGGAACTTAGTCTTTTTATTTCTAAATAGTTTCCCACTCTTACTCTCCACATTAGCAGGCACATTTCCCCTAAATTCCGTCCTCTCATCCTTACCCCATTAGCATAATTAAAATGTGTGTAGCCTGGACAGTAGACCGGTAGTAATATCAGATGGATATTAAAATAAATATGTGTAGCCTGTGTGGGTGGGAGTGTACATGAGCATGTGTGTTTGTGCACACATGTATTTCTCTTCCTTCATTTCTGACAACATACCCCTCTATCTGTTTTTCATACCCTCTTGCCTCCTTATGTGCGTTTCTCTGCACCATAGTAACACACGTGTGTAATCGATTGCAGGTTGAACAGGCGCTGCGAGCAAGCTTTAACAACCCTGACCGCGCGGTGGAATACCTGCTGACAGGCATACCTGCACAGCTGTTTGAGGACCCACCTGTTGCTGGCCAGGACAGTGATGCCCCGGCAGCCCCCACCCTGCCCTCTTCTGGCCCACCTACAGACGGTAACCACACTCTTGGACTCTGTGGCATGTAACACTCTTCACTCTGCAAGGCACGACCTCTGTCTCTTCATATAACCACAACCCTACATGTGCTATAAATATAAAATAATTCCTTCTAGCTGCATTGATAAGTCACCTGTAGTTTCATGATTCATCCTTTCAACACAAACATTACCATATATGCCGTAGTCAGGAAACACCTGATAAAGTAAGGCGACTTAAAACGTCGAAGAAAATCAGGGAATTTTTTTAGTCGATCAGGGAAAATTTTATATTTAGCTGTAAAGGGAAGAGAGATGTCAAATTGTGTCCTATTCAAACACTTTTTTTTTATCAAAGGTTAGGTTATTTATACCATATTTTCCTGAATACAATGCATTTTTTATCCTCAAAATGTCCTTCTGAAAACTATTGTATAATGTATAATATGCGCAGCCTCACAATTTTCCAATGAAAAAAAAAACACAGCAGATACCTACAGAGGTTTATTTTGTAGCATGTTAAACTACTGGCTGACCGGTGGGAATCATTGTGCATGTCTAAAAATGAACTCTAAGTCAAAACAAAGAGAGAGAGAAAGGGAGAGGATTTAACCCTTTATTGTTACTAAACTGGTAATTGGTGGGTCAGTATTAGTTGGTGGCGGAATCTGTGCTGTGCTACTGTTATTAAAGAAATCGCCCGTGGCAGATCCTCAAGTGAGTGATTGTGTTGAAAAGGCTTCCTTGGAAGTGTTTCAAGTAAACAATTGACTGAGGAAAAGCCACGGTAAAGCTAAAATAAAACTGTCAGCTTTTAAGTTTTTATGTCAAGGTATATTCGAGGCCTTTCGTTTTTTTGTAAATAACACCGGCAACATTTTAGGGTCGTATTATATGCGAGCCAATACATTATTTATTTTTGAGTGCACTTCAAAAATAATTATCTACAACCAGGGCTGCTGAGTTGGTACGCCAAGCCTTCGACTCCGACTCTTCTATTTTTCTTCTGTTTGGCTCCTTCATAAATGACTAACGTATATTAATTAATAATAAAAAATATACTGCATTGAAATGCTTCAACACAGATTACTTTATGGGAAGCTTCTTTTGCATTATAAATATATATTTGAATAAATTTGTCAATCAAAATTACAAATATTGGTCCAAAAGAAAAACGTATAAAATCAAAATGCTATAATATTATAATATAAGTTTTTATTTTGAAGTTGGAGTTGGCACATTTTACTGTTTCATGTCTAAGACAGCGATTTCCAACTAAATGTACTCGTGGAACCCTTTTATATTTTGTACAACATAATGGAACCCCTTAAATATTTGTATTATAGCACAAAGAGAAAAAAAAAATGCGCCACCGATGAAAAATTTCCTTGGCTCAAGCTCAAATACCTTTAAATTGAAAATTAAATTTTTCCAAGGAGAAGGCAACTACACGTTTTGTCCTCTTCCATGTCCCATAAATAATAAATATGCACCCACCCTTAATATGTACCTGTCAGGAAATAAGATTTGATTTTTAATTAAATGATACCCGCTTCGGTGGCTGTGTGGTTTAATGTGCAAATCTTGTTTTGGATTAGGCTGCCGAAGATGGGGAGATCGAGGTTTGATCCGGATCGGATCCACCGAGGTTTTTTTTCCCTAAATGTTTTACTACACAAATGCGGGTGCACATCTTCTAAAATAAGCCTTTCTAAACCCTAACCCTAACTAATTAGTACACAGGCATATAACCTGAACAGGTCGTAAGATGTGATGCTAAAAAAACTAAACTAATATTATAGTATCAGATGTTTTGTTAATATTAGTATTATTAGTTTGTTAAACTCGAGGCAATCAGCTGAGTGTAATTCATTGTTTCAACGCTTAATAAGTAGACAAATATTCTCAACTTCTGTGAGTATGTGAACATCTGTGCCACTGAGCAGAGTGGATTATCTGCAGCTTCTGGATTACAATTACAAAGGCAGTCGAGTACACAAAGCTGAGCGGTAAAAGCGACATGACCCAAATTTTGTCTCGTCGCCAAATATAAACGTACTTACAATATTTTTAAATTTTAATGTGTGAAATTTTTTCACGGAACTCTTTAATTTTACCTCACAAAATCCCATTCGATGGTCTAATATGTCACTCTCGTAATAGACTAGACTGTGATAATGGGGATACCGGCGCTCCAATTTTGGCTTGGTGTACTGAGGGTGGTTTTTCCTAAATGGTTTTCCACTTCCACCAGAAAATGCGGGTACACTTCCTGCTTTGGGGTTCAAGAGATCGTGAATGAATCTAACATGCCCAAATCAAGTTTTTCTTACTACCTATACTTTTTAGTTGTTTTTCTCAAATACATCACAGTATTGTAAATAATTAAGGGTCTACAAAACTTCAAAACCAATATAAGTTTTGTCTTTGGTTTAAAAAAAAATTTGGATTCAACAAATATGAAGCCTCGCCAATAAAATTATTTCCATTAAAACATACTCAATTTATATACCATTATCTTTATTTTTATCTTTTATGTACATTAAAAATTAACATTCATGCAAAGAAATCTGAAGTAATTGAATTGCATGTTGGAATAGAAACTTGATTTATCAGAATAGAATGGAATATTACAAACATTTGTGCAATAAAACATTCTCTAAATTTATTTTAGTGAACGGATAATCACATGTATTTTATTTCATGTATCTGATTCGAGTTCATTTTAAGTTAAAAACAGGGACTTTGCACACCATTAAAATATATAAACATATTTTTAATTTATCGTAAACCTGGGTGATGAAGGAAAGGGATAAGAGCAGGATACAGGCTGGGAGTGACAAGGATAGACAGGGTGAGAGAGAGAGGGAAGGAGGAACCCCTGCAGGATAGGAGCGAGAAAGTGAGATTGAGGTGGTATGGACATGTGAAGAGGATGGAAGAGGGAGATTCCAAGGAGGATGCTCGAAACGGAGGGGGTGGGCAGGACGCCGAGAGGAAGACCCGGGGACAGGTGTATAAAGGGAGTGTGGAGAGGAGAGGGGTAGATTGAGCCTCCGTTGAGGAAGGAGGTGGTGGGAGGACAGAAATAGATGGAGAGGCTTATGTTTGAGTAAGACCCTGTCGGTGGCAGGAAACTGTGCATGATGATGATTTTGTGAAACTAAATGTTGAGGAAACGGAATCGAAACAAGAATTGTAAGATCTTGAAGGATTGCCAAATTACAGGAATTTGAGAGAAAATCCTATAGTTTTCCATAGTATGCATAAATTAGAACAAACCTAAACTCTAGACTTTATTTCCAACTTGTTGACAAGGATTCCGGCCCCACTACACACACGCGGGCTATACAAACTTTAAGATGATCTACTTTACATTTTTACATTCATAATTCAGCATAAATCCTCTAAATTATTTAACATCTATTGTGAATGGATTTTCAATCGTAAAAAATCGTGATCTGGTATAAGATGAACATTTCCTTAAATAAATATTAGTTGACGCGCTTTTGTGGCCGCGTGGTCTAACACGCTACTCTCCTGTTGGACTAAATGGGGAGATCAGGGTTCAATCCCGGTTGGGTGCACTGAGGGTGGTTTTTCTTAAATGGTTTTCCACTCTCTCTCTCTCTCTGCAACTGCAGATGCATTTCATCTATATTAAGCTTTCCTAATCCTTAACTCAGTAGTATAATTATTACTTAGGCATATAACTCGAATGGGCAGTAAGATGCGGCGCTAAAGAATATATATATTTTAGTTGGCCAAAGTCCTTTTCTATTTTCATAAAGTATCAATTTAATTTGAAACTATACATGTTATTAAATAAAAGTAGGGGTGGGACCCTAGAGTCCTTAGGGATATTCGATATTTGAAGACCTGATAAAATATTGGATTCTAGATTTGAAGGAATATACATATGTCAAAAACTTTAATCAAAGCATCCTTTAGATTTCTAATACTGATTATTGGTAGTTCAGAACCATTCATTATTATTATAGTATGAACTTAACAACCAGACCCCAGATCACTAATTTAACACTTAACTTAATACATGAATGTTACAAAGAATGAATTATATAAAAAAAAATAACATTTAGTTACTATTATTATATTATATTAGTTACTTTTATTATATTTATAAATCCTTTTATGTTAATAATGTTTTCCAAGCTTGGGATTCGGATTTGAGATTCAGGATTTGAAGGTAAATTAGAGATTTGGATTCTTTAATAGTGGCTCTACCCAACTCTAAATAAAACTAATATGTATTTTGTTTTGCAGCTGTGCTAACAAGAGGTATTACAGTGCATGAAATTATATATTAAAAAGTAATATATTCATACTTGGCTCTTCTTATAACTGCCCACCTTAAATTATAACATAAATAAATTAGGTGTCTGCGAGCTCAAGTTCTTTTATTAATCTTGAGCAAAGTCGAACTTTTGTTAAATAAATATACAATTTTAAGATTTGTAAATTAAAAATAAATACATATTAAAATTACTATCATATTTATCAGTCACATATTATATTATATTTTGTTTAATGACCTTTATTTCATACATATTTTAGATAAACTGTTATAGTACCAAAGAATTAATATTCATTTTAATGCTTATAAGGAAAGTTAAAAAAATCTTACATGAAAATATGTTAGGATGTGAATATTTCTCAATATTATTTGAAAAATAAATAACCCTTCCGGTCCATTTGTGGTGCAGCTGTTCACTTTATGTTGGCCTCTTCTCAGAAATAGAAATTAGAGCATTAATGAGTTTTAAAATCATAGTACATTTTTGCATTAAGGCGTACCTTATACCATCTTGCACACAAATATAGTTGTGTTCTAAAATCCTTATCCTTACAGATGGATAGAGATACCTAGCTTTGATCTTAGCCTCATACCAGGGGTGTGCAAAGTCTACTTTTTCAAATCAAAGTTTGAATATTTTTTTTGTTTTATGCTTAAACTTATATAACTTTACAGTCTATAATTACTTGAAAAATATTTTATTTGAAAATTTTTTGTAAAAATTAATTTTAAATCTGATAAATCACATTATTACAACAAATTAAACAATTCAATTAAAGATTTTTCCAAATGAATATTGTCTTGAACTGTACATAAATGCTCAAAATGGCAATAATTGACCATTTTTGACGAATATTCGTAATCGTTTTAGACAGAATTTTTCCGAAGTAATGTCAAAGCTTGAAACACCCTCTTTTTCTTTTATCAATAAAAACCTTTTTCAAAAAGCTCAAAATTACGACCCCAAAAATATTTCAAGCCTGGGCTCTAGTATCTATTTTAGTCTCAATACTCATGGAGCCCTAAAATAAAAGTTTTTTTAATAACCTTAAGAAAAGGTAACACAAAATATTAGTTTGAAAATAAAAGTTTTTATTTTGTAAAAACAATCGCATGAACACAACCGAGTACAGTTTGCATGATGTCATCAACCTCGCTCAATTCATCTGTTCACCATCTTTATAAATATGAAGAGAAGGCAGCCTTTTAGAAGCTCTCATTTGTAAAACATTTTTAAGTGAACTACAGACACCGCTTTAAAAGAATTTAAAAAAATCGCTTGTTGTGAAATTTTGACTGCCAAAAGTGACAGCATTTAAATGTATTATCTGGCAGTTCATTAGGTTTGCATAGTGGCTACAGGAGAGTATATCTGGTAACTTTTGGCAGCTGTCAGTTACCACCACTCCTACGCTGGATAAACTCTAACTATGGGCACAAATTACTTTTATCTACGAATCTCTAATTGAATCCTAATACTAGAAAACATGGTAAACCTAAGAGTCTTACTTCACTACATTAATTCTTGATTTTCTATGGAACCCGCAAACAGTAAATAAATTACTTTTTTTTTTTTGTTCTAATAATTCATTTAAGTGGTAAATTAGTGATCTGGTGTCTGGTTGTTAATGTTTTACTTAATTATATTGGATTAACCAACCCAAAGCAGTATAAGGGCTCTAAAACAAATTAAAACTCAAAATTTGCAAAAATATGTATTTCCGAATTTTTGAATATAGAATTTCCTTGAGGATTTGAAGATCTAATCCATACTGAAATACATTATTACTCACACTTGACTAGGTGACAGTTTAACATTTCTTCCTTGCCTCCTTGTTTCAAAGGAAAAAAAAACATGATTTATGGCTCTTTTTATTTTAATCACGTCAAAATTCAGAATTCAAAAGTTTGATTTGTGTAACCTATGTCTTGAATGCAACCATCCAAACATAAACTTGCTAATTGAATTGTGGAGTTCTATAATGCACAATTTGATACAATAGATGCAAGTTATTGTGAGTTTTCAACATTTTAGGGGCTTGTTCATTCAATTGTAACTCCACTGCTGGACATTGAAAATATTTTATACACCCTTTGGACAACTGGTTCCTCTCAAATATTGTAGAAAGTTAAATCAGTAGTTCCGGGGTCTAGTGGTTTTGGTCATCAACACTGTAGGAAACATTGTTTGGGTGGCAAAGCATAGAAGATAATATATTTTAAATATAAAAATAGGGGCATTAGGCAGTGTATACTTAAAACCTTGCCTGAAGGAGAGCCGAAATATCCCTCTCATGCGCCCTTGGGTTGGGGGGGGGGGGTCCCCTACTTGCTATTTTAGACCTGGCTGCTACTGAGCAAAAGCATTTATACCTACAATCAGTTAGAAAATAATCCTGTTAAAAACAGGATTGATCTTTTTTTTTTTTAACCATATGGGGTTTGAGGTTGTCTGGATATATGAAAGTCCGGATCTATAAAAAACCAATAAATATATTTAAAACAGCCCATACAAAAACGAATCCCATTTATTTTTCATTTAAAGTAATACAAATAGAAAATAATTCATGGAAAAGAAATTAAAATGTTGTTTGCAGTCACGAACTGGCAGCTCGGCTATTTCATCAGCATTTATTAATGTATTATTGTTGCATTAATGTGTTATAGTTGCATTTTCTGTCATTTGTCATCCATTTGTAATCTTATGCTTGCTAGCCATTGTTATTTTATTTTATACCACTAAATACTTTTTAAATGTGAATGTGTAATTTTTGTTTACTTGTTTTCTTTCTTGTACATTGCTTGGTATAGTTAGTGTATGTTTGTGACATAATTTTTAGTTGAATTTCTTAGTCAAACTTTAATCATGCTTTAAGAAGTTTCTATGCTATTTCAATTAATTTTCATTATATTCCTACTGTGGATTCTCTTACTCCCTAAATAACTAAAGCAGAACAGAAATGTGATTATATGATGATCTCTAAACTAATTGCGATATTTCTGCACAATCTCTTTGGTAAAGAGTTCATGCTCTGTCCACTTTGCGTTGTTTCGATTTGTTTGTAGGAGCCTTACAATGATCGCTATTCACTGCGTTTGCGCTGTGTAACCAAACAGCTCAACAGTTTTGTCAAGTGTGTTGCAGTGATTTGAAACAGCCTGTCAAAATGGAAACAAACATATATTGATCTGCATTGAGTTGTATCACAACCAAACACTAATTGTAAAGCACCCATGGTAATAATAATCTAACCCACTTAAGTGGTCGAATTGTCTATAGTGTCATTCTTGCAATAGACTAATCTGCCGATGACGGGGAGATTCGAGTTTGAATTGCGGTCCAGTGTACTAAGGGTAGTTTTCCCCTCTCCCCAATGCAAATCTAGTTACGCTTCCTTTAAATTCAACCTTCCTAATTTCTATCTCATTAGCATAAAAAGTACAAATGCATACAACCCAATGGCTAGTGAAACGCAGTGACAAAAAAAATCTTTAGGACTTATTTATCCACCAGAAAATAATACATGATATTTTCTCAAACTCATATTACAACGCAACACTTGTCAACAAAAATTTATGTTAGAGTATGAATTTATTTGTCACTCAAGTAGATTCTTCTCTCGGTAAAGTTGAACTGCTGATTCAATCTTTATTATAACATCAAATACTCTGGTTTTATAAAGACGCAAGAACTGAAATTGTTCTCTTTGCTTGCAGATTTTGATTCAACGTAAAACTTCCTCAAGCTTCTTTTTTTTCCTTGGTTATTTTAATTAGAAAGTCTTATTTAATGTAAAACTCCCTCAAGCTTTTCTTTTCTCAATTTTTTTCATTAGAGGTGGGCCAACTCCGCTTTTATACTGAATTCAAATTGTTTAGTTATCAAATTTGAATCTTTAGATTTATGTCCATTAATCTCGAATTGAAATCTTATAAAACCCTAAGGAGTATGCCTCTGTCGGTATCATTTTATTTACACAAACTAAAGGAATGGAGCGTGAGCTAAGGTCATTGTTTTATTATTTTTTTATATCATTCAACATTTCTGTCCAGAATATACAAATATATTTCCCCAGAGGAAACTAATAGTTTAGTTTTGCTTCACATAGTAATCTCAACAGTTCCTTGGAATGTTGACTTGGACTTTTTATTTCTATTTAAAAAGATTCCCATAAAATGTCACTATATTCATGCCAAATTCTCGAGAACTATTGATATTATTATGAGTAACAAATTGAATTAAATGTTTCAAGTGGATCAATATTTTATTTATTTTGACCAAAAATGTTGAATATTATAAAAACCACAAAAATACTTATCTTAACTCACGTCATATACATATAAATAAAACACATGGATCTATATTTACATTCATTTGGTGACTTAAGGTTTGTCATCAACAAATGAATGGCAGGCATGATTTCTGGCTGCTAAGTTCATCTTAACCCTTTTAGTGCCGTGCCTATTCCAGAATTTGCACGCAAAGAGTACCAAAGGCCTGTTAGATTTTGTGTGCGAAGAATGCCACAGCTATTTCCTCATTTTTGTAAGGGTTTGTAAGAAGATTCACCAAACCTTTATTTATTTATGAAGCGATTATTTTGATTTTTCTATCATTTTAATCTACATGTACTGTTCCTTAATAATAATAGATTAATACAATTTAATTAAAATTATTTAATTCCTAAATTTTAAATTTGATTTAAATTTTTTCAAATCTTTAATTTTTTTCAAAACTAAAGCTAACTAACATGTTTAAAAAAATATTTTATTTTATATAATATATATATATAATATACATTTCACTATTAATTTGTTGTAGTGCATTTAGTTTTATACAAGAAATTAAAGCTTTGAATATATATATTTATAAATAGAAATTCAGGAATTTTTATTTGATATCCTACATTAGGTATTTTCGGGCCGTTATTGCTTACCTTACAGCAAGATTTATTATATTGCTTACCTCATGAATAAATATTTAGGCTTACACATAATGACTGCGTTTTTCAAAAAAACCTTTAGTAATGAATAATTTCATATGGTTTTTTACATATTATATACATTTATAAAGTTATTATGCCTATTTACTTACATTGGTAAAGAAATCTTTTCATTCACATGACATAACATGAAAATCTAAGTGGTATATTTTTCTAAACTCAGAACAATTTAACCCGCACCTTTGAAAACTCTTTACAAAACTATTTACATCAGGATGAATGTTAGTCACACTTGTGTTTTTCCATGCAGCTCTTCAGTAAACCGGCGTTGCACTTAGCACCTTGAGCATGTGACCGTCCGTCATTGTAAATGTACTAAACTCCCGGTTACAGTAACAACTATTTACGGTTGATCTTTGTTGCCAACCTTATACAAAATAATAGAGGGAAATGTTCTCTTTCCAGTGACACAACTACTCTATCTCTCAGTTAAAGCGAGAACTAGTGCAAATCTAGAGAGCCGACCTTATCGGCTCTGGCACTTTTAAGGGTAGTAGTGGAGCTAATCGGATTGGATCGTGGCACTTTTAGCGATAGTAGGCGGAGCCGATTAGATCGGCTCGTGGCACTAAAAGGGTTAAAATTATGTTGGAATAAATTACTACTAAATAAGCAAAAAACTTTCTCTAAATATATGCTGAATCTAAATTCACTGCTTTTAAACATTAATTTTGATCTTATTTATCTCTTGTACATAGTACAATCTTCTATTAATAAATTTATTTATAAGTAATATATTACCTCTGGCAACCTTCACCTGCAATGTCTCATAGTATTCTGTCCACATTAGAAAGTATCACTTTAAAATTGTGTTTCTCAGCATTTACGCCCTTGTAGCTAAGAGAATTTACATAAACTGCAGACCCGTGTGTAATGCAAGTATTCCTCTTCCTCACGCTCGGCTGCGGCCAACCACGAGTGTTACATCAGAAACAGCAGAACAAATCTTGATACTTCTGTTAGCATTTAGTTTTCTGTTGTTGCGATATACACATATTATGAAGATAAATTGAATATGAAATGTCATTGCTGTAACGCAGGTGTGTCAAACTCTTTAGATCATAAGATCCACATTGCAGACTTAAAATACTGAGGGGCTTAATATAATTTAATATTGTGAAAAACAATTCAATTTAAAAATCTTTATTTCTACCAAAAGATTATAAGATTTTAAAATTCACTTTATTTTCCCTCAGAAATATGAAACCTTTTATTTGCATCACCAGGTGTCTTCCGTCCGGGAAAATCAGGGAAAACGGGAATTAGCAGGGAATTTGAAGTGATCGGGGAAAAACGGGAATAAGTCGGGAATTTGGTAAATTATAATAAAAATCCGGGAAAATGTTGTTTAATCAAAATATGAAATGTAATAATCAGTAAATTAGAATGTGATTCAAACCGTCATTTTTTTGTTTTTAGCTGTCAAATATATTTTTAATTCCTAGTAAACAATGTTTAATACAAATGAAAAAAAAATTTTTATTTAAATTTTTAAACATATTATTATTCATAATAAAATATTAATAGAAAATCGAGAGAAGGTCGGGGATTTCATTGGTCAAGTTGAGTACACACTATGATCAATGATGTTAGGGTTTAAACCTTGTTTAAATCACTTAGAAATTCATCACAAATGTATGTCCTTAAGCCTTGATCTCTTGGGTGTTTTTTTTTCCACATTTTTTTTAAAATAGATAATATAAATTGTTCACACATTTATGTGCCGCCAAAAATTGCATCTATATGGTGTGCAAATTTATTAATTTTTGGGAATCGATATTTGGTGAGTGAAGATCAAAAATTTGTTACAAAACCTCAAACAATGTCCAGTTTCCAAAAGTCATAATCTCAAATTATTTAGTCTTACAATGTTTATATACAGTAGAATGGGGTTGCATTATATGTTGGTTTATCAAAAGGTCTCTGGGCCCCACAGAATAATGGACTGGGCCGCATGTCCGACATGCCTGATGTAAGGTAATCATTAATAAGATCTGCAGGAGCCACTTAACTCATTAGTTAATCTATTGCAAACTAAACAAAATAACAATCTCATTAATGAGTTGTGATCTGAGCACCAATTATTATAGATAAAGACTTAATTCAGTAAAACTTTCAGTTGACAAAACAGTAATTGTTAACAGTATTTATTGTCTGTCAGAATTAATCAGTAATAGTGACAGGCTTTGGTCTAAAAGTCACTCATAAAAAATTATGCAAAAATATCTTCTATGCTAAGTTTTGGTGCACTGTGTCTTACTACCATTCCGGACTATCAGCCCCGTCACATTTACGGGACGTGGTAGGTAAAGACGTCAGCCCCTTAAGTTTTCTTCTGAGGAAAGGGGAAAGAAACGTGTGTAGAGAAAAAATGGATTTTATCTCGTCATTGCAAATTCTCAAAGTTGATTTTGCCATCTGCCCCTCCTTTCCAGTCGCTCTACACCTCATGTTGGAAAATAATTCATTAGGCCTGCAAGCTATTTACACATTTACACTAATGGGGTTTTTGAAATATCATTCTCCCCCGCCGTGTTTTAGTAGCTGTTTGGGCAATACACACATATATCAACCTAATACCCCACTCCCTGTCACCAGCAATCCAGCCTTTTGAGATATTGACGCCATAGACTGTGTGACCTCAAATGCATATCCCAGGTTGGTTTTTCTACCTTTTCAGGTAAGTGCCCATTCATTTCTAATACCACTCCTGCCCAACTCTTTCTACCTTAGATTAATTTTCTTATAACCTTGCTGTTAAAAGTATCCGTGTATTTCCATACACATAGAACTATTTTTTTTTATCCGTAATTTGCTAGGCAAATAAAGTTAATTTTTTTTTCTCCTTTTTTTATTTTGTTTTTGCAGAGGACCCCTGGCCTTCCTTCGCTCCCAGCCACAGTTCCAACAGATGAGGCAGGTGATTCAACAAAACCCCCAGTTACTAAACGCTGTCCTCCAGCAAATCGGGCAAACCAACCCCGCGTTGTTGCAGCTAATATCCCAGAACCAAGAGGCCTTTGTCCGAATGTTGAATGAGCCGGCCACAGGTAAATTGAAAAGGGGGGTGGGAGGGGAGAACTAGAATATGTCCCGACCAGTTAGTTATATTAAGAATTGGAGGATGAGACGAGGATCTTTGGGAGAATAAAACCATTATTGTGGCAAAACTACACACACACACACACATTCTCCATCCCACTTTCACCCTTTTTATTACCGCTTGGATTCACTAGTGAACACAGAACAGTCCCTTCTCAGTCAGCCGATATACGTTATTTTAAATTCCTTAACTGACTTTAATGACTTTACTCGAAGAATGTTAGATAACTAGGCTGATTATTATGCTCGGCAATAAAACTGTAAGGCACCACTCTCGCAATAGACTAGACTGCCGATGACGAGGAGATCATAGTTTGATCCCAATCAAGTAACTGAGGGTGGTTTTTCCTAAATGGTTTCCACCTCTCTTTTTCCACACAAATGCAGGTACACTTCCTCTTAATTTAACCTCAACAATTAAACTTATCTCGCCATTTCTTCATACTCCCCTATTCCATCTTCACTTTAATAGTCGTCCAAACACAATGCAAAGATGAAAGTCTGAAGCATATATGACATAACGCAGATAAGTTCCCCCCGCTATCAAGACCTAACCCAAATAGCCTGCCCGGTTCATCTCCTTCCCTTCTATTTACATTTTTGTTGTTTCCACATTGGTTTCATTTATTTCTAAGTCAATAGGCATCTATTTGTTTTTATAAAGGCATTTTCAACACATAGAAGGCAGTTTCATCAATACGTTTTCGATGTATACAGACTCTGTAGGAATGAAGAAAGTTTCCACTTTGCCTAGGAACTATAATTAATCCAAAATGCTTTGGTATTCTGTAAACTTGCAGTTTCCCTGGTAGTTTACCATGAATCGTTCTTTGTTTGTTCTAATTTGAATACACTCAAACTGTCTTCTTTCTTTTTTTTAAATTTTCCTTGGTAAAAAGAACATTTAAATTTTATTACCGTTGAAATGTTTCACTTGTGCTGAGGCAGATAACTAACTCTTCATTGAACTCAGGATCGTATATCTACCATGTTTCAATCATAACCTTTACATATGTCCCTCAAATCTAATCCTACACAATCCTGTTTGTCTACACCTTGACTGTAGGAAATGGCAGACTTTGACCATTTTATGAGAGTATTGGGATGGGTCTGCCTCCGTCTGTTGCACTGTAGCTGAGAGGTAATAACCAACTGCTTGTATGTCTCACTCTGCATGTCTGCTACTAGAAACATCTTGCCTGCTTTTGCACTAGACAAGTATTTAACAATAGGGGTGGTGCGAAGCTTTGAAAACTTTGAATTAGCTTAGGATTGGCTTCAAATAAAAATGTGGCATAACAAAAAACAATATTGATTGTAAAAATACACATTTAAGATGATTTTTTGTCACTGTGCTGTTTAGCACATTACAAATTAATGTTTACATGACAAAAGTCTGTAGTAATTCAATTGCATAATGTGATAGTAACTTATCAGCTTAGGCTGAGATAGTGTTTTGATAAAACATTTTATAAATTAAATTTTGGTTTCCAAAGCTATATAAATAAACGTGACAATTTTGTAAATTTGATTTGGCTTGAAATTTTAAAAAAAGTAGGCTTCGCACACTCCTATTTAAAATAATTAAATATAAACACTCCATATACCTTGAACTTACCTTGCTTTGTTCCACTATGGTTTATTTTACAATTTGAAGTCATGGTATGATCAGTCAAGGTAAGGGTAAAAGAAGGTGTACAATATCTCCTGAAAAAATACGAACCATTTAAAAATAGTAAAAGCTGCCATATAAATCATGCAACATAATTTATGGATATGAAATTGCTATATTGCAAATAGTTTTTTAATTATTTTTTTTATTAGAATGGCTTATACACTCAAATCCATGAAATATTAAGACAGTTCACTTTGGTTAAACCTAGTAATATTATTATACAAACTACATGTTTCCAAGCTTGACATATTTAGGACTTGTAACGTAATTTCGACTCCAAACCATTGTCTCTTATTGAAATAAAAAGTTCAAAATTCACATAGGTTTTTGTTTTTCTCATACTCATTTGTGGCACTCTTTCTTACCGTTCGACACAAATTATTTCGGAAAAGTAACCTATTTCAGAGTAATTTACACAAAGATTTTTTTAAACAGATTTACTCTCTCATACATAAAAAGAATTGATCTGTTTTCCTCTTTTTCTCATAAAATCTAAATTGTTTTTATCTTTTTCCTGTATATTCTTTCATGTATAATATAATTTACCTCTGATTGAAAAGTGATTTTACAGAGTTATTTCATAGCTATACATTTATTTTAGGAAAACTAAATATTTATCAAATTAGTAGACCATTGTTAGTAAAAAAAAAAATTGGCTTTAGACAAGGATTGTGGAAACCTCCCTACCCAAATATTGTTCTTTAATCACCAAAAAAGCCGGTGGGAAATTTCAAATCGCCAACTTGTTACTACTGTAAGCAATTACTTGAAAAAGAGACCAGCAAACCGCCTAATAGTTTTTTAATTTATCAAGATAAAAAAAATTCTAAACTTGAAAAACCCGTAAGAGCCTGGAAACACAACAAATTAAAAACTTGAAATTATTTTGAACATTGTTCTTAGTTGGTTAGTAAATTTAATTACTAAATGGCTATTCTGTTTTATTTTATTTTTTCATCACATCCACTCTTAGGGAGTAAATCCTAACTAATATTGTTCAGGCTCCACAGTTGAACATTTCCTAAGACCGTTTCTAACCCAATGGTGTTTCGGTTAAATGGATGGGTCATGTATTCTCAAAGTTGAGCGAGGCTTGTATTAGTAAATCTAGTTTGGTGTTAACTTAGCTCTAAGTGTATCGAACACAGAAACATGTATTTTGATAACATAAACATACTCTGAATAAAATGATTTAAAAACAAAAAAGAGTTGACAGAAAATGATTGGCGGCTAGTCACTGCGGTGGAATGTCTTAAGAGAAAGGGTGTGAACATTTCACTAAATCTAGGTGTACCTTTGTTTACAGCAACCTAACCTTTCTTGTTCCTCTATGGTTTAGCTTATAAGACAGGGCCATAGTGTAATCATTAAGGTAAGATTGTAATTATTCAGAGTAAACAAAGTGTGTATTATACTATAGAAAGGCCAAGTCGAATCCAAACCATAAATAGTTTTTCAAACTAAATCTTTGTATCCTTCAAAATAAAATAAAATAAGTGTTTTTTTTATTAAATTAGCTAAGTGCACAAAACAAACTATTTGACTAAGATTTGAATACGTGGAATATTGTATGTTTCCTTATTTGCCATAACTTTTTGTGATATAAATTATTTTCATGAAATTTTAAACTTTTTTTTTTCTATTTTAATCATTTATTTTTTTAGCTTATAAAACCATAATTGTAATTTCCAGTCAGTCTCTAACTTGGATTCACACTTTTTTTTATTGCACTATATTTTAATGTTGAGTCTCTTGAACGATAAAGGATTTGAGCAGCCTATCTTTATCATAGACACAGCAAAAAGAAGTATCTATCATCTATAAACTGGTAAGCAAATGTAGTAAGCTGCTTGTACTCTTAAATTAGTGGTAGGGGTTCATGAAGACCAGCGTTTCTCAAACTTTTTGAATGGTGTACCACCTCATCAATTTCCTTAATTAGAAGTACCACCAAAATAATGCTGAAAATTAACTGTTTCATTACATTTTTAATGGTGCCCAAGGATATAACATAGACTGTGCGGCTGCATCGGCTGTCTGAGCTTGTATCAGTGTTGCCACGTTTCCAATCGCTGTTTAAATGTGTTTTACTTTCGGCTAGACTTTCGAATATACCTATAAGATGTAATGAAGCCCTATCTCTTTCCGACTTTATTTGCTTGTTTTGTTTGGCTTCTCACGGCGCACCACCTGGAATGATTGTGCGTATCACAATTTGGGAACTGTTTGGGTAGACCACACCGCTAGTAATCTCTAGGAAATCTTAAGGACATCATCGAGATATTGTTTTATTCAGGGTATGCTTCGAGCTGTTACTATTTCTTCAGGAGCTTTCAGATGCTGACAACACAAGTATATCAAGTGTATAAAATATCCCGCCTCTTAATCCCCCTACCCCTCTCATGTATCCAGACTTAGGGCCCGTTTCATAGTCAGATTAGTACGCCTCAGTTCGGCGCTATACTAAATACAGACGTCACCTACCTGAAAGTGAATGGAATGGGCCATTTTCGCATATGAAACTGGCCCATTTGTTCTAGGTAGGTGTCGTCTTGTATTTAGTATCGACTCGCACTTTAGGCGTACTAAATCTGACTATGAAACTAGCCCTTAGTCGTGCTTTACCAGTTTCCCCCCTACTAGTGTGTTACATTGTCTGCCTTTTAGGGGGCTCGACAGCATCTGGGACCCCAGCAAGTCCAGCCGCTGTAGGGGCGGGAAACCCAGGATCAGATGCCGGATCCGCGGCGGGCATGTTTGCTCCAGGGGTCATCCAGGTCACACCACAAGACAAGGAGGCCATAGAGAGGGTAGGTGATGGGTTTCAAACATTTATACAAGGGAGCTGATAATATGTCGTATTAAAGCTACAGAGACATTTAAACTAGGGATGGAACCTTCAAATTCTCAAACCCTCGAATCCTTAAAGAGTAATGGAGATCCATTTATTATTATTATTAATATTAATATTACCCACTTCTGTGGCTACATGGTATAAGGTTTTACTCTCACAATAGATTTGACTTTATAGCGCACGGGGAGATTGTGGTTCAATCCCGGTTGGGTATACTGAGTGTAGTTTTTCCTAGGTACACTTCCTCTAAATCGAGCCTTCCTCATCCCTAACCCACTAGTGTAATTTGTACATAAGTGTATTACTTGAATGGGTAGCAAGATAATGTGCTAAAAAAATATTATTATTATTGATAATAAAATTTTCAATTTAACTGGGCCTTAGAGCTCTAATACTGCTTATTGGTGGTCCAAACACAACATATTATAGAAGAAATTTAACAACCAGAACCCAGACTATTAATGTAATACTTTTATAATAGTGGATTTGAGCCATCACTGGGTGTGTGTAGACGAATTTGTTAAAATTTTGTACTAAAATGAAAAGTTTGCCTATGACTTTAATTATGACTCGAGGAAAGCACGCTAATGGTCCATTACATATTATCGATGTTGTTTGTGGGGTTAGTAGCACCCTTTCTGTGCCCAAGGTGCTGTAATCACTACACTTGTTATAAGAACGGAATGCAACTTGACTTTGACAATCGCAGAGCTTCCCCAACTTAAATATTTATAGCTAATATATTACATTTATGGTCTTCATAGCAGATCTCTTACACACCTATAGAACAACGCTTTCTGCTGTCCTCTCATTAGCTACACTCTGTACTTTTCTCAGCTCTACTCCATCCAACTGAATAGCTTTACTGGGTCTTATACTCTTCCTTGTCATTACCATCACTACACACTTCACCATGCTTAGTTTAATTTCACACTCTTTCACTTCCTCTTCCTTCGCCCTCATACCACCCAGTCATCAGCAAACATCATGGTTTTCATTCTTTCCTCCCTGCGTTTATTTGTCAATTTATTCATAATAATTTCTATTACTCTTACAAAATAAAAGTGGTGGGAAACCACTCCCTGCTTCACTCCATTTTTCATTTGGAACCACCATGCCCTCTTCTTAACACAACTCCTGCTATCCTCATACATTCTCTTCACTTTCATTACAATTCTTCTTTTTACTCCAGCCTCCTTCATCGCTTTCTAAATTCATTCTATATCTGCACTATCCATGCTATTGCTCTCAATCTAGAATCATAATATTTTGAAAATTCAAATCAAATATGAAATTTAAGATTCAGATTTAACCTTAATTTAATTCAAATTTTTAATCTTAAAAGTTAAACTTTTTCTAACTAAATAACCCTACACAAAATATAATCAATAGTTCTATCATAACATTTTGGGTAGGTCTTGTGACTTGTTTAATTTAGATCGGATTTTTTTTTAAATCCAACACATGAAATTCAATTCGGAATGGATTTGAGTTAGCAAACAACGATTTGAATATGATTAGAATTTAGAACTTTAAAATCTTGGATTTGCAAAGGTTTGTCAGAGCATAACATAATATTTTGAGGAACACTAACCATTTAAAATGTGCTGATTGAAATATTAAAGTTGACGAGTGTTTATCTTGTTTTGTTTCAGCTAAAAGCGTTAGGTTTCCCAGAACATCTCGTAATCCAAGCCTATTTTGCGTGTGAAAAGAACGAGAATATGGCTGCCAACTTCTTACTATCTCAGAGCCTGGACGACTGAGGAGATACCAACCAAAACATCATGTTAATTTCCTAGCCTATATATATATTATTTAAAATAAAATTAATTTGGAATGAGCTCCAAAAACAAAAAAACAAATAAGGCAAGACCTACAAAGTACTAACTAAAAATGAAAACATGGCTTCACACTTAATTTGTTTTTCCCTGTAAATTGTTAAATTTGAACTTTAAAAAACCTTTCGTTGTCTTAATAATACCCCGATGTTGGCTTAATTCCCTTATTGGACTGAGTATGTAGGCAAATTTCACCTGCCTAGTTAATTAACTTCTGGCACCTTATTACAGCGATTAGTAGCAGGAGTGACATAAGGTATACTTGGAATATTAATCTGAAAAATGTGTTCTTAATGTGATGCAACAGAAGTGTTTTATATAAGTATGTTATTGTTTAGTCTTTGGGAGACTTGTGGAAGGGTGATCTTTCACTCTTTTTTTTTTAACTTGACTGTACATTCTTATTAAGTTGGTTCTAATTGGGATGGCCAAGTTAAAAGGGCTTGTTTTGGAAGATATTTATCCATATTAGTTTAGCTGTGATTTGAAAATAATTAATTTCATTGCTAAATAAATCACTCTATAACTAAACTTGCAAGCTCACAAAATACATACCTGATTTTGATTTATTGTTTTAATACTAAAAAAAAAAAAAAAATTGCTCTTAATGAGTTCAAGTATGATTTTGCAATTTCTGTGGGTTGGTTTATTGGCATATGTGAATATTTTTTTAAAATTAAATGCCAAATATGTTTTAAGATGAGTTTTTAAATTATGCCAATCAAAGTTTGTGAACACACTATTTAAGGTTTGGTGACTCATTAAATGTTATGAATTTCTAACCTAACTGATGAATAGCATTAAACCAACAAGGCAACGGCAACTTTTTGTATTTCATTGAGATCAACAAAATTTTGCTTTTCATATTAGTCATATATATATATATATATATATATATATATATATATATCAATTTTTAACTAACAAGCCAAATAATTCTTATTTGCTACACAAACCATAAGCTTAATACATTTTTTTATTTCTAAAACCATGATATTAGCTGTATAAAAAAAGAACACACAACAATTTGTAGTTCTGTTTTCACCCACGACCATATTTCCTAGTGAAATGTGTTTAAATTTGCTTGGTTAATTTGTGTAAACTTCTCTTTTCTCTGTAAATATATTTGTGTACCTATATTGTAAACATTAATATTCACACAGGACCCTTTACACATTTATTTGGAATTAGAAATCCTAAAAATTTTTATTGCAAGGAGGAAATTCCCCTATGATGGGTGTGGTTTAATCTATCTTCCTTCTCAACTCCAACTTTTCTACCAACAGTCAATCACAGAAATATTTATTTAAAAACGTAATGCCTCATATTCTATATTTGTAACTATTAAAAACATCTTCCAAATTTAATAAAATTTGTTATTCTGTTATGTTAGACCTTTTGGCGACGGAGCGACTCAAAATTGATGTTAGTAAAACCTAAATTACCAGTCAGTAGCGTTCGTGTGACCACTAATGTATTTCATTGGCTGTTTGCTAATCAATTAATGATGCGGCCGCTGTGAGTCAACATAAATGCATCATGCTAGTTACTGGGCTACCCCGATTACAAACTCGATCATTAATTAACATTTATTGAACATTTAATGTATTATTCAAGGTAACTTTCTTCCAACATTCTGTACATAGTATAAATTTTGCATCAATTTGTTGCAGTTTCTATGCCTCGACGAATAGTCTTCAGTTCATTTTTTTTTCAACTTAGGGATTAATCCAAAATCTTCTTTGGTTACATTTCTTGTATTTGTAATCATAATAGAAAACCAAATCCTCCTCAGCACTCAAGTCATTAAATGTTATATCAATAAATATTAAGTCTTCTAGAACACTGAAGAAGGTGCGCTTGCAAGCTAGATGGTACAAAACTGATTGAACCATTACTTCTACATAGCACCATGTGTGAACTATAAGTAACAACAAGTTACTGACCGTTTTGTGACTTAAATCACTAAACAATCCAATCACAGTTGAGTAGCTCCATTGCCGAAAGGCATTAAGTGTTCTCAACAAAATATGTAATTCTAGTTTACAACTACGCTCAATTTTAATAAAATTATCAAACAAAAAATATTAGAATCAAAGATATGTTGTATCTTAATAAAGTAGCTAGGCCAACATTTTAGCAAATATTAATCAAACTTTGCAATATGATTAAAAAAGTGGTGTGGTCTTTATTTGGTTTCTCGCCTTTTGAGATTAGTGATATTGATTACTTTTTTTTTTTAATAAACCTAAAATCTGTTTACAATGTTTTTCAATATTTTTCAGAATATTTTATTATTGGATTGGATTTGGAACATTATCATAGTAATCTTCAAAGTAAATTATTCACTTCAGATCTGAACCTATTTTTAAAATAAAATATTTGATCCATTTTCTTTTAGGCATGTGAATCAACAAAGATTTGATTTTATAAAATAAATTTAGCATAAGATTCAATTCAGATTTGACTCAAAAAAGATGTTTTAGGCATGAGATTTTATTCAGATGTTTTGTGAGTCAACAAAGATTTGAATTCGATTTGAAAATTATCAATCTGCACAAGCTTGCTCTTAATGCAAAAAAAAACAATCAATGCTCTGGTTAAATTTAACAAATTTTCATGAGAACAATATGGTACTTATTAATTAACAAACAAATCTTTTGAGAAGACTTGAATTATTTTTATTTCTTTTGAGAAGAAAAATATGACAATTAAAATTTTTGATTTTTGAAAATATTTCATTTGTTCAATTACTACGCATAAGCACCTTATTTTTGCTGAAAGGGTGAAATGTGGAGGGGGGGTAGAACAATACTTATGTAAGACAGAGAGAGATGAACAAGAATGGTGCAGTGACCCAGTCAACCCAAATGGACACATAATTAAAAGCTAAGAGACGCTATATTAGCCTAATTAACTTTTTTTATATATATAATTTAAATCATGCATAAATCGTATAACCTGAACTAGTAGTAAAACGCGTTGCCCAAAAAATATAAAGTGTGAATTAAATTTATTCAGCATTTAAATTTTACCTGTTTATTACAATAAAATTTAAATTAAAATATATTATTTATATATATATATATATATATATATATATATATATATATATATATATATATATTCCTTACAATGGGGCAGAAGGGCTCCAAAATGGCCAAAAATGTGCTTATGTAATACTTAAAATGCCCCGAATAATTTAAATTGACAGCTTCAATGATTTTCAGCAAAAGTGGACTCTACTGTAAAACCTTATTATTAATATTTTTTGCTTAAATGCTGGCATATCTTATTTTTTACACCATGGTGTATCTTAAAAGGTAACGACATAAAGTGATTGTGGTTGATCAAAGTAATGGATAATTTAATATTTTTTTATGTCAAACTTTGCGCCATTCTAGGGATATCCTCATTGCAATAAACCTTTATATATGTTCAAATTGTTAATAGGTAATATTTTAAAAGAGTAGTTAATTCACCAGTTTTGTTTCAAAACACATAAGTTAGAATAGTCAGCACAAGAGACTTTTCTACTCATGATAATACATATCTTGGCCATCACCCAATATGATGTAAATAACAAACATAAACACTACATCATTATTGTTGTAAAATTGAAAGTTGTGTTTGGAAACATTTAGAATGCATACAGTAATAGTTTTACTGTTTTATTTATGGAATGAGAGCTTAGATTCTGGAGATTATAAATGCAGCTTGTGTGCTAAATAAATTGTTTGTTTTTTTAATTTAAATCTACAAAATAAAAAAAATCCAACAACTTTAAACTAGTTTATGGTTTTTTTAAATTAATTTTCACCTAGAGTATTAATATATCACCTTTAAACCTTTAATGCTTAGACCAGCAGGGCTATTATGACCATGATGCAAAACGAATTTGCGACTGTTAGCAGAGAGACACTAAACTTTGCATCAAAAGTTATTATGGCCGACCATTTTGTGAAAACCAAGTCCTTGCGAGCTCAAATATTTTCCTAGTAGAGTGACGCTAAATTGCGCAGACATTTTACTTGTCCTTTGGTTTGCGTTACAAGGTATGCTAGGTTTTGTAATTTATTAGGTGTTTTATGCTACCCAATTTAAACTTGCCATCTCATAAGCCCTATATATCTCAAAAAAATTTTGTTTGTTTACATAATCTAACTTTAAATAGGCCTATATCATAATGTAGGCCAAGATAGGGAATAGTTCGCTTACACTGAATGTTAAAAGAATATTTTCTTTGAAATATAACACCTTCAAAATACATTATTATTCACCATGAACATAAGGATAATTAGGATATTTCAATATTAAGATTAATTGTTTGTAGGTTTTATAGTAGGTGGAGGTTAGTTAGGCTTCAAGATATTTGAAATGTTAGTGGTATGTTGATCTACCTCCTGGGGCAATATTATCCAAAACATTAGTCTCTTTAATCTAATTTTTCAATGGTGGCACCCGCCTCGGTGGCGTAGTTGGCTAACACGCTAGTCGTGTTGAGCTCGACCGCCGAGGACGGGGAGATCGAGGTTCGAATCTCGGTCGGGTGAACTGGGAGTGGTTTTTCCTAAATGGTTTTCCACTCTCCCTCCACGCAAATGCGGGTTCACTTCCTCTAAATTCAACCCTCCCAATTCCTAATCTATTAGCGTAATTAGTACTTAAGCGTATAACCCGAACGGGTAGTAAGACGCGGTGCTAAATATTATTATTTTTCAATGGTGGCAAGAGGTTGGGATTTGAATCATATCTGGGTGTGATGAGTGGATTTATTTTTCTTAAGGTTTTCCCACTCTCCCTCTACACAAATCCAAATACTTTTATTCTATAACTCAAACTTTATTATCTATACCCTATTGGTGTAAAACACGTGGACGTGTAGGCCTATGAAATGTTGCAGCCAAGACTGAAAATAACCAAAATAGGCCCTAGCTTAATGTTAACATGCGATTTCGTTTAGGCCTAGGTTTTTTAATGATAAAAGGTATACTAAATTTATCTGAAACTGATAATTAGTAGTTAGGCCTAGTTATCCTGAAGTGAATAAATTGCAAACAACGCATAGAGAAATATAACATCCTTATATTCTTAGTCATTTAACTAAAGTCTCAAGAATTCCCTTTAAATATAATATGCATTTTATTGTTTTTAACCATCCACACCACCCTCTTGTTCACTCTATTGTTAACTTAGTAGGCCGACTGGATATAAATGCCCATTGTTTTGACATTAAGTTATCCAAAATATTTGGTGTAAACACTTTTTTTTGTGTGAGTTTATGAACGCTTTCATCAACTTTAAATAACTAGTTTTATTTCCTGAGTCAGTGTGGGGCCTCTGTGGCATGCGCCTTTGTTGTAGAGGGAAATCACTTTAAATTTAGCTTATCTGGTGAATCCAGTGTTTTACGGCTGAATTATATGCAATTTTTAAATCTTTATGTTTTGTTTATCGTGTCACCGTTCAGTTCTCATCTGCACGGATTCCATGAGTGCTCTGTTGGCATTGTCCACCCTCTACTCCTGGAATCCCCTCGTGCAGATGATAGATGAGCAAATTTTAAAAATCGATTCATTAAGCACCTGGATATATTGAGATTATTTTTAACATTTTTAGTATGCTTTAATATGTTGTTTTGTCTCTTTATCATTTTATATTTTAATATGTTTGTTTTGTCATTTTAACAAACTTATTATATTTTAAAATGTTTATTCTGTATCTCTAATTTAGTGCATACACCTGTGGGTGTACTACCCATCATTTACTTCCCCTATGTGGATTTAACTATACTATTAAATGTCAAGTTCCTGGTGACCTCATTGTGTTGATGGGCCTATAAACAATAATAATATTTTCTGAGATCTTCACTTGTTTCAGTATCAACACAAATATATGAAGAATAAAGCATAGGGTATAACTAGCAGTAGCAACTAATTTTGTGTAGAATGGTCATAATAGCCCTGCAGGCCTTCTTAAACCTTGGGTTGTGACCTTATATGGGGTAGCGAAATGTAATGTGGGGGCCGCAAAAAAATTTAATTGGTATAAGGTTTATGAATGTGCATCGGAAAAAGTTTTTAATAGTAAAAGGTTTATGAATGTGCAATGACCTAAAATTAATTCAAAATCAAACTCGTAATGTATCCGAGATGTTTCCGGCAGCGCTCGCCCTTTTTACATCGTGCAACTTCACTGCAGCCTTGGATCTGATCCTGCAGTATCAAATATTAAGCCAAGATTTAATTCTTAATGTAAAAACAAACAAGCACATACATCTCGTTAATATGAAAATTTGATTTTGTCTTTAATAAATAGTAAAATTATATACATACACACACAAAAGAATTGTTTTAAAATAAATTTTACAATCCATTATTGGTAAATGTTTGATTTGTATAACTATTTTATGTGCCTATACACACAGGGTCGCGTAAAAATTTCTCGGGAGGAAAGGGTTCGCGAGTGGAAAAAGTTTGAGAATCCCTGGCCTAGATGATGCTTTCATACTTAATTCAGTAGAAAAACTTGTGCTGAAATAATGATGCAACTGTCATCTAATAGCTGCTGCTGCTGCTAAAACAAATATGACCATTGTGTTCATGTCGGTTTTGGGTGTATTTAATGTTGCCAACAAAAAATATTCCACCCAATCTATCAATTAAAACTTTAACGTATGTTTTTAAAATCATGAATGTTGTCTTAAAAGGAATGAAAATGTCAGCTTGCCTCAACTAGCTGGTTAAAATATTGTCTGTGCGTACACATTTTGAATGCAACCTTTTATTAAGAGCACCTATTTGTAGCATTCCTTTTTTACTCTTTCTATACAAGGAAAACCTTTTCGCTTTATTAGGTAATTGTAATATATTTGGAAGAAGGTATTGCTGCCATTGGACAAAGAGGTAATGTCTGCCTCTTGTAATGATGCTGTTTTGGACCCCTCTAAAATATTCAAAAAGTCATGGATGAAGTGTAATTTTCTTAAAGTGTTTTGAGTAAAATAGCCTTTTAATACTTCATCCATGGAAAATCACGCACTTTTAGCAGTAATGTCAAAGTCTTGCATCATTAAAATATATTTTTTCTTTCAAAGATCAACTTCGTAATGTTTACCAAAGAAGCAAGTGACTAGCTCCCTCTACACCTGTCACCAGGAGTATTTCTATTAGTTGGTTTTGACACTGCTGACAAGGGGTCCAAGAGGCAAGGGGTAGGTAATATATAAGCCGCTTGTGTGTATGAACACACACAGTGCCGGTAGCATAAATCTAGAGAATGAGTGATATCACGAGAGTGCCACTAACTTAAATCCATAGAGTACACAGAAAAATAATATCTAGTTCATCCAAACTGCATCAGTAAATATTATATCTTCAGTGCAGAAGATTAAATCACCCTAATAAATCGTGTGCAACATCAAACGTCTTGTTTACTTAATATTGTTATTGATAGTGTTCAATCACAGAGCATTATCACAATTACAATCCATACCGCTCTAATTAGTGCTCGATCACGAGGCAAATATCAGCTATTTATATGGTAATAATTTAATTAGTGCTCAATCTCGGGAGTAACAATCTTTATAGCATTATAAATATGCGCCCGACATGGGGCATAATAAATCTGTATCATAATAATTAGCGCTCGATCACGGGGCTATAAATACTAAATATCTCACAATAACAACCTGTATCATTATAAATTGACGCCCAGCTGCGAGGCTAGAAAGGGACTCCACCGACTGAGAGAGACATGGCACACTAAACGGCACCCCGACGAACATCCTACCGGGGTGAAACAGGCAGACGTTTCACACACGGCACACCGACGAAGAACATCGCACCGGGGTGAAACGGGCAGACATTTCACACACGGCACACCGACGAAGAATCAATCAAGTCGGATAAGCCTTAAGGTGCGGCAGAAGGGAGCGTGAGTAATTTTACAGTTTTTATAGCAATAAATATTTTTGGCCAAAATAGATAAAATATTTCTCCAGTAGCAACGTAGAGTTAAGTTTTTTGCACATGCTAATATCAACAGATCTTGAATATCTATCAAGGGTGTCCTGAAATTTGGTCAAAATATTTTCTCCTTATTTAAAAAGTTTTGACAAAATTCCAGCACACCCTTGACAGATATTCAAGATCTGTTGAGATTAGCATGTGCAGAAAAATAAACTCTATGTTGCTAATGGAGCAATATTTGATTTATTCTGGCCAAAAAGTTTCTTTTCTATAAAAATGGTAAAAATACTTGTGCTCCCTTCTGCCGCACCTTAACATATTCTTTTTATTGTTATTTTAATTCACAACATATAAAAAATTCTGTTTAATACTGTAGAAATCCTGTTAATATTAGTAAATTTTGGAAGGGAGGATGGCGGATTCAAACCTAAATGATAATAGTAACAGAACCATAAAAAAAGGAACAAACTAAAATAGAACCCATAGGAGATTTAAATCAGTTTATGAAAGTGATATTACAGCAAATTGCACTGAATAGTAAAGTAATCAGAAATTAGATGCAAGACTTGAAAAAATTAATAATAAAAAAAATTCAAGTAATCAGAAAATAAATGCAAAACTCGATAAATTCAATGAGCTAGGTGATAAAATTGTAGCAGATAATAGTAATTTCAATACTACAATCCAATCCAGGATCAAACCAGATAGTACAATCCAAGGCCGTAGCCAGCCAATAATTTCAGGGGGGGTTTGGTGGGCCCATCCCCCAATTGACGGAGGCTAGAAAAAATTATAAATAAAAAACTGTTCTAGAAGCTATTTGAAGTGTTTTTTATGGCAACACTACCCCATAACTATCGGAGGCTAGGACAAATTCTAATTATTAAACGGCTCTAGAAGCTCTCTTAAGTGTTTTTTTATGGTAACACAGCTCCCTAATTTGTACTTGTACCTTAATTTTGATATTGTTTGAACCATAAATAGAGCCATATATATTTTGTTCATAAAATTTCGGGGGGGGGTTTGAACCCCGAAACCCCCCCCCTGACTACGGCCTTGGTACAATCCAATCCGAGATCGAACCAAAGACTACGATTCAATCCAAGCTCGAACCAAAGACTACAATCCAATTGGAGATCGAACAAAAGACTGCGATCCAATCCGAGATCGAACCAAAAACAACGATCCAATCAGAAAGTGAACCAAAGACCACGATCTAATCTGAGATCGAACCACAGAAAACGATCCAGTCAGAGATCGAAATAGAGACTATGATCCAATCAGAGATCAAACCAAAAACAACGATCCAATCAGAGATCGAACTAGAGACTGCGATCCAATCTGAGATCGAACCTAAGACTACAATTCAATCCGAGGATTCCGATCAAAGATTGAACCAGAGTCTACGATCCAAAAAGAGATCGAACCAGAGACTAGGTAGCGTTATCTCTAAACTAGGAATAAATACAGGTTGTTTTCAATACATTCCTCCCGAAGTCTTCGATCCGGGAGGTGGACAAAAGGTATTTAAATCTCGGATAATTAACAGTAAGTTTAATTAAAATTTTACTCTCTGAAATAAAAGGAAAAAATTATCATGTAACTGTAATTATTATGTAACCATAACTACAACCTTAGTAACTGGAGTAAATATAATGTAACTGTACTAATTATATATAAGTAAATAATGTGTAATATTCAATCCAACTTTAGCCCATGGTAAGAAATGTTTAAAATAGAAATTTAAGTAAATATTCAAAAGTACAAATTCAGCGAAGTATAAATATTTCTTTTGTAAAGACAAAAGGTACGTATTTGGTAAGACGTACAATCCCCTACACTCCCACTTTAAGTCTACAGGTAAAATATCTTTTATCTGAAAAGAAGACGACATTCACAAGGACACTTACTTGTAAAGATGACACAGAAATTAAAAAAAATAGTATGTTTATGAGTAAGAGTCGAACCCGGTATAGCAAATATAAAATATTTAAGTATAAAAATATACATTTTGTCAAATTATATTAATCTCATTTGGATTAAACATAGTCAATCACAGGAAATTATATAGCTCAAAATAGAACAAGAGGAGGAAGATATGCTCATAGGTGGGGGAATGAACCCTTGGAAGCATGCGGGTAGAAAGTTAGATTGGGGATTGGTTAGTTTTGTTAGACATTAAAGTATGGGTAAATTCTAAGGGCATATTTTGTTAACTGTAGAATATTATTTAAGTAATAATTAGATATAAAATTATGCCAAAAGTGCAATTTTAAGTTTATGATAAAGTTATGAGTTTTGACTAATTAGTTGGGTTATTAGGATCAAATCTAAGTAGTAGACGATCTTAGAAGTCAGAAAAATTGTATTATTTCACTAATGGTGAATTTTGTGAGTGATAGTTAAGATACAGATCTTAATATATATGTCGGGGGTTCATTTTAAATTGAATTAATAAATGTATTAAAAGTTTAAGGTATTGGCTAAGATATTGACGGGATCACAGAGTGAGCTTATGAGCTCTATTATTATTATTATTATTATTATTATTATTATTATTATTATTATTATTATTATTATTATTTAGCACCGCGTCTTACTGCCCGTTCGGGTTATACGCTTAAGTACTAACTACGCTAATGGATTAGGAATTAGGAAGGTTGAATAGAGGAAGTGAACCCGCATTTGCGTGGAGGGAGAGTGGAAAACCATTTAGGAAAAACCACCCCCAGTTCACCCGACCGAGATTCGAACCTCGATCTCCCCGTCCTCGGCAGTCGGGCTCAACACGACTAGCGCGTTAGCCAACTACGCCATTATGAGCTCTAAAGTATTTAAGAAGTTAACCTATATATGCACTTAAGTGCGTTATAACAGCAAGTTAAGGTGATTGGAAACGTGAGAGGCCAGTTGTGTCTTGTTTTTATGTATTTTCAGATGAGAGTTAACAGTTTTAAGTGTTATTTTGTTCAATCGTCGTCATTATGAGTTTTGAGTTTAAAGATGGCCCGAGGGCATCTAGCAGCGTTGAGTAGTTAAGGTGTATTAAGGCATGCAAGGCCGTAGTCGGGGGGGGGGGGGGTTTCGGGGTTCAAACCCCCCGAAATCTTATGAACAAAATATATATGGCTTTATTTATAGTTCAAACAATATCAAAATTAAGGTACAAGTACAAATTAGGGGGTCTTACCATAAAAACACTTCAAGAGCTTCTAGAGCCGTTTAATAATTAGAATTTGTCCTAGCCTCCGATAGTTAGGGGGTAGTGTTGCCATAAAAAACACTTCAGATGGCTTCTATAACAGTTTATTTATAATTTTTTCTAGCCTCCATCAATTGGGGGATGGGCCCACCAAACCCCCCCTGATATTATTGGCTGGCTACGGCCTTGAAGGCATGGACTTAGCTACGTGCAAGTCATTATTAATAATTTTATGTTTATACTGGTAAGTCTTGGAACTACCAAGGATCAGATAATAGGTATTATCAAGTTTACCGTGGCTACAAACTTCATCGCCACATTGCCTCCACCACCGAAGGGTGCATTCACACTTACCCCGTTTGACCTGGAAACCAGCGCCGCACATGGATCCTCCGAACCCTTCTACACTCCGTTCATCAACAACTAAACTGATACCTCGCAGTGTTATGTAGTTTGTTTTCCCAAGAGGCGGACACGACGCATGCGCCAGAATTGAATGAAGGAGCACGCTTGAGTGATCACGTGGTGTTCCCTACCCCCCCGTATTATTGCCTTCTTGACGCAGTGCGCAGGCGCCAATGAGGGAAACTGACGCTTACTTGCTGATGGTGACATCATTGAACTTGTGTATCCTCCCTCCCACATTTTCTCCGCTGTGCAAATCTGAATATAAGCGTGTACCCGGCAAGCAACGAGCACTCTTTGATGCATATAGCATTTAGTTACACACAAAATGTAGGTATACGTTATATTGAAACTGTATTTAATATAATTTTATTTTATTCGTATACTGGGGAACTAATTCATTGAATCTTAATTATGTAGGGATCGATTGAGATAATGCTTCGGTATATTTAATTTTTAACATTTGTACTTATTTAATTTTCCTAGGCAATTAGATTTGTTTTGGACATTAGACTTTAAATTTAGATTCAAGGGTAATATTGTCAAGTCAAATTGTGTAGGCTATATTGGAATATATTATGGTTGGCATCCAATCTTACAGAGGTAGACAGTCTAGATGAAACTTATATGCTTAATTATCATACTTTGAATTATTACGCAAGTAGAAATTAAATAGATTTTTTCATCCAGTATTATGAACTCTGCTAATTAGTAAGAACGATATTAAACCCATTTAAAGTGTAGGTTGCCCCGCCTCACGGGTTGTTGGGTGAGGGTGATAGCTTCACTTGTAGCTAGTGTAGCCAGGTGTATGGTTATGCGCATAACCCCTCTAGAGGATTTGAATAAGTTAAGAGGTGTGATGACAATGAGCATCCCAAAAAGTTTAATATCTGATAAGTATAGATTTCCTTTGAATGGTTCAGCTATGTTGTTTGGGCGACTGGGTGTATCCCAAATTAATTTTCCATTTGATAATTGTTCGCTGTATTTTAACTTTGGCTCTTATATGAATTGGTTCTGTTATATTATTGTGAATGATCTTCAGATTTGTCTATGCGTTAAATACTCTGAAACTTTTATTTAATCTCTTGCACATAAGTACCTATATTCGCTACCCGTTGTATATTGTAGCTATGGCACATTGTCCGCTATCAATCTTATCATATTCACTTTTGGGTCATGATAATTAAACGGCCTCTAGGCCAATGTCAACTTCTATTCAGTTATTATGCATTTACATCTAGCATATCCTTCATCTCCCATTAATGTGTATAATTGAATATTTTATTTTAGTGATAGTTACACTGGTGCTTGGGCTTTGGCATATTTGAGTGAGGATCAAATAAAGGTCCCTGGTGATCTACCTTATTGTTCCTTTGTTGACAAGCATAGAGCTATCACAGCGCAGCCTATGAGGGATGTCTGTAACAAATGAGGCCACGCCTATATTTTCCACTAATGTATGTGATAAATATTTAAAGATAAATCTGGATTGAAATTGACAAATATTGAGGAGATTATGAAGAGGTTTAAAAGTGTATTCTGTGATTGCGTAATATAACAGCCAATATGAATGCGTTAACAAAGTGCGTATCAGAGCTAATTAGGGTGTTCGACCCAATTAGGCTAGTTGATTTTTAATTGCAACTTTATATTTCTTTAAGTGTCTAAAGTGACAAGGCAACATTTAAGAAATGTTGGTTACTAGAAAGGATTTTTTCCACTAATGGGAAAGGTAATTAAGTTGCTCAATCGCAAGTCATTAACAGTAATTGTTCTATGACAATAAATAATTGAGATCACATTTATAAATAAAAATCAATTAAAATTTATGAGAGACCTGACCTCATATTTAATTAAACTTATGGTAGTAATTAAGAACACGTTAAATAATTTTTTATTAAGAACAGTTTAGTTAGTAAAGTTATGTTGTACAAAAGGTTTACCGTAGTGAATAGAATAAACAGTGATTTATTGGATAATTAACACAACCCACATAAATATTTGAGTTTTAATAGAAATAATTGGTTTATCGATGATTAAATTAAACAGTTTATAAGAAGAATTTCAATATTTTTATTTTTAATCAAACATTTCAAAATTTAATTTGAATTTAAGGTATTACAGCTATTAATTTATATTAATTTTCAATATTTTTCATTACCAATTGAATTATATTTGGAATTATTAAATTTAAACTTAACCTAATTTTACCTAAACTCAACTACAAAGTTAATTATTCAACCAAAGCAATTTATAATTTTGTTAAAAAAATTTATGCTATCACCATTTACGAATAATGCAACGAACAGTGCGACAATTTTTCAGTGTAATAAGAAAAGAAGGCGAATAAAAAGAAACACTAAATAAATAATTAGACAGAAAATTCTTTCTTTCCGTTTATTCATCAAGAAGACTGAACAATAGAAATAAAAGCACTCAATAGTACAAACATATCAACAATATATCATAATTATAGCATTGTTATACAAGTAAGTTTAAATCAATGTCCACACACATATACAATTTATGTAAACCTACACTCTACAAATGTATAAATGTTTAATTTTAAAAATAATCAAAAGAAATTATGACATAGCTCTTGCACAGTACAGATTTTGCTTATACCAAAATTCATCAAATTCTTTAAGATATAAGCAAATGGGGGTATTGTAATGATACTATTTTGGACTCCTCTAAAATATCAAAAAGTCATGGATGAAGTGTAATTTTCTTTAAAGTGCTATAAGTTAAGTATCCTTTTAATACTTCATCCATGGAAAATCACGCGTTTTCAGAAATAATGTCAATGTAATACGCATTAAACTTTTTTCATCAATTCCATACTATTGAAAAGATCTAATGACGCTGGCTCCCTATACCCAATATAAAGCCAGCCTTCACAACATCATATTCCCAGGAGTATTTCTATTAGTTAGTTTTGACACGGGCGACAAGGGGTATAAGAGCCAAGGGCTAGGTAATATATAAGCCGCTTGTCCTTTCCACATAAAACTGAATCCAGAGAAACCATAGTGTGTTATGTAAGGTTACTCAAGCTGGAGACAATTATTGATGTGATTAACTGAGGATACAACTGATGCAATGCCTGCAAGGAAATGGCTCTCTTCTGTATTTGTAGACTGTTAAAGCCTTTGACATGGTACTTATTAGGGTTCCAATCGGTACCATGCCAAAGACTTTGATAGAGTTTATAAATACAGAGTGCAGCCACTTCCCTGCATCAGTTGAATCCTTAATTAGTCCCAACTATTGAAGTAATTAGTGTGTATTAACTTATTAGACAGTTGTTACTTAATTAGGCTATTAACAATTGAATACCCATACTTGGATTGACATATTATTTAAAATGTGTATGTTTATTTAATATTTTATATGACATTCATTTTAGTATCAAAACTACCATTGAAATAAATCACAAACCACCTGTCTAAAGTATATAACAATCATTGAAATTAAATTATGGTTTGGATGAATATTTAAAAATGTCCTTGCTCATAATGGACTACGAAATGAAATTGAAAGGTTATTTTGTAATTAAAACATAATAATTATGTAGGATAGAGTGCAGAGATGACGTATAAAATCAAAAGTAAAATATGGTAGTGGCCCAATATCAAGCTTTAACTTTGTATTTTATCTGCCCTATTAGATTATATTATTATTACTATTATTATTATTATTATTATTATTTTTTTTAAATGTTTTTAGTATATCTTCTTTCTATGAATACATGGCTTATTCTTTTTACTAGTTAGCATGTATTGAGCAAATCAGTTGATGTAATATGGTGACTTTTTGATATTGTAAGTTGTCAACAGTGGAAATACAGAGGTGTTATCACTTGAGTTGATATTTATATTTATAGGGTGGTAACATATCTTTTTTAGACTTTAGTCAATTTTAATAATTTAAAGTCAATGTTTCTGGGTGCTATTAATCTAACAGTCAACAATTAAAATGGCATCAAATAGTGAACCAATCGACAGTTCAATCAAATCAAAACGACCGTCAGGTAAGAATTTATGGATGGATACATTTATTTATTCAATTATGGTTTGGCATGTCAAATTCTAAAACAAATATCGATTTTCCTAGAATAATATTCACGCTAAGAATTAATATACAATTGTTTTTAGTTTCCGGGTTTAAAACGCTCATTCCTTAAATTATAATAAGATGTTTTAAATTAATTAATTAGACAGCCTATTTAAAAGAAAGTATCCTACATGCATTCATTTGATTTCTTATGTAACCTAATATTTTTACTGTTGAAACATCTTACAACCCTTGGATTTTATTTATGGGATTTTGAAGCAAAGAGGTACTGCTTTAATAAAAATTGAAACAAATACATGCACTCTTTATAGTAGCAGCTGTTGGGAATTGAACCACTAACCAATTGTCTAACACTGTTCATCATTATACTATGAATTCTCATTGTATCTATAAGTAGATGTTAAAGGCAATACATCTTGTTTCAATTTCAGGGGTCTCCTAAATTGAAAGCAATATGGAAACATTGTGAAGTCCAAAAATTGTGTTCTCCAAATTAAGACATTTAGTTTATAAAATATTGACTTGGAGTAGGCTTAAAATGCACTTTCTTAACTGATAGATTATATTGTCACACCAAATGACTAGCAAAACAATTTTAGAACAGACACAACATCTAGGCTGTATCCGAATAGTCTGGAGGACCCTTGTAAGAATCCTTGAGCTATAGACTTGACGAAGTTACATTCCCCATGCAAGGCCATAGCCAGCCAATAATTTCGGGGGGGGGGGTTGGTTGGCCTATCCCCCAATTGACTGAGGCTAGAAAAAATTCTAAATAAAAAACTGTTCTAGAAGCTATCTGAAGTGTTTTTTTATGGCAACACTACCCCCAACTATTGGAGGGTAGGACAAATTCTAATTATTAAACAGATCTAGAAGCTCTCTTAAGTGCTTTTTTTATTGGTACCATAGCCCCATAAATGCCGGAGGTTATAGGAAAAATCTCTATATCTAAACAACTCTAGAAGCTCTTTAAAGTGTTTTCATGGTAACATGACCCCCTAACTGCCGGAGGCTAGGAAAATTCTATATATTTAAACACCTCTAGATGCTCTCTAAACTTTTTTTTATAGTAGCATAGCTGTTGAAGTTAAGGAAAAATTATAAATATTAAACACCTCTAGAAGCTCTCTGAAGTGTCTTTTATGGCATCATAACACCCTAACTGCCGAGGGCTGGGAAAATTTCTAAATATTAAACACCTATAGAAGTTATCTGAAGTGTTTTTTATGGCAACATAACCCCCTTTAACGCCAAAAAATAGGAACATTTCTAAATATTAAACACCTCTAGAAGCTATCTGAAAATTTTTTTTACTACAACATAACACCATAACTGCCGAAGGCTAGAAAAAATTCTAAATAATAAACACCTCTGGAAGCTCTCTGAAGTGCTTTTTATGGTAACACAGCCCCCTAATTTGCACTTGTACCTTAATTTTGATATTGTTTGAACCATAAATAAAGCCATATATATTTTGTTCATAAAATTTCGGGCGGGGGGAGGGTCGAACCCCGAAACCCCCCGACTACGGCCTTGTCCCCATGTACTTCCTATCGAAGACTGCATCAGCCAATTTGAATGGCAATGAGCCTGGCTACATCCTTGGGAGCTCACTGCTAGTACTACCTAACAATGATCTTAGAAATCATGTCAAACACCATCAATCAGACCTTTAAATGAAAACAAATAGTCTAGGTCTACGGTTTAATATTAGCATCATTTTATTGTTTGTATTGACTGTTTTCCCATTGTTCTATCGATAAACAATTTGATGCGTTTAGTGATGAATAAATGGTAGGTGTAGATTGATTAATCAACCTTTTGAAACAACCAACTCAACTTCTTAATATTATAAAATGTGTCCTATTTAGTAACCAGTATATAATTTAAAATGGGCAATATAAAGTTCTGAGATCTAGCATACAAAAAGAGTCTTTGTGCTACCAGACCTTTAATGTATTACAGTAACTCAGCTTTTCCCTAGCTAGTTAGGCCATATTTAATATAAGGATGGTAACCCACTTCAGTGACCATATGGTCTAAGGTGTCACTCTCATAATAGATTAGACTGCTGATGATGAGGATATCGAGGTTTGAATCCCGGTTGGGTGTAGGCCTACTGAGAGTGTTTTTTCCAAAATGTATTTCCACTCTCCTCCACACAAATGTGGGTACACTTCCCATAAATTTGACCAAGTACTCATCCTTAACCCATTAGCTTAATCAGTACATAGACATACCTGAACGGGCAGTAAAACACAATGATAAAAACATGTCTTGCTCTTACTTCCGTTAAGATACGATTGTAATACCGTACAGTAAGAAACTGCTAGAAACAAAATTAGGCTAAGTGCAAGGTTTTGTTCCAGATAGTGCATTTAACAGCAGAGGTTGCCGGCCTGGCAGCCCATTCTAACTGCAGGAACAGTTCTCCCAACGTTCTTTGTCATTGGAATTGCGTTCATCCCTGTAGGGGTTGCTTTGCTGTATTTCTCAGATGAGGTGAGTTGGTGTTTGTATTTGGAGGGGGAAAAATATGTTTTTTAAAGTTTAAATTAACTTCACAAGATTGTGGTGTTATAATATACTGCAATCTAAGGTGTGGTATTCATTATCTAAGATTAATGGTAACTAATATAATATAAAAGTTGTAAAATATTTAATGTATTAATGTAATACAAGAAGGTGTAACTAAGGCATCATCAGCTATAGATATTTGAATCATCTTGTGTTGCGCACACTATACATTTTGGGGCTACATGACTTCATGCAAAACCTCTAGTAAAAGTACGTGGTTGGATCCAAAGAGAGAAAACAGTGGAAACTACCAATGTCACATGTTGGTCCAAGAGTCCACGGTTATACACCACTTGTAGGATGAAGGGTAGAACATTCTAGAGATAAACAAGGGCATGTTTAAACCTTGTAAATTAGGAGACTTGGATCTCGTTCATCAAATCAATCACTACCGTACTCTGTCATTACGAGGCCATTATCAAAGGACAACTGTAATAGTATGTGTGGTTGTTCCCGAGGTTTTATTGGACTAAGAGAGATATGGAATTGTATATTATGTTCACTATTGTTGAGCAATAAATCTTATGTTCAAAGTTTATTTCAAGAATTCTGTGTCAAAAATATGAAATTCGATTTTATTTCCTAAATAGCCTGAATCTCTATGACTAACACCCTGGGTAGGAAGAATCTCAAATGGACAATCTTACATGCTTCCAGGTAGGCCTGGGATTAAAAAGTTCAACCCAAGGTTACAGCCATATTTGCGACATGATTGCAGGACTCCAAAACATCAAGTCACATTTTAAAGACGAAAAGCCGCTTCCGCTAGGTAGTACCTAGTCATGTAGTTTGGTCACCCTCATATTTAACAAGGCTTTGCGTAACTGGCGTCCTGGTTGCAGATGTCATTAGCATTAATAGTACCTATATAATTAATGAATTTAAGTAGCCAACTATGACCAAAATTCACTATATTTTTGTGGCTCCCCGACCAACCTATTATGGAGTGTAAAAGCCCAACTAACACTGACAAACACTGCCTGCAGCAATGCCGACACAAAATCTGTAAATAAATGTATTGGGCAACTGCACTTGTGTTTGCGAGAGCCACATACAAATATCCTGGGCAGTTGTATGTGAGCTGCAGTGTCCACACTGAAAATACTTATAACAAGTTGAAATATCTCTGAGAGAGATAACTGCTGGAGTTTGTGCCAGTTACATATAATTAACCTCACTTTGTGTGATATCAATTCATGTTTTAAAAATAATTGAAAAAGGACTTTGGTGCATGAGTTTATATGGAGAGGCATGAAAGTATATCACTACAAATTTACTGTTGCGGGAATATCAGGAAAGGTTTCAAGAATATTATAGGATAACCATAAAAACCTTTGACTATATTTTAGGAGTGATTGAAGGAGACCACAAAAAGACAAGCAACATTTGAATGTGTATTGAGTTTGGAGATAAACTGTGCAACAGTCTGAACAAACTGAAAAGGAAAAACAAACATGTTTGAATTTGGTCAACATTGGGGTGACTCATAGTTGGGTCAGGTCGGGCAATCTATGTCAGTCTAGGTGTAACCTATCTGGATATCATATTTGTGAAATTGATTAAGCAAAAGATCGCTAAAAAAAAAAAAACTTTGAACACAAGTAAATGAAAAAATTTAGTGTAACATACATACTCAAACTGCTATTAACCTGTACCCCACAGATTATACTGATAAATACCTCGGTTCACCTCTGACAAGACGTGTATTAATCACAACTTGTGAATTTGTGGAAATCCAAGCCTCCACCGTGGTTCGGATCCGCGTTAAACTGTAGGTCCTCATTCATTCATCTCACAATCAACCTACCATTACACATTAGCATAAGTGCATATAACCCGAACGGGTAGTAAGGACGGGTGCAATAATAATACTAATACTTCAACAAAAATAAATTTATATTAATAATGAAATTTGAACCTACAAAGACTTTCTTACCGCATTTTAAAGGAAATTAAGAATCATCATTTGTCACCTAGACAACAATTATATCTAAGGGTTACCCCTTCATAATTGCCAACAATGGAAATACCTTATAAATGTTTGCTTACTTTAATTTTGGATATCCAACTAGAAGAGTAGTTACTACTTGTAGAGGACCTCGTCATTCTTAAGTTCCACTAAGCATACCACAGATACAGTATCGCTTATGTGAGCTCATCTGGCTTGGGGAATTATTTATTGTTTGTATTATCTTTTTAAAGGGGATTTGTTTGATTTGTCTCATGTGTTTATTATAATAAAGACTCAGGGTTTAATATTTTGTGATTTATTGATTACTAATAATAGTAACTTAGATATTCAATAATTTCATACAACCCTGTTCTCGAGGAGAGCATGATGGTATTTCTTTTAGACTGCAATCCATAAAGCAGTGAATTATGAATGATACCTTGGATAATGTAATTAACAATGTCTTAGGTTGGTTTTGTTGATTTTAAATATTTGTTTATTGACAATATCACTCGTTCATAAATCTATAAATTTTTTAAAAATTATTTAAAGAACCTTTCTGATTTTATAGATTAAAATTTATAGTTTTGTTTTAAGTAGTATTACCATGTTCTGATTGGACTAATATTTGGGTAAGACAATCCCAGAAGGTATTTCAAGCACTCTCTTAAAATGTACGCTTTGATTGGTGTTTTTAAATATACAGTGTAACAAAAAGTGTATAAGATCCGGTATTAGCCATCATTTCAGTGTCAAGAGTTCATAACCTTTGAGGAAGGCTTTTGCTTATGATCTTCCATACCATTTTATATCTACCTACCAAGTATTTTGTCAGCAAATCAATATTTACTAGTAAGCATAAGTAAGAACTTAAACTATTATTATGGCCATTATGAAGATTTTTAAAAAACATAAGTTTGGAAAACCTTATCAACTAAAGTTGTGATGCTAGGTTATTGCATCCATTTCTACTACTAAAACTAACTTTTATAACTACTTTTGAAGTTTTCCAGCCTTTTAAGCTGTATCTATTACCTAATTTAAAATTAAAGTTGGCCAAATTAACTAGCCACTATATTTATAATTTACTTATGCATCATTTTTATAGTCATCTTTTAGAACACTACTGAAATTACTAAAAACTTTTTCAATTTTTTATAAATTAAAAGAATATTTTAATTATATATAATTCCCCTCACATCTGTTTCCAACCTGTGGCCGGGTCAGTTTGGTGAAATGCCTCCATCTTCCTCTATCCAGCCACTATTCTTTCTCCTATAATTGCTTCCATTCTTGTCCTTTCACTGTTATCTGTTCCTCTCATCTCTTTCTTGGCCTTCCTTATGGAATTTTTCCTACATACTTCATTTCCATAATTTTCTTTGGGATCCTTTCCTTCTCCATCCTCATTACATGCCCATACCATCTCACCTTGCTTCCTCTACTATTTATATACTCCCTGTACCCCAATTCTTCCTCGGATAACTTCATTGCTAATCCTGTTTCTCCTCGTGACAGCTAAATTGCTCTTCACAATCTTCGTTTCCATGGCCTCCACTTTCCTAGTCTCTCATAAAAACGCAATGTCCATGTTTCTACTGAATATTGACAATGGGTACAAAGTACGACCTGTACAACACTTCCTTACACTTCAAGGGCACTTCTCTTCTCCATAGCAGGTCTCTTACGCACCTATAGAACAACTCTTCCTGCACACTCACTACTTAACCCTTTGCCTCCAAGATAGTTTACGTTCTTTACTAAATACACATATCTCAACTATCATACTTGTTAAACACTTCATTTAAGTATTAATTGTTCCAAGTATATACACCTGTCTAGCGTCCTGTAAGGCACCTGAGCTCTTTAGAGAAGGTGAACCCCTCTAAAATATTCAAAAAGTCATGGATGAAGTCCAATTTTCTATAAAGTACTGTACATAAAGTTTCCTTTTAATACTTCATCCATGTAAATTCACGTGCTTTTTAGAATTAATTTCAATACACTACGTCTTAAAACTTTTTTTTTCTGTAAAAGATCAACTCCATTGTATTAGAAAGATCTTATGGCGCTGGCTCCCTCAACCCAATAGGAAGCCAGCCTTCATAACTTCAACTCTCGAGGAGTTTTTCTATTAGTTTTAGACAATGGTGACAAGGGATCCAAGAGGCAAGGGTAGGTAATTTATAAGCCGCTTGTGCAGTGAATTCAAACAGTGCCGCTAACTTAATCCATAGATACACAGTAAAATATTAAATAGTAAAATCACAGATAAACAATCTGTAGTTTAACAAAAGCTGTACCACCTAATATCATATATTAAGTGCTGAAGGTGAAATCATTTTAATAAATCTTGTGCAACATTAAAAGTCTTACTTATTTTACAAGAATAAGAATCTCAAATAATCAGATCACATAACCGCGTGCAAGTGTGCAGTAAGGCCTACTCATCATTGTAAATCCCGATATCTTATAAATAGTGCTCAATAACTGGGCAATATCTCAATAAATATCACAGTATAATACGTATCATAATAATTAGTGCACAATCACGGGATATTTAATCTCCGTAACACTTTCACTGTTCACCGTCTATAACTGAAATATGGGAAGACCGCTAGCTAGTGTCCTACACAAAATATAAGTATTAATTCTGGTCCACCCCTGTCACTGTATAGTGAGAGTTAAGTAGGGGCTTTTAAAGTAAGTATATAGGTAGTTCCGATAAAATACATAAACTATATCACTGTAGAGCCTTCATTTAAAAACTATAAAGAGACAATACATATATTCATCAATAGAAGATTCAGTAGTTTTATCGTTTATTGATATTATCCTCTTTTATATCTCCATAATTTTACAATAAGGTAATTTGACAATGAAGTGTCTTTTGAAGTTAGTCAAATTTTTGAGTTTATAGCATCTTGGCAGGAGGGTTTATGAGGGGTGGAGGTAGTGACTGTGAATATCCAATATTGACTAAGACGCTTAGCTCTCTCTAGCGAAACTGAGGAGATAAATAGGGTGCTTACTGTGCTTTGTCAATGGATAAACTTATGCTCGCCACAGCCATCCACACTGGCGTGCATTGTCACTGAACATACTAATGTGCACCACAGCCATCCACACAGGTGTGTATTGTCACTGAACATACTAATGTGCACCACAGCCATCCACACTGGTGTGTATTGTCACTGAACATACTAATGTGTACCACAGCCATCCACACTGGCGTGCATTGTCACTGAACATACTAATGTGCACCACAGCCATCCACACTGGCGTGCATTGTCACTGAACATACTAATGTGCACCACAGCCATCCACACTGGCGTGTATTGTCACTGAACATACTAATGTGCACCACAGCCATCCACACTGGCGTGTATTGTCACTGAACATACTAATGTGTACCACAGCCATCCACACTGGCGTGCATTGTCACTGAACATACTAATGTGCACCACAGCCATCCACACTGGCGTGTATTGTCACTGAACATACTAATGTGTACCACAGCCATCCACACTGGCGTGCATTGTCACTGAACATACTAATGTGCACCACAGCCATCCACACTGGCGTGTATTGTCACTGAACATACTAATGTGCACCACAGCCATCCACACTGGCGTGCATTGTCACTGAACATACTAATGTGCACCACAGCCATCCACACTGGCGTGCATTGTCACTGAACATACTAATGTGTACCACAGCCATCCACACTGGCGTGCATTGTCACTGAACATACTAATGTGCACCACAGCCATCCACACTGGCGTGCATTGTCACTGAACATACTAATGTGCACCACAGCCATCCACACTGGCGTGTATTGTCACTGAACATACTAATGTGCACCACAGCCATCCACACTGGCGTGCATTGTCACTGAACATACTAATGTGCACCACAGCCATCCACACTGGCGTGCATTGTCACTGAACATACTAATGTGCACCACAGCCATCCACACTGGTGTGTATTGTCACTGAACATACTAATGTGCACCACAGCCATCCACACTGGCGTGTATGCAAGCAACTGTATGTGTGTTTTCCATCCTCGATCATACAAATGTAGGCCAACATTTGACCACAAAAGATGTATTTCCGTTTGCAGGCAGATGCCCAAAAAAGTTATTAAACTGTATTTAAATAGTTTTTATACATCCCGCCAGACGTTAAACCTACTTGAAGTAACTCTATGAAATACTATTTGACTGTGGGCTTAGTTATAGTAGGACTCTAATAGAAAATATATATTTGTGTGGATTTTAATTGATATTATTTTACAAAATAAAATTAAATACAATTATTTGCTAGGAATGTATATTATGCCATGACATAAATATTATATTAGAATTGTTTTAGTACATTTTGTGTCTGTCTTATCTAAACCTGACAATACGGACAAATTGCCTTTCAAATGTCCATTTCTACTAAATCGGTGTGTAAATAAACTATTAAGAATGTATTTACAATCAACGATAAGATTCTTCAGTCCAGTTTTTATATCATCTTCATGAACTATTTTCAGCCTGTGGCCGAATCTGTTTAGTAAAATGTCTACCTACATCTCCCTCTGTCCTTCCACCATTCTTCCTCCTGCACTCCCTTCCACTCTCCTCTCCTCTCTCTCCTCTCCTCCACTTTTTATACGAGGAACCTTATCTGGCAGCTAAATTACTACTAGATTTACTTTCATGTATTCATACATCAAGTCATGTGATCTGCAGTTGTCACTTCATAGACAAATCAATATTTATAAAATAACAAGTTACTAATAATTTAAGTTATTAAAATGTTATCAAAGTTGGACACAAAAAAAAATGTGTACTATCTAAAGAATTTGCTGCTGCCAGAATCTTGTTTTGGTGAGAATGTTCCTGGAACCAGCGTTTATGAAGAAGTGGTGTTACATGTTCCTCTTTTTTTTCTTCAGGTGAACGAACTTGTGTTGGACTACACGGACTGTAACGATACATTATCACAAGGTCGTCTGCGAGGATATCATTGTGAACCAGTCAAAACCAAACTGTTTATGTAAAATAAACTTTACCTTGGAAAAGGACTTCCCTGTAAGTAATCCTAAATACCTACTCTTAGAATTTTTTATATCTATAAGCATTCTTTCTTGGGCAAAGCTAAGGAATTTCATACAATTTATGAATGAGATCTTTGAATTTGAATATCTGATTTTTTTAAATGTAGACCTATTAAAAAAATTAATTTGTTTAGAGCTCTAATACTGCTTATCAGTGGTTAAGCTCTAACATAATTATAAGACCAATTTAACAACCATTGACTTCGGTGGTCTTGGGGCACTCAAGATCCAATGTTTGTGGGTTCAAACCACAGTCGATGTTGACAGATTTTTCTTGAGCAGGTTTAAAATCCATAGCATAACTTTCTTCGGAGGGTAAGTAAAGTCGTCAGTCCCATGTCGATTGTAGCATTTTATGTAAAACCCTGGAAGGCATGTGAAAAAATACCTTTACCGGCATTATTAGTATGTCCTTTTGCTCTTGCTTATTGAGATTCTTGTGTGCGGTTATAATTATTTGGTTCAGAGTGTTTATGTTAAATACCTCAAATAAAGTAAAAATTAATTTAAAGCTAATGTCGGCACCGGCCTGTTAGTGCTGCCTGCACCATCTGGTAGAAAGCACATGTACTAGGAAAGCACGGAAGTGTGCTAGTTCTCCTGTTGCTTTCTGCAATGGATATTCTTTGAGCGAGTGAGAAAGGACCCACTAATAAAAATGAACATTAAAAAAATCATGATTTTTTTTTCTATAACAGGGTGTCTACTTGGTCACGAAAAGGCTACAAATTGAGAAAGAGAGAGAGAGAAAGAGAGAGATAAAGAGTAAGAGGAGAGAAAGAGAAAGTCACGAATTTTCAATATTTTTGTCATTAAGTCACGAAAATATTTTTTTTTTAATTTCTCGTGCGTCGTTACAACGCGAAACGTTGAATGTTGAGCCACCCACTACCCATGATGCCATGCACTAGCCACAAGCTGCCTGATTGTTTTTACTGTGATACCAAGGACAAGGTTAACATTTGCCATCTAGTTAAAGTTTAATGTTGAGTGAAAGTGCATTATGACTATATATGCGTTATATAATTATTATTTTTTAGCACCCCGTCTTAATACCCGTTGGGGTTAATACGCTTAAGTACTAATTAGACTAATGATTAGGAATTGGGAAGGTTGAATATAGGGGAATGAGCCCGCATTTGTGTGGAGGGAGAGTGGAAAACCATTTAGGAAAAACCACCCCAGTTCACCCGACCGAGATTCGAACCTCGATATCCCCGTCCTCAGTGGTCTGGCTCAACACGACTGGCGCGTTAGCTAACTACGCCACCGAGGGGGTCGTTATATAATGTTTGGCCGATTATCGAAGGAATTCTTTGGTCAAAAAAGGTCACCAAAAAGTCACTATTTTTGTTTCTTCAACTCAGTAGACACCCTGTATAAAAAATTAACAGAGTGTAGTTATTTAATTATAACAATAAAATAATAAACAAGTACAAATTATGTTTTTTCAATCTGTGAATATTATTGAAACAAAATAAACTAGGAAAACGTTGTGTTTGCAAACAGGTGAGAAAAACTATGATGTTCTTATCATACAACTATTTTGAAACTCACTTTGGGTGGGCCTCATTGTTTTTAAAAAATTTCACCTTGGCATTTTTTGTAGCACTAGCATCTTACTAGCCTTTTGGGTTGTACACCTATGTACTAATTATGATAATGTGTTAGGGCTAGAATGGTTTAATTTATATGAAGTGTACCAACACTTGCATAGAAGGAGAGTGGAAAACACTCAGTAACCGAACCTGGATTTGACCGTTGGTCTAGTCTATTGCAAGCTTAGCAGCTTAGACTATGCAGCCATTGAATCAGGTACCATGGTTATTAATGGCCTAACTTGCGGAAGTATTAGAGAAGGCACCCGCATTTATACAGAGAGGAGATTGGAAAACCATAGGGGAAACAACCCCAGTGCATTTGGCCGAGATTCAAATGATGACTCCTTTGCCTGCAATAACATTGTACCTCTGACTGTAAGAACACTCATGTGGGTGTCGGTCTCACTGTTAATATCTAGCTTGTTAAACTTCCTGTCCAGTTGTTATTTTCTAAACACAGTAAGTAACATTCTTTCAAGTCACTGAATGTCTTGCTATGTATAGAAGAGGATAGCAACACAACATAGCCTTCACACTGAAAAGGAACACATTTCACTATATACATTGCTGCCACTGGACAAAGAGGTAATGGCTACCTCTAGGAAAAAATCTATTGCTACCACCCAATCCCCCGACCTATTTTAATCTATTGGAACTCGATCAGGAGGGAATGTGAACGCAACTTTCTGAAAGAGGAAAAAAAAAAAGATTGAAAAAGGAAATTTTTAAAGAATGATGGGACACTTAGATAGGAACATGTAAAATAACTGAATAATATAAAACACAATAACAGGAAACAAATGTAAAAGATTCAATGTTGTGTTCTGCTTGCAGGGCAAGGTGTACATGTATTATGGACTGACCAACTTCTACCAGAACCACAGGCGCTACGTAAAGTCTCGGGACGATAACCAGTTGTTGGGGCAGTTGAGCACGACACCGTCCACAGACTGCCAGCCCTTCGCCTTCGACATAAATGATACCAAGAAACCTATAGCCCCATGTGGGCTATTGCTAACTCTCTGTTCAGTGGTGAGCTACTTAACCGCTTAGTTAAGATTCTGTATTTGTTCTTTCCATTTGGTTGAAGAGTCCTAGATGTAGGATTAGGATCTGGTGGGATGGGGTGATGAATAGGAATGTACAGCCCAGTGGTTCTCGAGCTCTTTACCACGTTGGGACTCTTGGTATAAAACGTACTTCCAAGTGCTATGAGTTAGGAAAATCTTTAGTAGAGGCTGTGATTAAAAATGAATTGTGTAGAGACCTCTGATCTGATGAGATGAGGAGGGATGAAAATAGATTGATGCTCTTCTACAAAACCAATAAGATGCTAGACAGTAACTGTGCGAATATCATCCAATGGGGCTTTAAAACTATTATGTAAACACAATTTTGGACCCCCCATTCCACCATTGTAAACAAAAATAAGCAAACGCCCAACCTTCCCACCCCTCTTGCTTGAATGTTATATTTGTCTACTAATTTTTTTTTAAATTTGTTCAAAGGAATAACTATTATTTTTATGAAATTTACTAATTGCTGGTAATTATTAACAGTGTAAATTAATGATGCAAAATAATTCACAACAAACACTTTTGTAAAATGAATAACATTTTTTATTGATTTACATTTAATTATAAAAAAGTATTATTAGTGAATACATGAATAATTATACTTATAAATAATTCAGTTATTTTTTAATCTGATGACCAAGGTCCTCGAATCAATGTATCAACACTTTTAACTGTTGTGTGTCCATTTGGGTTGGCTGGGTCACTGTGCCATTCTTGCTCGTCTCTCTGTCTTATGCAAGCAATGTTCTGACCTTCCACCCAATTTCTTTCCTCTTGTCGGCAAAAATAAGAAAAGCTAAACTTTCTCCCTTCCCCTCCCCCTCTCCCCCCACCCTTATAGTAATTTTTTTAATACAATATTAATTTTTAATTGTATATAATAGTTCAGAATCATAATAAATGAACATAAATTTAGTATTTTGGCTGTCAATATTTTTATTGGCAAAGTTGAATTTTTTCTCAAAACAAAGTCGAAGTTTATATTTTTTCGAACACCTCAACTATGTATCAAACTTATCAACATCATTGTATCAAAGTCGCAGTCACTAATACGACCTCTAACCTCCACATAAGCTTCTTTGCCACTGGATATTTAACAAAAATTGTAGAGAGAAACTGGACACAAGTCAGACCAGGATTACTCAGTGGTAGAGCATCATCACAGAAAGTCAAAGGTCCTGGGTTTAATTTCTATGTCTAGGTTGTCATTTTTAATAGTATTGATTACCCTCTACAGCTCACACCCAATCTCACCTTTTTTCAGCTCCCAAATGTACCCAGATACTCGCATATGTACTTGAATCCCCCCATAAAGGGATTGTATGAATTCACTATAATCTAAAACTTAATTTAGCTCATATCACTCACTTTATAATGCTTTAATCTAAACTTTTATTTCAGATAATTTGACTATTTACTCGAATCTAAAAAATGAGGAAGTCCCCTTGTTGAAGACTGGCATCGCCTGGCCGTCGGACAAACAGATAAAGTTCCGCAATCCTCCTGGAGAATTGAAAGAAGGTAATACTCCTGAGAAATCTTGCTCACCACATCTACCCAAAAATAGACTGCAATTATTTATCTAAATCGGGTTTAATATAACAGCCTATAATCACAACCTTTAGATAGTTCTTAACAAATGTTGTAGCTCTAAGAATTGTGTGTAGTTATATCACTATCAATCAAAATACTTTTTAATTGCTTAGCAGATTGTGCTCTTTACCTCGACTTTGACCAGCTTATTTAAAACTAATGGACCTTGACACACTAATTGTTAAGGAGAGTGCCCAGGTATTTTTGATATTTCCAATCAGATGTTGCACTTCGGTTAAAAATTGCATGAGTTTAATGTTTACTAGAATGAACCAAAAACTATTTTCTATGACCCTATACCTATATAAAGTTGTAAACATTGTTTAAAATTGAAATTTTCCACTCTGAAAAGTCAAAAGTCCACATACTTTGGTCGATCACCAAGACCTAAATGCCCAGAAAACGAACGTTAACTTGTATAGGAGTGTGGAATGGTCATTTGGGAATCGAATGATGTAATTTAATAGGGGTTGGGGAGCATGACACAGATTTACCCTTTGTATGTACATCCTCCTTCCCTGTTTGTTCTCCTACTGCAAGACAGCTCCACCTAGTAATACTATAAGCACTTTTGTTTACGAATTTCTGATAAACTATTCTAGCACTTTAAGACATAGTTTTGAGCCAAAGTGACTAGTTAAATAAAATGATCACAACTTCTTTAGTTAGTTCTTCTTTTTAAACATACCTTGATACTTTTTCTTACATAATTATGTTGGGGTCCCTACTCTTATTCTATTGTGACAAGAATTTAGTGTCTTCTTTATACCAAGTCTGTACTCTTCAGCATGGCCGATTATGTAGAAAAAAAGCATATCTTGTCTTAATATAAAGTCTTGGTAACAACGTGAATGTTTAAATATCAGTAATACAATATGAAAAAAATAACCAAAGTAATCACATTTTAAGGTGCAACCTATTTTCAAGTCTATACAATTCAGAGCTAGTGAGAATAATACCTTTATTAATAAAGTGTCATTTTATTTTATGTGCTGGACTTTTATTAAATTAGTCTCCACACAACATGTATAAGGCGAGGATTTAGGGAATACAAGAAAAGGCCATTGTTTTTGCAGTTTTTATAGCAAAATATCTTTTGGTCAAAATAAATAAAATATTTCTCCAACAGAAAACAAAGTTTAATTTCCTTCACATGGGAATATCAACAGTTGTTGAGTATCTGTCATAAGCATAGCATCATTAGACGATAAACTTTATAAATGAAGCTAAAAAGTTGTCATTAAATTCCCAAGACACTTTTGTAAAGTTCCCTAAATTCCACCTTAATAAATTAAATTTTAAACCCTCTTCAGAAAATCCATAAATAATGTGTATTAAAAGCATAAACTTTAAATTTACTATTTATTTTTGTAAGTTCCTTGTCTTGGTATAAGTGAGTTTGCATATGAAAAACTTACAAATTATCAATTGAAATAACATTATTAGATTTATCAAAATTACATTTAAGACAATCTTTACTTTCTTGTTATTTAAAAAAAAGTCTCTAAATGTCTAGAATCAAATTCTATTCTAGATCAAGTGCACAAAGTGTGTGTTTTATCCATCCTCTTTCCAGGCAAATTATGATTGATTCACTTAAAATTCAACATCCTCACTCTGTCCTTGAATTTTCTTGTATCATTTATATGATTTATATGTTTATATCCACCTTTCCTGTATCTTCTTCCAAATATAATACATTTACCTCATAAAGCAAAAAGAGGTTTTCCTTGTATCATTTAAATGTTTTGCACTAAAAGTAACTGTAACCCCATCTGTTGCCAGCGTTCAAGGACTATGCAAAACCTCTAAACTGGCAAAGGCCGGTGTACGAGCTGGACTTGTCCGACCCCAAAAAAAACGGATTTGAAAATGAGGACCTTATTGTATGGATGCGCACAGCGGCGTTGCCCAGCTTCCGCAAGTTGTACCGGCGTGTGGACCATGACAAGGATTCGTACCGGCAGGGTCTGCCCAGCGGCAACTATACTCTTTATGTCAATTACAGTAAGTTGAGATATACGTTAGAGTCTACAAAAATGCGATTATATTGATATTTATTCAAATTTATATTATTTGATAACTTGAATCAAACCAAACTAGAAAAAAATCGACGAGGTTTCAAACCGTCGCAAATCCCACAATGTGCCTAAAATAGGTTACTATATTTTTAATAACACTTCGTGTGAGGTAATGCATATTAATTACTACCATATTAATCATAAAATAAGGCAAACTTTTTTTTAACTAAAAACAAGCTTTATAAACCTTTGTCTAGCCTATAATCATAACTTTGATTGTAGTAGCAAATGTTTTCACTTCAAGGACTGAAGATATTATATTTAGAAATGGGTCCAATCCTATATTTCTTGAATCTGAATCCAAATTCGAATCCTTGAATCTTCAAAAATAAATTTTTATTTTGTCAAAAAATTGAAAAAGTATATTTTAAAAAGGCAAACAAATTAACATTTTAAAAGGTTTGGCACGCTGAACATTCCTATTATTTTTATTGTCTTTTCTATTACGTTTCAAGACCAAAGAAGACATTAAACAATAAATTGTTTTTCTGTTAACGAATTTATATAAAAAAAATTGATGACTTTGTTCTTTTATTCTTTACCTAAATGAAGCTAAATTGTCATTTTTTTTCTTCTAACTGTACACAAATCTATGAAATTCCTGAAAAATTGCATTTTGAGTTCAATCTAAGGCTTTATATTTAATTTGAGATTTTTTTTGGTGAGATCTCGAATTTTCTATACCATAGAATTGAGGAAATGAGGAGTCAAGCTTCCCATCTCTGATTTATTTGAAATATTTTATTTCCCCTATTTGAAGTGGTAAACTAACAAATGTTCGAGTAGTACCATGTCATGATGATTATCGGTGTGTTGGATGTTGGTGTGATGTAACAAGTTATCAAACATCTAGTGACAACCTGCTTCGGTGGCCCTTGGTCTAATCACGCTATTCTCGCAGTAGACAAGACTGTTGATGACAGGGAGATTGAGGTTCGAATCTCAGTCAGGTGTACTGACAGTTTTTCTAAAATGGTTTTGCCACACAAATGGATTACACTTCCTCTAAATATAACCTTTCTAATTCCTAAAATCATTTGCATAGTTACATAAGTTTGGTACTCGAACGGGTAGTAAGGCGTGGTGCTAAAAAAAATCTAGTGACAGCCATATTACTGGTTGATTCGTCTGGAGTGTTTTGCATTTTCACCATTGATGGGTAGGTCAGAGTTTGAATCTCAGCCGGGTACATTAGAAGTGGTTTCCCATATTCCCTTCACACTATTGCAGGTACATTTCTTCTAGGCTACATTTCATTTTTACTTCCATCGGTTGTCATGAGAACCAAATGTTAGGATTGTTTGGTTTGACTTGCAGGCGACAAAGAAGTCAGGGTTTGAATCCTAGCCGCGTATACCGAGGAAGGGCTCAAAGTTACGAGTCGTTTTGATTGTCTTTGTAACATTGGACAGTTCTAAAAGCTATTTAAAAAGGGTTTCATGCCTAGTAAAGGCAGGGTGAAGGGTGCAATTTTAAGTAATTTTTTTGGAAAACATTTCTTATATCTATGTGACTAAGTTTACTAGTATAGAAAATATGTTTATTTATATTTGTACAGTACATAGTAATAATGTTATGAGATGTAGTGATGTAGTAATGTTAAATGAGCTAAAACAAAATTAAAAGAAAGAAATAACTTAACAAGATACTAATACACTTAAATCCAGACAATCCAAACTATTTGGGAACGAGGCCTGTTCGGATTATTCAACAAATATGTTATAACTAGCAACTCAAACAAACAATTGTTAAACAAGCATTAAGCTAACTAACAAATACAGGATATAATAACTAGGGACATGGCATACAATATTGTTTGATGGTTGGCTAGTATTGTTCTGTGCGTCAGTGAGCCTATGTACGGTACCTCGGCGAGTGGACCAAGTCAGTCACCCCACCCGGTTTTTGCCGCTTGTTCGTTGCCACACGTGAGTGGGAGGGGGAACCAACATTTTTATATTTAATTAGTATCTATTGGAAAATAATAAAAAAAATTATTTTAATTTTTGCTTATTAAAATACCATTTTATTCGATTATCCAAAGTTTCGGAATAATGGCATTTGGATTGGCAGGGTTTAAGTGCATTGTATATTTTATGGTTAAATAAGAACAATAATAGAATATTAACCATCCATACAGACTGTTAATAAATCATCCAATTTTTTTTAGGAGTAGAATAAAATAACAATATCAGCCGAGACCTAGTTGGCTGTGAGGCATAGTTTGCAACTTTCACCACTAAATCTTCATATTTGAGCTTCAACACTACGCCTTTCTCCACACATGTGAGAAACAATTCTGACCTTGATCAAGTCATCATGGTTTGCGCCTTTTATATTTTCTTATTGTATATCATCCTCAAACTAAGGTGGTGCGGGGGTTCAAACTCAAATTAACCCCCATATGGATACACACCTGATACACTGATGACACAATATGCAGATACATTTTATAAAAAACACTTCCCTTGTCTCTACCTCATTAGAATAATTAAAATGTGTACATCCAAAATGCGTAGTAAGACACTGAGGAGGAAAATAACCTTTTCACTATGAGACCCGCTTCGATGGTAAAATGATCTAAAGGCGTCACACTGACAATAAACTGTATTGCCGATTACTAGGAGATTGGGGTTCAAATACTGGTCAGGTGTATTGATAATTTTTACTAAATGGTTTTCCACTCCCCCTCCATGCAAATATGAATTATTAGCATAATTATTAGATATGCATAGAAATCTTTCATTATTAATGTATGTAAATAATACTTTAAAGCAACATCATTCTAAGCCTTTTTGACTGACTGGTATGTTTTATATGCAGCGTATCAAGTGTCCTCGTTCGAGGGAAGAAAGAAGATGATCTTATCGACAACGTCGCTTCTCGGTGGGAAGAACCCATTTCTTGGGATAGCGTACATTGTCGTGGGGTGTGTGTGCCTCCTGCTTGGGATAGTGTTCCTCTTCATCCACATCAAGTGCGGCAAGAGGTGAGGTGCATTCATTATAACATCCACAGCCGGAGGGGCTGGTTGTTAAATTTCTTAGAATTAAATTTGTCCTATAATTATGTTTGGGCAGAGCCACTATTTAGCTGCATCTGAGCCCAATAACAAATTCTACATCAAAACTCTTAAGGATTCAAGGTTTTGATGTTCCCATCTTGAAATTAACAATTTTTTTGGTGCGGATAAATGCTGTGGATAAAGTATTGATTTAAATATGTTGAAAATTGACCTTTGGACACAGGAATTCATAATAATCCTTGTTTTTGTTTTCTAACAGCACAGCCGAGATGATCAATGTGAACCCTCGCACAACATACCAGTGAAACAGATTATGTATTTCCTAGCACAGTTACTGTATTATGCTTGTTTGTGATTCTGTTAGGTAAATGCACACATCAAAAGACGTATTTAGTAGAGATGTCATTTCTTTTTTTCTAGATTCGATTTAACATTTGAAATTTAAATTTGTTTCCATTCATCCAACTCACATTAAATAAAAAGTTATTTATTTAGGGCCTAGAAACTATACTGAAAAGCGAAGGTTCCCAACCTTGGATCTTCAGAGCCCTGCGGTCCCGCGAAGTGTCCTTTGGGGGGTCCACAAAATGAAATCAAGATTTTTAATATATATTTTCACATCATATAAAAAATATTCGCTATTTAGAATTATTTGCCTAACCCATTCCTTGGTGTGTGTTTAGCACAGTGACCTAAGCAGGCCCAGAAGCCATTTTTCCACCCATATTCTCTCATCCAACAATATTTTCACTGTCTATTTTCTCTTTATTGCTTTATTCATGGTCAGAGAATAGCATTTAACTGGTAGTCCCATCAATCAGTTTTAATATGAAGTATTCAGACTGGCTAAAAGTACGGTGGTTTATTGATAAATGAGCATTACAAGAACTTATTATACAATGAAATGTCAATTCGCGCCCGTCACCAGGAAATGGTTAACTTTTTTTTTATTACTTTCTGATTAAATATCTTTTTCTTTTATAAATATGAAATTGATTTTATATAATACCAGGAATGTGTGGCTCATTTTTAATTAGGGAGGGGGGGGGAGAGAAATTATGTTCAAGGGGGTTTATGATCTGGAAAAGTTTGGGAAACATTGCTGTAAAAAATTTACAGTAAAGTAACTAAAAATATAAATAGTAAAAAAAAAAAACTTTAAACAAATTTGTTCATGTTTGATCCACACATGATCACTATAGTTCAAAGATTATGTTTATTGGTTCAGCAAATGCCAGAGAAGAAATTGCAAAATAATTATGATAAACAGTGAAAAATTTCTTAATTTCTAGGTTTTCCAATTTCATTTGGTACCAGAACTATAATTTTCTGCCATATGAGAGCAAAGAATCGAGGTATTTAAATTGTAATTTTGAGATCGATTTTCAATTCTTTCATTATCAGTGAGAATCTAGAGTAATGAGGAATCCAGTTTGACACCCTAAAATCTAGCTAGACCTGTGTTTGACATCTGCCTCTTTCCTATAAATACAACAGATTTATTTTCATACCATTCTACATAAATACCGTTCAAACGTTCATTATTAACTTTTATGTGTAAGAAACCTTGTAACCTGTAAAATAATGTGTTGTTTGGGCGAATGAAAATAAATAAAAACCTATGGCCTTACAAGGGTAGTCCAAAATATTTTGTGTATGAGCATTTGTGAGGGAGTGGGCTATGAATATTTTGCTGGATAAATTCAATGTTATGAGACAATCGCTATAACAAAAAGGCTGAAAAATTAATTAACCTCAATGTTGCGTGTTTTATTGGATCAATTTTATCTCTGTTATTTACCTTACAAAATTATCCATTTCGATGTTTAAGTTTAGTTTAACTCTTAAATGCTTAGCAGAGCAAACATTTATGTGCAACCTTAGTAATCTGTGATTTCTCTGAAAACACTATTGAAAGCTTATATCTACATTTTTATTTTAGGTTATTTAAGGCCTTTAAAATGTTATCATATTAAAGGTAAAAACAAAGTTTGAAGTTTTGGTTAAAAAATTTAAAAATTAGAAAAACTCACGACACTTGCTCTTGGTACAAGTGGGAGTTCAATTTTATACGCCGTTTTATGACTTAAGTTTCATGCACCCTTTCAAAGTACTGTTTTGTATGTTAGACAAAAGGTTAATAACTGCTTAGTAGGACCAAGAAAGGCTGATTAAGAAGAACTGTATTAGCATTTACTTAATGAGGATATAATATTGTAATATGTTGTTCATCTTTATTTAAATATTTGTCTATTAGAGGCATTGTCAATGCTTTATATACTAGTTAATTCTCATTTGAAAAATGTATATCAAGTATATTACAATTTCCAAATAAACTACATTCTTCTGATAAATTTTACCCTCCAGTTATCTTTCTGCTATGGTAGAGGCACAATAGGGTTCTATTTATCATGTGGGCCTCTTTAAAACTTCAAAATCAAGCCACTATTCAACATTGTAATCTAAATAAACTTAAATTTACCTTTATGTTTTGAATAAAAGGCTGGATTTAATATTATTTACCACTTCAAAAGTTGTTTAATATTTTGAGAAAACCTCTTTTTCACATTAAAATTACAAAATTGTATGTATACAGATCCAAGATACAAGAACAAATAAAACATAAAAAACAAATTTTTCCTTCACTTTTATGTTCTATGGTTACCTCTTTTAGAATGTTGTGTGTTCGTGTTTCACGCTCATTCCTGAAAAGTAAGCCTGCCATTATCATCAACTGTTTCCAGCCTGTGGTTAGGTCAGTTCCATTCTTCTCTCACTTGCACACTTCTGTTATCTGCACCTTCCATCTCTTTCTTAGCCTCCCTTGCGAATTAATAGTTCAGGAAACATTTACTGAAACTTTTTACATTAAGCTGGAAATGAGGTTAAAGTGGTGGCGGTCTCAAACCATGATTCATTTTCATGAAGTTTCTCAGCTCTTGTTATTGTGAAACTGTGACCACAAAAAGGTTATAGACAATTTAAAAAAACAAACATAATTTTAGTTTAATAAAATTGGAGATTACACGATACATTTCAAGTGCTTTACAAATCCAAACAAACAGCCAATGAAAAAAATAAGACATCTAGTGATGAATTTTGTACTAAACTAATAATTGTTATCTGCCATTTTATTTGCTAAGGTTGACACATGAGTAGGTATTGACCAAAATATGACAAAGATGGCAAACCAACTTGGTTCACTAGACATACCTGATTGACTAAATAAAAAACCAGAATTTTACCACAGTCTAATATATACTATTGTTAAGTTGTATAGTTCTACAGCAAGAATATTAGTTTAAAACATTATCTATTTTGAGATATTGAATTTCTTTAATAGAATTACAGCCAGCAAACCATAATTTGAATTTACAAATCATTAGAATGATAATGAACACTTTTTTTTTAAATATACAATAAACATATTGAACCTTTTAAGAACATGACTACTAAACCATTCAGTTTGAAATTATAAATGAATTATTATTGTGTGTTGTATCTAAATAAGGAAAACCTTTAATCGCTTTATTAGTTAATTGTATTTTATTTGGAAGAAGGTACTGGAAAGATGGATAGAAACATATAAAAGGGACGAATACAATATGACTTTTACAATGAAAAAAAATAACACAGTTTCACACTTTACATTGCTGCCATTGGACAAAGAGGTAATGGTTGCCTCTTGAAGAAAATTGCCCATTACCGCCCAATCCCTCGACCTAGGTTTCATTCTATCCTTTTATGTTTCAATCCACCTTCCCTGTACTTTATTCCAATTATTATAATGGGTGTAACTTTAAAAAAATATAATATAGGCCTATAAATTAATTGAAATAATATTAGTAGTGCTTGCTGTTCGCTAGGAGTACTGTCATAATGCCGGTTGAAAATATTTGTCTGGAGCTTTGCGACTATTTATTAGACTGTGATTTTACTTTAAGTAACGTTAAAGATTTTACGACTTTTAATCTACATTGACTACATTGTTAGCCATGCTTGTGTAGGAGGACCAAGTAGCCAGTTTATCTCAAATGTTTTTCAATTTACACTTCTAGAGTGTCAAACATTGCCATTCACAACTTTAGTTTCCTGCTATTAAGTTGAATGTTTCAAGTTCTCATTTCACAAGTCACTCTATCCCAATAGTTGAAATGAACATTAAATTGCAACAAGGAAAGAAGAGAAAAAACTAAAGTAAAATTTGTGGCAGACCTGTACTACACAATAATTTCACTCATATTTTGATCTTGTCACTCAATGAGAAAACTTAAACTTTTAACTTAGGCAAACCTTAGTAATTGGACTAGTTATAAATATGTATAATAAAAGTACAAAATCATGTAAAAAGTAGAAATGTATTATTTTAATGGTTAATATTTGAAAGTATATTGTAAATATTTTCTTGTATATATTTATTGTAATAAATGAATGTGCTGTACTGATATCTTGATGATTAAATTTGTTTGTCTAGCAGCCAACAATAATATTAGTGGTGATGAGGGGTGGTAAAGTAAAAATTAAAATGAACATCCAGATTATTTGCACATTTGGTAAAATGTAAATTATTGTGAAACTCATTTTTTATTAACTTTTGAAGAGAAATCTTTTCATTTCCAAGCATAATTTTAAACACGGAAAACAAAACAAACAGGGGAAAAAAAATATATAGGCCTTTAAATAACAACAGTTGTTATATTGCATCATATTATATATATTTCCATGTTTATTTATGCTAGATTGACATAGTTATTAACTTTACCTAAAATGGAATTCTTATACTATTAATAAAATAAATAACAATGTTGATTCTTGATAAATTTGTTATTGATTTGTCTTGTAAAATACATGTTTTGTCTAATACTGTCTTAAATTTAAAAGTTTTTTCCCATTAATTCTTGATCATATTTATGGTAAGGATATTTCTACTTGATAAATTCAAAGCTATTTGGAAGAAATCTATACTTTTACTTGACACACCTAAGCACTATCACACTTGGACACCAATATATGAAATATAAAAGGAAAATTAGTAATTCACCCGGGAAGCCTCTGGTTCTATACTGATTACACTTTCCCTCTTCTGAAGATTATAAACATACATATATTTGTGCAGTGTTTCCTGTTCTAGATACACACATACCATTACTTACACGACTATAATCCACATTCTGTCAGGAAGATTCCTTCTGCAGGGTTCCTACAGTATTTGTAAAAAAAAAAAAAAAAATCCCTTTCACAGACAATTTTCCTAAGTTCCCTGACCAACCTCTCACAAAATTTCCATTGATAATTTTACGATATTATACAGTGAAAAATTAGTTTAATTACATATTTTGTTTCGGCAATGGCGTATTCTGCGGGTATGCTAGTCCTGCGTCGCATACCCATAATGATGTGTGAACTAGTTTTTTTTTAATTCACTGTTGTTTTGTGCTGTGTAAACATTAATGTTTAAATTGTTATAAATATAGATTAATTAATTATTGGTTTTAAAACTAATATTGGTTCATATTCCAAGAATACTGATGTTTTAACTAATTCTTATTCCAAAAGGGAAATCTACTTAGTATAATAGAAAACCCAGGGCCTGCTGCTTGAAAACCGCAAGGCAAGCTAGGGAGGTCTAATGACCTTGTCCAATGTCTAGGGGTTGCAACACATTCCTTTCCACTCACCCACAAGTAATTGGCCAACGATTCGGTTTTTACACCCCAGGTCATGCTATTCATGTATAGCAAGCAAAGCATTGTGCCAACTATTGAAAAAAAATTCAAGTCACAATATTTATTTATTAAGCTAATGTTAGTAAGTAAAATTATAAAATATATATAAAATTAATTGTAAAATAATAGCTACTATACATAATAAGCTTTAAATTATACACTAATTAAATAAATTGAGTATGTTTAGGTATTCTAGTCACATGTATTATCATGTATTTGGCAAAAATATTTTACCGCTCTTTCAAATTTAGGCATTTCAGCACTAGTAGTGAGGAAAAAAAAAGGGGGGGGGGGGCTACTTTAACCATAGTTGATGGTAATTCTTGTTTTTCTTTAGTAGAAAGGATGCGCGGGTTTTAATAGTGTTCTTTTAGTTTTTGTTTTACATTAACGACTTATTAGTCATTGTGATTTTATATACTAATCTAATAATCATGCATCAAAGAATCCCAAAAGTCAGGAGTGTAATTTAACCATTTCAAGATGATTTAGAAGGAAAAGGTAAAGTAAAATATATTTTCATATAATTTATTTAATCAGTGGCGCACCCAGCCATTTACTTTGTGGGAGGTATTCAATCAAGGCTGTAGCAAGCATGAAATTTTGATGCAGAGAGCGGGTTTGGGGTTGCACAGCCCCCTAACCCTTCAAGGCCGAGAATATTTATGAATATTAAATGCTTTTAGAAATTATTTGGAGTAGTTTTATAATAACTAAGAGATTTAAAGAATGCAAATGGTATCGAAGCTCTTATTTGTGTGTTTTTTTCAACTGTCAATTTTGTGTGTGTAACGTAAACCTTTTGAATATTAGGCTTAAGTCAGAAGCCTGGTCTTAAAATGTAACCTATACATTATACACATCTTCAATGCTAAATATTTTAGTTATAATTATATCATTTAAATTTATATTAAAATTATTTGTGGTGTTGAGGAAGGGGGAGGGGTAAATACCCTGTTTGACAGCAAAAGATATTGGTAAATATCTTAGCAATAAACCAATAACGTAGAGATAGAGTATTAATAGTCTGAGATAATCTCCATTTATGTTAGAGTTTATGCATCTAAATACTTCTGGAGCATAAATTCTCAAGTTGGTAGACTCGTTTGTTTCCAAGCAGCATTGTGTGAGATAAGTTAGGCTTTAAGAAATAATTTTAATTGCAACGTGAGTTGGACAATCCACCTGATTCCTCTTACCAAGATCTGATGGAGCTTGATCCACGTAGGCCCTACCACTCCAATTTTACTCTTATGATTGTTTGCTTTGAGTATTGCTAACTTAATACTAATTAATTACACTAGGCTAATTAATAGGACTGTCTCTCTTATGAATTCAGAAATGTGCCCATACCACTCTTAGCCCCGACATTAATATTCACTTAAATTTCTAACCGAGTAGATATGTATGAAAAAAGTGCATTGAGCAAAAACATTTAGTAATAAATAAAATGATAGAATGGTAATTGGAAAATGGTAGAGCACAAATTAAAGTAAAAACACTGACACATATTTACAAACACTTGAATATTTCAATGCTATTATAGCATCTTCCTCAGGAAATAATAGTAAGTAGACCGAGTAGATAGCATTACAATTTTAGCATCACCTTTGTCGTCTAGTTGTCGGAGGTTCTGGCTACGGACCCAGAGGACCCTGGTTTGATTCCCAGCGCTTCCATATTTTCTGAGAAGTCTTTCCAGATTATCTGAGAAGCAGAACCACTTTTCTATAGGCACACATCTTCAAATAATCCCTTGACGTTCTTGGACAACGGTGGTTGAAGGTCCTCGGCCCCCAAACCTCCCCTACAGCTGACCTTGCCTCAACTCTCATGTAAGAATAAGAAAGCAGATGTCTTGCCAATCAGTTCTGGGAAAATAATAAAATATGTGATGCGGCCCAGGAAAACATGCCACATGTCGCTCAAAGAAATTGTTCAGCAGAGCGTAAAATGTCAATTCGGGTTGAAATTGACAGTTTCTAGATTTCAACACCATCTTTGTTTGAAATGTAAACTATGATCTCAACCAGTAAAGAGGATTACCACGACACTAGTAATACAAGAAATCTAGCTTGAAATAAGGTATTGCGCTGGAAATGAAACCATGCTGGATGCAGCCAATGCTAAATTCCCATAGTGACAAAGAGGTATAGTTTATTGAAAGTTACATATTCAGTGGTATTGATGTCTTTCTGTTTTTATTGAGCATTTCAAATAATAATAGAACCCACCGCCTTTCAATTGATCTAGTACTGTTATAATTATTAATAAAGTTTTGTAGAAGAAAATTGATTTTTTTCATAATCCTAGTGAATGATCACACTGTTTTGTTCGCTGCTCTGAAAGCTTAATAGTTGATAGTCGTATTGTTTATGTTTTGTGGATTTTGGAAGCTAACACTGAGCTCCAGCGCACACCACCAAAGCGGTCACGTGGAAGGCCGCACCACTATAGACGGAATACAATGTACACCAGTTCCTGTGTTGTGCCAAAGTGATGACTTTTGCTAAACTTTATGGTGATTTGTTTTAGTTATTCTTTAATTTGTTGGTGGTTCCTGGAAGTTAAAACTATGCCAAAGTTTAGAATAAGAAGATTATTTTAGTCACAATCAGTGAAGTTGATAAACCAAGTTAGGATTTAAAAAAAAATAATGTGCAAATTAAAAATTAAGATAGAAGAGTAATAGCTATAATAGTTATGAATAAAATTAATACATCCTTTAGGTCAAAATGAGCATTTTTAGTTTCATAAATACAAATAATTTCAACAGAATCCAATTTCACGGATTTTGTTTCTGCAGGTAGATGAATATTTTCAGTTAATAGTTGCATTTCTTTTGCTGATAAAAAAATATACATCTAATAAAAATTTTAATAGAAAAATGTATTCTCCTGCTCAAACAGAGCATTTTAAATACCTTGTATGGTAAAAGGATTTTAAGATTTAATTTTATAAATATTTTTATTTTCTTAAACTTTGGCGGCCATTTACCATAAATTGGTAAAATAAATATTAATATTTGAAATATTACTTAAAAAATATAATTTTATAGCTAGAAAGTTAATTTTTTTAATGTTTAGAATTAAGTTTTCTATCGGTATAAATAAAAAAGAGGAAAATGATTTTTGTGACATGTGGCATGTATTTCCTTGGCCGCATCACATGCAATAGACTTGATTCCTTTGGTATCATATGTAGAAATATGTACTATACAACAGGACACCAAGAACATACCAAAAAATATATCATTACAGTTTTATTTTACCCTAACCTGTATATTTCCTAAACTGAATATCTCACAACAGGAATAACTGTGTCTGCTTTCTCATATCATCATCCATGTCTAAAGTCACATTTTTTTGTTTTATTAAAATGATCATGATATAATAGTTTACAATAAGAAACTATAGTATATTTAAGAAAGTGAAGCCTGTTTCTTCTACATTTCATGCAACTCAACTTTTATTGCTTTCTGTTTTTCTTCAGTTGCCCTCTAAATCTTTAACTTGTAGATCTACCTAATTCCCTCTTTTCTGCCTTCGCTTCTTTCCTGCTTCATCTCCAAATATACGTGATAGTGTTTCCGAGCACTTTACACATAATCCAACATCATTTTTGCTAATGTGTATGTTTTCAATCCCTCCTACTTCTTGTATCTCAACATGAATGCGACGCTATGCAGTGACTGTCTTTTCGTGCATATTATCAACCAGTACTGATTTATTGACTGAAAAAACACTTTACAGTTGCATTTCCATGCAACAAGACCACAGCAAATCTTTACTGCCAAATACTACTTCATCACTAGACTGATCATAAGGACAACATATTTTTGATGCTTTCATTTTTTGAGGTTTCATAAATGCATGTATTCTTTTTTAGCATTTTCAGCCAGAACATAACTTATGATGTTGGCATGATTGACTTCTTTCAAGAAAAACATAAGTTTCTGCTGGCCCAGTTGAGGTGAATGATGAATAGCACAAGGATCCAATGAAGACAGACCTCTCACAGCTTTCTGGTTTAAAAGACTTCTTTCTTGTAGTTTTGCAATAATGTTGGCTGCTGAGGCACTCGTGTAGAAGTTCTAAGTTTTCATTTCCCCTGACTTTTCCTAAGTATTATTTTCCCTCCTGACTTAATAGACTGTAAGAACTCTATACTGGCCATTTAGCTATGTCAATAAACTAAATAGCCTAATTAAATTCATGTGTATCACAAACTGATATGTGATGAATGTCCACAGGGTCAGCACTGATAGCTGAATACAATTTATTTAAATGAAAAATGATAACTTAGACATGAGAATTGAACCCAGGACCTTTGACTTTGCATGCCATTAATGCTCTACCACAGAGCAGGGCAAGGAAAGGGTAAAACCAGGTAAGAAAAAAAATGCTACGCGTTTCATGGATGCAGGGTTGCCTTAGACTTCGACTCCTTCATAAATAGCTAAAATAAGAGTATATTAATTGATAATAACAAATTTAATGCAGTAAAGTACTCCAATCCACTATGACTTAATGGGAAGCTTCTTTGAAATTGTGAATGTGTATTTGAATACATTTGTCAATCCATATTACAAATATTGACCCTAAAGAATAAAAAAAAGTATTAATATATTATAGCAATAATTTTTATTTTGAAGCCAAAGTCAGTACATTTTTACTGACAGTGACTCCACCCCAAATTGTTTCAGGCTCAGACTCTAAAGAGTTGCACGGATGACCCCAGTGTTGAGATTTTTGGCACCCCCTACTGGGTGTAGGAACCAAATTCTTTTAAGAAGTTTAAAAAGAGCTTGGAAATCTCAAGTCACTGTCTGTCAGTACCAGAAATATGTCAAATATGTTCCTTACTTATATTTTAATGATTTAAAGGGAACACATTACAATCATTATATAATAATTATTAATAACACTACAATTTTAATAGTTTTTTAATATGTAATCATAATTATATTTTTTTGTTTGGTTTTTTCCAAAATGACATCTATGATATCCCTTGAGATGGTATTTGGTGCGGACCTGCTTCCCACCCCCTTATCCACCTTTTTGCTACGCCTCTGGAGCACATTTAAATTTTTTGCCATAGGCAAGTTTAGACTTATATTTTTAATACTAGCACATTATCATAGGAATAACTTATTGCTTTTTTATAAAAATACATGTTTTACAGATGTACATAGAAGTGTCGATTTTACATTTACAACAAACTGCCCAAAAGTCCTGGAACTTTTATCGAATTTAATGTTGTATTAATAAGTAGCCGTGGATTACTGGATTTAACGTATTGTTATAAAACAATACACTTGTGTTTACTATAGCTTCCTGTTGCACCCACAATACGCCGAGACTAGTGACCTATTACTGTACACCGTGGTATCCGTCATGTGCTGTCACCATACGAGTAAAATACGAACTAACTTTGTAACAGTTTGTATTTTATAACTGGAAAAGACCATTGTAACTGTAAATATAATTAATCTGATTCATATCATAGTTAAAAACAAACTTATACGAATAATGCACACAACTATGATGATGTAATAAAACTCACAAGCAACATTTGATTCCGTTTCCTCACTAGTTTAGTTCAATATTGCAAAAGCCTATAGAATCACTGTAACAGATTAGCTATACATGGCAATGAGAAATAATAAAGGTGTCAAACTTCTAAAAAGATGTTATCGTTTTCGAATTTGGTAAAGGGAGGAGCAAAGTTCTGTGGGGGAGCCAACTCTGTCCACGATCGTGAGTTTTGGTTGGTTTAGGGGTGGGTGGTGAATGTGTCGTCAAGTATGTGTGATTGTAAGCCCCTCCCCTCTTGAACACTAACGCTAGCCTCCCATTGGCTTGTTTTTACATTGCTTTTATCCCAGCTATAGTTCCTTCCTAGTTCCTATATGGTTCTTGTCCAACTTCTTTCGCTCTCTTTCAAACTTTGTCCTTTTTTTACAGCAAAACGTAAGAATTCAAAATTCAAAAACGTCCTGTGCGCGAGTACTTTAAGGACCGTGCATTAAAAAAGTTTCACGTCAACCAATGGCAAGGCTCGAATTAAAAATGCCAGCGACTCACAATTGGTTCCCTCTTCACCTCTCGCATAAAGCGGATGCTTTAAACCTTAATTTTTAATCTCGACACCAAAACTTTATACTATAACTTTTATTTCAATCTGGATAAAATCGAATAAAGAATTTAAAAAAAATCCATTGCAATGTATATAATTTTAAATAACTTTTCTTTAAAAATCAGTTCTATAATGATTTTGTTTAGATTTTTTTTAAGGAACGTAACAATAATAAAGATCAAAGCTTAGTATTGGTTAAAAGCCATTAAAAATGTTATATTTCTCCCCAAGACAGGGTGATAGTAAAAAATAAATTTAACTAAATTTACTGCTTCCCCCTCTCATTACCCTGACCATTGGAAACTTCGATCGGCAAACACCAACGCCACGCCAAGCCTCAGAATGGAACTTCTTATGATGACGTCATCCACCCAATCGGGGCCAAGGAATCCTTGGAATTAACCCATGTAAACCCCGTAGGACATAGGCATGTTACATGACGGGTGAGTGTTTTCTGAACATTATTTTGTTGATCAAATTTTCACAGGGAAAACGCCTTGCACGGAGTTCGCAAGTGTAGTGAGTGTCTCAGGATAATTTGTAGGCAGTTCGTGATGGAATAATTGGATTAATTAGTGTAGCGAATACCGCGATATAAGCAAATTGTGTGTGTCGTATTTCTGTCGGGCTCGTTGCGTTAGCTCCATCCCGCCCAAGCACAGTGGAAAGTGCAGTACACAATGGCTCAGCAGCTGATTTTACTTTGTATACTGTTACTCGTTAATCATACTACATCTTCAGTTTAATTCGTAATGGCTTTCAATCTCATGGAAGAGAATTCTGTGGTTTTATGTGTCGTCTTGGGTTGGTTCTCTGCGCTCCTCCCCCTCAACATTGTAAGCCCCCCTCCCCTCGCGTCTCCCGCATAGTCTACACCCCTCCTCTGTTGCTAGAATAAACTGACCAAACTGATCCAAGGGCTGGTAGAGCTTTTCCCTACGCCATTCAAGTTAATTTCAAACTCATATGACAATTTATTCTGCTGAAATATTTCTAGCGATCTCTTTCCTGATACAATTTAAGGAATGTTAACTTAAATGCTAGCTGCATTTAAAAATTTATCTTTTCACTAGATATAAATATGATTACTTCGAAAATTCCTAGTTTATGTGTGAAGTTAAGCCTAATAAATATAAAAAAATGACTACTCAATCATGTTAATTAAGCTAATTTACCTTCAAATCAAAATGGCGGCGTTTCATTCGGGACAAGTTCAAGGCTGTGTGATGTGACTTTGTCTTGATGAAATAAGATTAGCTTAAAGTTTTGAATCGATCTTTGTATTGTCAAGGCATAAGGATATCAAAATACCACATTGCCTTCATATTTTAAGCCCAACAAAAAAAAAAATCTAGAACTCTCCATTCTGTTGAACAAATCCAATTATTCCATCACGAGATTATGCCTGAAGTAACTCAAGTTATTGACCTGCCGAGAACTCCGTGGTTGGCCACAATCTTATGTATGATGATGAAATAAATAATTGCATGTGACTAGTTTTGTAAAATATATAATGTCTCTTTAGTGTTGGATGTGCCATTTCTTGTTTTCATCTGTTTATTTTATCCATATTTTGGGCAAAGGTCTAAATATGATTCCCTTACTGCACCATTCTTTATTGATATAAAATTACTTTATTTCCTCTTAGTGAACAGGGTAAGTTATAGAATCACAGCCTAGCAATTTTAAAAGTGAAACATAATTGTAGTGTCAGTAGGGTAGAAAGAAGCTTGGGTAAGCCTTGGAAAATTAAATATATCATCGATTTGGTTTAGAGCATTCTGTTTAACATAAACAAAGCTGGACCTATCTTTCTTTAATGTAAGATTGTACTCTAGTGGAGGGGATTTCACAAATTTGATTTAAATTTAAATTGTTACAGATACATTTTTTTATTATTATTTTCATTTATTTGAAGTACAATTTAATGTGAACTTTTTGAACCGACTGACTCGGCACATGACTCATTAGTAGCGTAAATCTAGAGAGCACAACACCCCGGCTTAATTCATCACAGTCAAAATGGGACACCCACATTTAACCAATGATACATTTTGTGGCTATCCAGGAATTGAACCCAGACCCTTAGCTCAGTAGACAGACACGCGCTACTGATTTTAGTTAAGGTGTGAGTAAATTTTTTGATTCAACATTGAGTTTGGCCTTTTATCTAATAATCAACAGCCTATATTTATTCTTCAAAAATAGGCCTACTTTTGAAAATATTTGTTTTCATAATAAGTTACCTAGCTATTACATCTAATACAGGCCTAATTTATGGCTCACCTAACTGAATAATTATGGTCACACCTTACTTATGAGAGCTTAGAAATAGTTTTTCTATCTTGTGGAAATATTTCTCTAATGCCACTTAACTTAGATGTGGAGAAAACTGAATGTGATACTAAACACTTAAATATCATAATTAGGTACAAAGAGTTTTTAAAATTGCATGACATGCTCTTTTAAGTTTTAAAATATATGTACTAAGCATTAAACATCAAATTGAGTAATTTAGAAAGGATAAATTAAGCTAGGGCCTACTTAAACAATGCTAAAATTCTTTTGGAGCATTAAAAAAAAACTTAAAATACAAGATCCTAAGAGCGTCTTAGATGCACACATGATTTTGCACATAGGACGAGAATTGGAAACCTTAATCTGCTTTGATCAATTTCAGTTCATTATGTATCTCATTTCTTAAGTTTGTACAATTCAAGAAATCTTTTAGGAGAAAGAATCATAACTGGTTTAGTTAAGCTTTATTCATGGTGTCTACCCAAATTGACCAATGAAATGCCAGACTTTCTCAAAGTATGTCACACCCTTCTACCCCCCCCCCCCAACCTGTTTTTTAATAAATCTTTTTTATGATTAAAATTTAAAAAGTTTTTTTTCTATTTATATTAACATAGTTTACCATTAATTAGAAAATTATAAACTATATTACACAGCTAAAAACAAAAATAAAAAACTTCAATTACATTGTAGTAATAATTTACTGATTTAATGACTATTATGTTCATATTTTGAGTAAAACATTTTTCCGGATTTTTTCTAACATCCCAAATTTCCGGCTTATTCCCGTTTTTTCTCCAACCACTTCTAATTCCTGGTTAATTTCAGTTTTCCCGGATGGTAGAGACACTGTTTGATGATTACAAATAATGTTCTTAAAACTTTAAAATATTTACTCACACTTGCATTTCACTGAGCCACCTTTTCTCGATGGGTAGGGGCAATTTTGTGTTTAGCACACCTTCTGATAATTTTTATAATAGTACATAAAACCTAAACTTTCATAATCTCATATTAAGTAAAGAGGTGGACTGGATAGAACTATCTCAAGATAGTAATAGTATGATGAGGTGGACTGGATAGAAACTAGCTCAAGATAGGGATAAAGGGTGTAATGAGGGGGATTTACGTTAGTCGGTGATGTATGGATGATATTATGACATGATTTTGTTAATCACATATATTTAAAACAAATCTACTAAGGGCCGGTCTTATGACTCCTGGATAAATATTAATCTGGCCAATAACTATTTCTATCTGGTTGATAAGTTAAAAGTGCATCGGATGACGCAGATAGCTTTTATCTGATAGATAAAATGTATTTACCATCACATTTTTATTGAGAGGTTTAAGTACTTGATAACTTTTATCTGAAAGTTAAAATTGGTGTTGCCATAGTGATGTGTTGTTTTTCATGAGGTTTCGCCTATCAGAATCTGTTTTTAGGTTAAAATCTTGGTTCACTTGTTTAGTAGGCACAGGCACAGGTTCTAACTATATATAAAGCTAAACATTTAATTCAAACCTCATATCAAAACTAACAAGCTATTTGTAAAGTTATAGTATAAAGAACAAATTATTTTAAATGTGAGTAAAAAAATGAAATTTTGTAAATGTTGTACCAAACTATTGATATCATTTTGACAAACACCGAAATTATAACTTTCCAGACAACCTAGCTTCTGTGCCCACATGACGCCATCTGTTTCCTTGCACTTGTTTAGTCGCCATAAATAGTACCAACCTTGCGTGTACTGCATAAAAATATATTTATCCTACAGATAGCTATCTGGCAGATAAATTCAGTTCATAAAACACATAAATATTAAAGTGGTTGATTACCTTTATCTGGTCGCTAACTTTAACCTCCGATAGCAATATTTATCCGATGGTCATAAGACCGGCCTAAACGTAGTTTAAATAACTATACCAGTTAGGGCTGCCTCAATTTTTTGTGTGAGATGCAAAATACAAATACTTTTAATGGTTAAAAATGTATTTTAACATAATCTTGTCCTGAACCTGATTAATTTTTAAAATTTTAATCTTAGCATGATATAAACTTTAGGCTTAGAGGGAAAAAAAATTATAGATATAAACATTAGATGTTAGCAAAAAATATTAATAAACTTAAACTTCAGATTAGAGGAAAAATATTTAACATTAGATGTTAGCAAAAAATATTAATAACCTAAACTGGATTAGAGGGAAAAAATATAGATATAAACATTTTATGTTAGCAAAAAAATTATTAAAACCTTTTTTCATATAGGAAGCCCACTTTCGACCACCAATGGTGATTTGTTGAAAGTCGCTAAAATTTGGCACTGTAGACACGCTTTATTTGATTTTTTAATTTGTTTGGTTAATTTTAAAAAAGTTATCAAAAGCTTCCATTAATACTTATCCATTGCTGTATAATTTATTTTTACATAATTAAGTAAGGGGCTAATAATATAAATACAATTATTAAGTAAGGGGGCTAATAATATAAATACAATTATTGTAATATCTTTATTCATGCCATTGTGGCAACATGAGTTTCCAGTTATCAAATAACGGGCTTCCGATAAAAATGATACTGTAGGTATTAGACAGCATGGGCAAACTACAGCCCACAATGACAATTTATCTGTATCTCCCAAATTTAAAACTTTCGTGATTTTACTAACAAAATTGACAAATTAAATATATAGTCATTGCGTGTTTTCAAACATTTGAACAAATGAGCAATCTTGTTTATAATGTTACATGTGTAAAGAATAAGCTTGTGTGTACAGTAATTACGGTAGTTGACTAATAAATATATTTTTGTGTGAAAGTAAAGTTCATTATTTGATAAATTTAGATTTTGGTCACGTGCTGCCCTCTAGAGAGAGACCTTACAGATGGCCATGTGGCCCTCGGGGTTAAAAGTTTGCCCACCTCTGGTACAGGCCATAAAAAATATTTATTGCCTTTCTTTCTACTTACAAAAATGGTCATGCTATACTAAGCAACCCGCCTCGGTGGCGGAGTTGGCTAACGCGCTAGTCGTGTTGAGCTCGACCGCCGAGGACGGGGAGATCGAGGTTCGAATCTCGGTTGGGTGAACTGGGGGGGAGGTTTTTCCTAAATGGTTTTCCACTCTCCCTCCACGCAAATGCGAGTTCACTTCCTCTAAATTCAACCTTCCCAATTCCTAATCCATTAGAGTAATTAGTACTTAAGCGTATAACCCGAACGAGTAGTAAGATGCTTGGTGCTAAATATTATTTATTATTATATTATTATTATATTATTATTATTATTATTATTATTATTATTATTATTATATAACATTTCAATTATTAATAGTACATAACATATACAGTTAGTTGTTGGCCTGGTTCAAAACACATTTCACTTTGATTACGATTCCACCTGCGGCTGAAGCCGATATTTATTCTCTTTGTATAATTTAAGTACCTAGGCTCAGGGTTAGTTTCATAGTCAGACTTAGTGTGGTTCAATACCAAACACAAGACGACACCTACTTGGACCATAATGCAATGGCCCAGTTTTGTATGTGAAACTGGCTCATTCTATTCAAGTCTTGGTAGGTGTTGTCTTGTAGCAATTTTATAAAGATAGAATTAAAAAAAACTCAATAGAATTAATCTTAAAAACCCTTCTTATTGTATAATCTCTAAGTTCAATTTTTACATTCGTAAACAAGTTTTTAACAAGGAATTGGTTTGATAGAGCTTTTTAAAGTGATACATTTTGTAAAGATCTGTTGAAATAATTTTGAAAATTTCAGACAATTTGTCGAGAGCTCTTTGAAGCAAACACATGAAAAATTAAATTTCATATTAAGTTAATTTGTTTGGTTTTTTTTTTATAAAACTTTTGTTTCAACAAAATGTTCCTATTCATACTCGGGTTTATAAAAAACATTGGATTTAAAATCTAACATTTAATTTATACAGGCACCAACCTGCATCCTAATTTCATACTCGCATTTATTACAAATATAAGCATAACATTTAGTTGAAAGGACGCAATATCTCTTATTTCCCAACTTTATTTATTGACACACAAACAAGCCTTATTATTTTATACATCTACTAAAATATAGGACTAATACCATGACATGACAACTGTCTGCATAGCCCCCTTTAATTTTTGACAGATCTCAACCAAATTTGGTACAATCTACTTCAGATATGTATACACTTTTGACAGTTAAAAAATAAAACAGTTTTCGTATATTCATATGTCAAATCATATGATCTATAGCTGTCAATTTTGATAATATTATCACTACCAATGAAATCAAAATTTTAATTTTGTAAAATTGTATAAACACTGATCACAATTTTTTTTTAAATACATCTTCTAAAAAGTTGTTCCAACCAGAATCCAACTACAGTTTGCCCACATTTTCCCTTACCCTTCTAACAATGATTTATTTTCTTGCTTCTGTAACAACCTTACTTTGAATTAATCTAATATATTGGAACCCCTGGAAAACCCAAGACTCTTAATGTTAAACATTACCCCTGGAGAATGGCTTTGCGTACCCATAACCTCACTTGACAACGCACAATATCCGCGATTTTATTTTCTGATGTAGGCATGTTTAATTGTAGATAAAAGTAACATACATTATGAACTTGCACATAAAACATCTTGGAATTTTCTTTACAAGTCTTTCAACCTAGTCGGATGATAACATTTAATTTTCTAATGGGGGTGGGAATTATAAGGAAATAACTTGGAGTAGCTCTACCCGCATAACATAATTATTTGTGAAGGGATGAAAAAGAATCTTAAGAAAAAACCACCCACACTACACAGCAAAAAATATGAGCTTGTGACTGCCTTGTCATCGACAAATCATCAGATTAGCTGAGCTTTACCTCTAAGCTGTGTGTCTATCGATACAAAGAGATTCAAAACTAATCAAATAATCAATTTTGCCCAGAGTTGGAATATAACACAGTATTGGAGGCCTAACCACTTAGGAAATGAATGATTTTTGATTGTTTTGTTCCAGCCTTTTATTACTTGGCTAAGGGTATCCACAGATTTTGTTTTTAATACATGACTGATTAGTACTCAAAAATTAAATATTAATTTTTTTCAAAAGTATTGAGTCAAGTAGGCCTACTATTTGTTAAACTTAAAAAAGACATAACGCTAAGAATGAAGTTTATATTGAAATATACTTCTTGAAAAGTGTTTTTGTGTGGGTCCAATTAAGAAACACCCATCAATCGATCTTGATCCAACTTTGGCATACATATTACATTGCCGCAAGCCAAAACTCTGATATGGTTTTATTTGTGGAAAATACAAACCAGCTTAAGAATGTTACAAATTTAAACAAACAAGGCTTTTCGTTCAAAGATACAAAACATCAAGCTACACTTGTAGAAATTTTGGAAAGTTTAAAAGCAGGTGTAATACCTTTCAATTAATGATTCTATCAAAATAAAAGCCTGACATTTGAATCTGATGTTAAAATAAATCAAATAATAGTAGTATGTTTTGATTAAATGCTTGATACTTAAAAATAAGAAATTGATTGATAGTTACTTGTCAAAGTGTATATCTTTGTAATTATAAAAGTTAAATATTGAAATTATATCATTTGGAAAAAGAGTGTACAGGCTGAAGACACAGTTTTTTTAAATAATATAAATTTCAACATATTTTGACCCATTTCATGCTTACCTTTTACAGAATCATTTGTAACTACGATAAATATATTTTATTTGTTCAGTTCAAATTGCCAAGACCAAAATCTTGAAAAATAGCTTCATATAATGTTAATCAGTCAGAATTTGTATTAGCACGACATGTGAAGTTTTAACACAAAATTAAAGATTGACATTTGAGAACGAAATTAAACATTGTCTTCAAATTAAGGGAATACTTTGCTTTGACTCAAACCTTTAACCAAACTTAAGATATAACTAAGTTGTTATTCCATTACAGGCTAAAGTGATTTTAATTCACACTGATTCTTACTACCGACCCAAGCTATTCACATTCAATCACAACATCGAGATTAAGAAAAAACAATTTAGAGGAAATGCACTATTGTTTTTTGGATGAGGATGTGTGGAAAACAATTTAGGAAAAATTACCCTTGGTACACCCAGCCAAGATTCAAACCTTGACCATTCCATCAGTGACAAAACAGACTAAATGAACTTAGGGGGATAGTACACGTGCCCATGCTGCAGGTTAAAAAGGGGGTTTTCAAAAAAAAATTATTTGGATATTTAGGTCAAAAAAATTGGTTTAATTGTAATTTTTATTTAACCCCTGTAGTGTTGCAATCTTTTTAAACATTTTTTTATGGTTATAATTCAATTTTGTATGTTTTATTTTTGAATGCCAAATACTTTAAGGCCGATTGAAAATCTGAAACTCTTGGCTCAATCATTATGGGCCACAGGAAAATTTAACTAAGCACTAATGATGCAAAAAAAATATCTTATTTTTGTATAGAGTTTGGTTAAAATTAACCATTGAGAAAATTAGACCAGGTTTTTTAGCATGATGCTCTGAACCAAACCAGGGTTTTAGCACTTAATTACGGTATTGAACATTTTTTTTTAAATAAATTTTTATATATCAGAGTACAAAGCTATATAATATACAGACCAATGGCTTACATAAATAAAAAGGTTTTATCTTAAAGGTCACAATTATTGCGGCAAAAAAATATTTTTTTTTTGCATGTTTCTTAATGCCATATTGTTATACTATGTCAATTTTTCGAGTATTTTTATTTAAGAATATTTTTATTGAGGGGTTCCTTAACTCATGATCCTGGCCATAAGAAAATTTTATTATAAGGATAAAGTGATACATAGATGCTTCGATGGCTGCTGACTGTGTAAAGGACGTTTATACAAGGTGATGTAAAATATAGATGCATAAGGGCGCTGTTGGGTAAAGAGTTTATACAAAGGTGATGTGAAATATAGGTGCATCAAAGGGTGCCTTCTGGTAAAAATATGGAGATTAACTGATAGACTATCCTCATCCATACACCTTAGATTAAATCGTTAATGCCCTTTTTGTTGAGCTTGAAAATAAATTGAGGTAATTACCAGGTTTGGTTCGAAATACTCCACTTGGTTTATCCGTAACAAAGAGGCCGGGGCTCGTATTCAGCCTGGGTGCATTGGGTGTTTGTTTTTTTATCAATGGCTTTCTACTCTTTCTCTCTACGTAAACACGGGTACATTTCCTCCTTCATTAGTGTAAAGATGCGGACAGGCACTATAAGACGTAGACCATGGCCACATGATAAAAAAAAACTCATGGTTGAAATTTAATTTGAAGTACCTCTTGGTGGATGGAATGGTCCATTAAACTGACTGTACCTTGCCAGAGTATTGATCGCCAGTCAACTGGGGTCTACGTGCCTCTCTAAACGAACCAGGGCTGCAAGTATGTCTCTGCCAATACATCTCTTCCCTCGGATCTTCGGAATACCCGCCTTGTATTGGTACCGTAATTCAAGGCACTGGATAGGACTAGAAGCGTATAATCACGTGCAGAAACGTAGCTAGTACAGGAGAGTTGGACAAGATGCATAGAATTACCTATAGAAACGTAGCTAGGACAGGGAAGTTGGACCAGATTCGTAGAATTAACTATAGAAACGTAGCTAGGACAGGGGAGTTGGACCAGATTCGTAGAATTAACTATAGAAACGTAGCTAGGACAGGGGAGTTGGACAAGATGCATAGGATTACCTATAGAAACGTATCTAGGCCAGGGGAGTTGGACCAGATTCGTAGAATTAACTATAGAAACGTAGCTAGGACAGGGGAGTTGGACCAGATTAGTAGAATTAACTATAGAAACGTAGCTAGGACAGGGAAGTTGGACCAGATTCGTAGAATTAACTATAGAAACGTAGCTAGGACAGGGGAGTTGGACAAGATGCATAGAATTACCTATAGAAACGTAGCTAGGACAGGGAAGTTGGACCAGATTCGTAGAATTAACTATAGAAACGTAGCTAGGACAGGGGAGTTGGACAAGATGCATAGGATTACCTATAGAAACGTATCTAGGCCAGGGGAGTTGGACCAGATTCGTAGAATTAACTATAGAAACGTAGCTAGGACAGGGGAGTTGGACAAGATGCATAGGATTACCTATAGAAACGTATCTAGGCCAGGGGAGTTGGACCAGATTCGTAGAATTAACTATAGAAACGTAGCTAGGACAGGGGAGTTGGACCAGATTAGTAGAATTAACTATAGAAACGTAGCTAGGACAGGGAAGTTGGACAAGATGCATATAATTACCTATAGAAACGTATCTAGGCCAGGGGAGTTGGACCAGATTCGTAGAATTAACTATAGAAACGTAGCTAGGACAGGGGAGTTGGACAAGATGCATAGGATTACCTATAGAAACGTATCTAGGCCAGGGGAGTTGGACCAGATTCGTAGAATTAACTATAGAAACGTAGCTAGGACAGGGGAGTTGGACCAGATTAGTAGAATTAACTATAGAAACGTAGCTAGGACAGGGAAGTTGGACAAGATGCATATAATTACCTATAGAAACGTAGCTAGGACAGGGGAGTTGGACCAGATTCGTAGAATTAACTATAGAAACGTAGCTAGGACAGGGGAGTTGGACAAGATGCATATAATTACCTATAGAAACGTAGCTAGGACAGGGGAGTTGGACCAGATTCGTAGAATTAACTATAGAAACGTAGCTAGGACAGGGGAGTTGGACAAGATGCATATAATTACCTATAGAAATGTAGCTACGACAGGCGAGTTGGACAAGATGCATATAATTACCTATAGAAACGTAGCTACGACAGGCGAGTTGGACAAGATGCATAGAATTACCTATAGAAACGTAGCTACGACAGGCGAGTTGGACAAGATGCATAGAATTACCTATAGAAACGTAGCTACGACAGGCGAGTTGGACAAGATGCATAGAATTACCTATAGAAACGTAGCTACGACAGGCGAGTTGGACAAGATGCATTGAACTACCTATAGAAACGTAGCTACGACAGGCGAGTTGGACAAGATGCATAGAACTACCTATAGAAACGTAGCTACGACAGGCGAGTTGGACAAGATGCATAGAATTACCTATAGAAACGTAGCTACGACAGGCGAGTTGGACAAGATGCATAGAACTACCTATAGAAACGTAGCTACGACAGGCGAGTTGGACAAGATGCATATAATTACTTATAGAAACTTAGCTAGGACAGGATGAGCACCTTCCAAATGTCAACTGATTCGGTATTTACTTATAAATAACATTCTTTTCACCGTGTCTTACAAACCGCCCAAGTTGTAGGCCTAAGCATTTAATTGGACAAAAGACCAATGGGTTTAAGAAGGAGGGAGCTAGAAATGAGATAATGTACCCGCATTTGCGTGGAGTGATAGTGATACCGAACGTAGGAAAACATCCTGGCACAAACATACACCAGACCCTCAGCCTCTAGGTTAAAATTACTGCTCTCATTGGAAGACTTGAGTTCTTCAACACTAGGATCGCTACGTGCAGTCCCAAGTTACAACATCAATCATGCAGGCATTTTTATAAAACAACTTACTTTAAAGATGGTTTTACAAGAGAACAGTTAATGAATGAACCGGCTTTCACAAAGCTAGGTTAGGGTATCGATCCCACCCCCTTCTCAAAACCATACCTCCGAACGAGGTTACTCAGACTGCAATTTACAAAGAAAGCAAAGAATGCAATGACCCTTTTTTTGTTCAAGCGAATGTTTGCAAGTTGTTTAGTTGTGAACAATCTTACATTACTATCGACTACAGTAGCCCCATGGCTTCTTTGGTGCTGACTGACAGCTGACGGCTTTGCAAAGCTACCAGACCAAACTATGTATCCCTAAGCCGAATCATATGATCTGCAAAAAACATGTGTTTAGCAGTTGTCACTTCTGACAGTCAAAATTTAGGTATATACCTAAAGTGTGCTGTGAACTGTCAGTCAGCACCAAAGAAGCCATGGAGCTACTGTAGTTAGTTATTTGTCTGTAAAGGTGTGTTCATTGAAAGAGGTAGACTTGGCTGGGAGGGCCTTGATTGCTGGTACCGTTACCTGAACTGAACTATTGTGTTCGGAACGCCCCCACGCTCCCCTTTTAAAATCGTTCTTCAGCTTGTAGCTTTTACAACGAACAATTTGAAAGTTAATTGTTTCATTTGGAAGTGCTATCGCTGAGAATTGCAACTACCAATGCCTAGTGACCAAAGACTCAAACCTGTATCAAGCAAGGCTGTCAGGTGTATACCTTGTCTTTGGCCTTGGTACATCCGACTGGAATTCGAAACCCAGACCTTAACCAGAATATAATATGATCATGACATTCAATAATAGCTTTTAGTAACTGATGATATCAACGCGTTCATCACAGACCTTGCTTTAAAATATGAGTGATTTATTATCATTATTATTATTATTATTGGCACCACGTCCTACTACCCGTTCGGGTTATACGCACTTACGCTAATGTGTAATGGTAGGGTGATTGCAAGATGAGATGAAGGACCTACAGTTTAACGTGGAATCCGAACCACGGTGGAGGCCTGGCATTCCACACATTCACAAGTTGTGATTAATACACGTCTTGTCAGAGGTGAAGGAAGGGTTTGGCAATCAGATAAATCTGTGCCGGGGCCGAGGATTGAACCCCGGACCCTCAGCACAGAAGTCAGACACCTTACCCCTAGAGCACCAGGTTATCTAATATATGAGTGAAGAATGACCCTGAGCGCGGGACAATCCTTGGATAGCTGAGTGGTAGTCTATAGCATTAGAGTACTAAGCCAAAGGTACCGGGTTCGATTATTGTATCCAGGTGTCAAATTCCTTTACCTCTATTTAAAAAATATATTTGATAATATCTCAGAAACCATAAAAATATATTTAAAATAAAGTTGTTTTTTATCTTTAATAGTACTACAACTTGACAATGATAAGTTATTTCGTACCTCAAATAGCTGCAGAGTTGTGATCAAAACTGTAAATTTCCGCTCATCTAAACACTCTAAAGTGCCCTTAAAGTCATTTTCATGGGAAATGAGAGTTGCCATATTGTTTGCAATGTTAAACAATGCCTGGATACAAAATCTAATAAAAATTGTATGGGTAGTTGTTGAGAGATATATATTTTTTATCCTTTAGTACACTACTCTTAATTTTAGTGTTGGATATCTAATTTTTTTTAAACTCTTGAGGAACCCTACAAAAACTCTTGATATCAAGTTTTAACCTGATTGGTAAAATGGTTTCGGATCTAGTCTCCTTAACAGACCAACAAACAGGTGGCATTAATAGAAATACTTTTTCAGGCTCAGGAGGTCATGAAAGGTCGACATCCATCAAAATATCGAGTTTTTTTTATGATCACAATACTTTCTCGACCCGAAAGGTGCGAGAGAGTAAAAACTCAAATACACTATACAAATTTAGTTTTTAAAACCCGGAAAAGTTGCATGGACAATTGTGTTCTCTTACGTCACGATTAGCATAGATTTAAATAACTGATTAAAAAAACAAATATTAGCACCGCTTCTTACTACCCGTCCGGGTCATACGCATATGAAGCCTACTAACAAAACTAATATGTTAAGGGTCAAGAAGTTTGAATTTATAGGAAGTGTACCCGAATTTGCGTGAAGGGAGGGTGAGAAACATTTAGAAAAAAACTCGTTACATGTGATCGAGATTCGAACCTTGATCTCCCTGTCATTGGCAGTCCAGTCTATTGCGAGAATGACGCCTTGGACCATTTGAGCACCAAAGCGAGTATCCAGAAGGTAAATATTGGGATACAAATTAAAAAAACTAGATTAAATGTATATGCGAAGTTGAGAGTTAAGACATAGATAAGTTAATAATAATAATAATAATATTTAGCACCGCGTCTTACTACCCGTTCGGGTTATACGCTTAAGTACTAATTACCCTAATGGATTAGGAATTGGGAAGGTTGAATTTAGAGGAAGTGAACCCGCATTTGCGTGGAGGGAGAGTGGAAAACCATTTAGGAAAAACCACCCCCAGTTCACCCGACCGAGATTCGAACCTCGATCTCCCCGTCCTCGGTGGTCGAGCTCAACACGACTGGCGCGTTAGCCAACTACGCCACTGAGGCGGGTCATAGATAAGTTAATCTATAAAATAGCAAATTTAAGTTCAAAAGTTAAGTTGTAATTAAAGTGGATAATATATAATGAAGCCTATAACCCGAACGGGCAGTAAGACGTGGTGCTAAATAATAATAATAAATATATAGGCCTAATGTGATGTGGAAAAATAATAAGATATTTTTAAAAATTAGCAAGTTTTTAGAGGAACATTGTGCATGATAAGAACAATTATAGAAAATTAAAATACTTCATCAACTTATACAATGGTCAAACGAGTTGATGAATAGTCTAAAACAAAGCTGTAGTCAGGGGGGTTTGGGGGTTCAACCCACCCGCCCCCCGAAATATTATAAACAAAATATATTATATATGGCTTTTCAAACACTATCAAAATTAGGGTACAAATACAAATTAGGGTGTTGTTTTACCACATAAAGCACTTCAGAGAGCTTCTAGATGTGTTTAGTATTTAGAACTTTTCCTTGCCTTCAGCATTTATGGTTTTATGTTGCCTTAAAAACCACTTCAGTTAGCTTCTAGAACGGTTTATCATTTAGAATTTTTTCTAGCCTCCGGCATTTAGGGAATAGACCCACCAAACCCCCCTGAAATTATTGGCTGACTACGGCCTTGGTCTAAAACATTAAAATATTATTACAAAAAATATAACCGACAATATAACGTGATATGAACATAGCCATTAAAGTCAAAACTTATTGTATTAATGTGTCCGAATAGATCATCGCATATATTCAGTAGATTTGAAATATCGCGTTCATGAAATTTCTTGTTTTGACTGTACCGATTGTAAATATAACACTGATTAGCAGAACATAATATGCCAGGCAGAGGGTCAGATAATCCCAACTGATGACACTCCCAGGTAAAGAGGACGCCGGCTTCCTTTCCTGGTCGGTGTTGCTGGAATGGGCGGAGACATTGCTATTTGCTATATTTTACAAGAAAACCACTCCACCTATGCTAAATTCCTTCCCCGAATATTATTATTAGGTGCTCTGTCTTATGACAGGTCCATTCTGTACTTTGCCTCCTCCTTCGGCTCCCAGAATTTTCTTCTTTCCTTCAAGACTCAAAGAATCTTAGTAGTTTTAATTGTCGAATGAGTTTAAAATACCTACTGTTCCTGCGCTGTGCCAAGTTATGTGCATGAACCTTTGTGTGTTTTTACTCCAACCTAACTTAACTTGGACATGACGTAATTTCGTCCTGCCCCCCCCCCCCTCACCTTTCTTTGACAACAAAAAAAGTTCCGGCGCCCATGCTAGTTATGAAACTCGTAAATGAGAGCCCCCACTTGACAGAATAGAAAGCGTCTGAGCTATAACTGTGCCACAACTCACACGTGGACTGAGACCAGAAGGGGGTTATTATTATCACAGACACAAACCAGCCTCACCTTCCCCCCGCATGAGAGGTGCCCATCCCCCAAAAAATAAGACAACCCCTACCACCTCCACCTTCTCCGGTGAACGTTTGACAATAAAGACTTTATTTCACCACGTCTTAAGGCCCTGACACAGACTTCGTATCCGTAGTCCGTGGTCCTGGTCCACAAGAAATTGTATTCGCGATTACACAGTCCATATCCGTAATCACGTGACCGTTCCAACCATTGAGATAGTCAGAGACTTCGTCCAATCGAAAACTTCGAAAGAAAATTGTTCACAGCAAGGAGCGAGTGTCAATCAATCAGCTGATCAATAAAATTAATTTTTAAAAAAATTGTTGAGAAATCTTCCAGGATACACTTAAAATGTAGTACAATCACAATAAATATATTTATAACACGGTTTTGACTATCGAACTTAAAATAAATTAGCCAGAAATTTCAAAACAAATGTAGGTACTATAGTATTCTGAATGTAAACAAAGCAGGATTATTTTCGTGCTTCCTTTATGTTTGCATGGGTTGTGATCTTTAACAAGAATATAACCAATCACAAAATAAAATCTAACTATAAACAATTTATTTTGGTGTTTAAGATGATTTCCAACGCGCATGCACACATTTACTCAGCTGTGATTGGTAGTCCGATAAACTAGTCTTAGAAACTTAAAGTTGGTCAACTTGTACGGAGTACGGACTTACGGATAAGGACTCTGTGGTCGTAGCAATCTGATACTGTGGCATCGGTTTCTTACGGACCACGGACCTACGGATACGAAGTCTGTGTCGGGGCCTTTACTACTCGTCCACTAGACTTATTTGCTAATGGCTCGACTACAATCAGCCGTATCCGCTTGTAGGACGCGCACTCGTCATATGTGTTTGTGTAGTGCTCAAACAAAGACTCTTTACAATAAACAGTTTGTAAACGTCATAAAAGTTATGTTAAAGATATAAACACGAGTTCAATAGAATCAAATTAATTTATGGAAAAGTTATTCAAATTATTACTTTTAGGATTCCAAAGAGAATGATGGAGATAAAGTATTTAGGAAAAAGACCGCAAGGGAGGCCAAGAGAGAGATGGAGATAACAAGTGTGTGAGAGGAGAAGAATGGAATTGATTCAAGGAGGAAGAATGGTGGAAAAATGAGGAAGATGGAGGCATTTTATTAAACTGATCCGGCCACAGGCTGTAAACAGTTTATGATGATGACCAATTCGGAAGTTGATGCATTGCATTATTTATAAGTCAATCCCAATGGTAACTTGTTTATAAATACATCTAATGACACCCTGATATTGAAAACATTACTTTTATTGTGCGTTTTGAAGCATTTTATAGTTTATGCCTATGTTTTGTGCTTTTTTTTTTTTTGCATTTTTCTTGTTTACTCTTATTGTGGATTTTTGCCTAATTTTAGAATCATTACATAAAAATTGCTAACACACAACAGGTAATTTTTTTTTTTGCCTTTTGCCATATCAAATTTAGAAAGGTGTGTCATTGTCTGATGCTACTACTCTTATAAATAATAATAATACGTCTTTATGTGGGCGAAGTTAAGGCCAGCGCCTTACACTTAACCCTCTTATCACAACACTGCAGGATAATCTCATAAAGCTGCAGGAAAATTTGGAAAAACAGTGTTACGCATTGTTTGCAAAACTTCAGAATGTGTTGTTAACAAATTTGTTATTCTAAACAATGTGTGAAGATGCCGACGTAATCACCGGTAAAAAATGACTCTTTAGAAGACATTAAAGAGGACATATCGCCAGTTGACATTCCAAACTTCAAGTATGCTCCAATAACATACGTGAATTTTGAGTACTAAAAAAAACCTCTTGGCCGATCATTCTACCTAAGAATCTAAAGATGACCTTAGTTGTGCATTACATTGCAGAATAGGGTAAACCTTAGATGTAATTCTCTCTCCCTCTCTCGTGCACACAAATGTTGTGCCTATTTTATTAATTTAAATAGGTATATTGGTTACACAATTTATTATTGATTCCTTTGCATTATTTCCCAGCCATTACCATAAACGGACAAGGAGAACATTTGGATTTTAAATGTATTTTTTAAGAGCATCTTTAATGAAGATATAAACACTGGGTTTTTAAGTGTATCTTTTTTGGTTTTAAGGGCATTTTTCTAATTTTTGAGAGCGTTAATACACAGTGTTTAAGCGCATTTTCAGGGTTTTTAAGAGCATCGACTTCAGGTCCCTCGTGACTACTCTTTTTCAAATACAGACGTGCTAAGCAACGCAGATGAATAAAGGATACTCTGGAAAGGTACACAGCAATTAGTTAACATGTGGGTCCATATACTGAGACATGATAGTTTGGCGAAGATAATTATAGGAGTTTAGGAAGGGAGAAATTCAAGAGGAAGATCAAGACTGAATACATGAATCAGATGGCGAGCGATGTTGCGGAAGAAGCTACAAAGATTTAAGAAATTTGGCTCGAGTAAAGGCAAAAGTAGAGAGCTGCAGCGAGATTGGTGATTTTTTTTTTATCACTGATATTTCCATCAATATTTTTCCATTCGACGCGCATCCCTTATGCAACCTTTTAGCCCTTGAGCGCGGGTTGCTTTGGAAGCTATCCTCAACGCGATCATGGAAAAAATAGAATCGGTTCAATTTCCCTTCCCAAGAGTCAGTCGGACCAATCAGAAGAGGGGGCTCGGCTAAACGGGTACCAAACTGGAGACCCTTTTTGGAGGCGTGATGACGCACGATTGCCTTGTCTTTTACATCCCCTCTTAACTTCCCCTTCGTCCCTCCAATCGCAGTAGTACACAAGCAAGGCGGCTCTCTTTTCTCTGGAATTTATTTTTTTATTTTCTCTCCACGCGATGCCTGCTGGCGGCTGTGTCGAAATTGGGTGGGGGAATAGAGGTACCCCTCCCTCCCCCCCACTACGCATACTCTCGCGATGCTGTGCACGCACAGTTTCCCCCCCCTGCCTCCTACCAACACTACCCCTCTTCTCTTATGGCCAGTCTGTTGCGACTGCTCATGCGCATGTCAGTTTAGCCATAAACCCGGGACTACCGTTTTCCTCCATTCTGTTTGGTCCCGTGTTCCTCTTCTCTATGTTCCTACAGGAGCGCAAGTCCACGCGCGTAACCTCCTCTTCCTGTCATTTCAACAGCGGCCCTAGGTTCGATTCCAGTAGGGGTATGATCAAGGTTTTACATAAGGTGGGGTGTTCTATACATTGAATATCATCTCTTAGGGATCTGCATGTCGTTTTGGGAAACAACGTTTTCATTGTCCCTTAAATATGAGACAAGATTGGCAACGCTGGTTCATTGATGTTGCGGTAGCTCCTTACCCCAGCACACCACCTTCCGACATAACTGAAAGCGAGGAAATTGGGCAACAGTTGACTGTGAGAGCCGGGATAAATCATAAATAGGAATATCTTGCAACACTGACTGGGGAACCGAGAGATATAATTGTAGACAAGGGTGGACTGGGACACCTGGAGATATCCTTGTTAGACAGGGGGTGGACACTGGAGTACTGTAGACCAGGTGGACTGGGACACTGGAGATATCCTTATAGACAAGGGTGGACTGGACATGAGAGAATCCTTAGACAGGTGGATGGACATGGGAGATATCCTTGTAGACAAGGGTGGACTGGGACATTGGGAGATATCCTTGTAGACAAGGGTGGACTGGTTACTGGAGATATCCTTTAAAAGGATGGATGGACATGGGAGATACCTTGTAGACAAGGGTGGATGGACACTGGATATCCTTGAGACGGGGTGGACTGGACATTGGGAATATCCTTGTAGACAAGGTGGATGAGTTACTGGAGAACTTTAGACAAGTGGACTGGAATGGGAGATATCCTGTAGACAAGGTGGCTGGACACAGTAGATATCCGTGTCCGTTTGATTAGGGCTGCCGTAATCTCTTGGAGCTAAAAGAAAATAATCCATTCAATTCTAAATGATCGTTTTAGTTAAATTTTAAACAAAAGTTGCGGTAAGTTCCCAGAATACATAATTTGTGAAGATATACATAGGCAAACGGCCCCTTTTGTTGTTTTTTGGTGTTATAGGGCTTTGGAAATACTGATTGCTACTATCTTTATAATCTACGTAAGTAACAAGTGGAGATTCATTTTGCGAACTTAAATATTTAAAAATAAACAACCGGTTATTTTCTAACAATTTAAAATCATCTTTGGCCATGTCAGTAGAAACTTTAAACTGATTTTTTAGTGAACTTAAAGGCGACGTAATCATGGATAAGGGGGCTATCCATAAACCACGTATAACGTAACGTGTTTTTTTTACCTTTATATCCACCCCCCTCCCATACTTCTCCCGTCATATAGAAATTTCTCCTGGCCCCCGTCCAACCGTGTTACGTAACTTTTTTCACCAGGAGTGAATTTAATTATTTCATAGGGAAGTTTTTGTGATACTACTAAAAGAGGGACTCTGATTTTAAACTTTTTAAAATCCATTTTAAATCTTAAATATAAATGATCTAAGCGTTTATTACTATTATTTAATATTTATGGATAACTGCACATGCAGGCAAGTATTTGGAAAGTTAATGAAGCCTTTTTAAAATTATTATTGGTCTTGCAAAGTACAGTTTTGAATACTTATATTACTTTTCAAGTAGTTATAGTACACACCGACCGAATGTGTATGAGAGTGTACTAAAGTATATGGTACTACAATGCACTCCTCACGTGTGATTGACTCTCGTAGTCTCTGGCAGACAATGTCACCTAAGCTCATTCGAAATATCAATGAACAAAAAGTAGGCCTAGGTTGTAAACTTGCATTTTCAACGACGTAGATATTCGGAAGTTCTCTATAGGCAAATAAGGTGAACACATGAACAATAATACTATGTTTCAAGATTAGAATTTGAATATAAGATCGGTGTTTCGTGGTAACACTTTGATGTGCCCCATCCTCCCCCCATGTAACACCTCCCCCTCCACAGTCGGAATCTACAAGACCACCCCTTCTCGTAAAGTTAGTCAACACTTAAAAAAAACTGTTAATCTATCTTGAAAATGACTTTGCATGAACAAACGTTAATGGAGGTTTGGTTACTTTAATCTAAGACTCCTTTTATAGTGTTCCTATTACATAAATACTTTATAAACTTGGCGTGGATGTGGTTTTTGGGTTTCCGATGTCGGGTTCAGTGATCCATGAAGCGAGGAGCTGTATGTAACTAATTATCTCCCGTGCAAGTTTTCCAAGGACGAGTGGCGCGCGCACGAGCACACCGGCGGCCTCGGTTGATATCACGATCATTGTGCTGAAGACAGCTCTCGACTATCTAGTTATCACCTTCACAAGAGGAGACTAATTGAGTAACATCATGCCGAACTTGTTACCGTATGTCATCCCCAATGTACCTACCATCGTATGGCACCCCCACAGTAACAAAGAATGGCAATCACACAATACACACAATCGTATGTAAGGGCAATCACACTATATGCCTACATACCATCGTATGGCAATCCCACCGTATCTACCATAGTATAAAAATCACACATTACATGTATAACCATCTTTTAACAATCACACTTTACATGTATTTCGTTATAACAATCACACTATACATGTATACCATCAAATAACAATCACACTATAGACCTACATACCGTCGTATGGCATTCACACTAAACATACCATCGTATGTCAATCAGACTATACATAGTATCATATAGAAATCCCACAATAGCTGCCGTCGCACAAGTAGCTAGGCCGTATGTAAGTCTAATCTCGGGATTTAACAAATTTGCCACTTGATATTATAGAAGGGTAAAAAGGGCGACCATTTGGCCATTTTGTATTTTAAATCCATGTGGTCATTTTAAATTTTTGACAAGCATCTCCATAAATGTTTGAACATAGTGATCACTCGCCAATCAATCACGTCAAACAATCAATAAATTAATCTGGTAGAGTCTTGTCGAGACCTGTTGGTACATGTAGAAAATTCAAATTCGCCACCAAAATTAGAAAATTCACAATAGCCATGAAAATTCAAAATGGCCGATGGCGGTCCTCTTGTTCAAAAGCTTCGAGTCGTTCTTTTTACTCTATTCCAATGTAAAAACTCGAGCAAAACAGGCAATAGATTTGGACTGTTTGGAAAAAAAAATGTTCACAACCATTTAGGGCCGATTAGGCTACAAGTACCTGCAATAGAAGCTTACTGGATATACAAAATAAAGTGTAAAAAGAGGCTTCGTTTTAGAGTTCGCGAGACGAGGGGAAACTACAGTAGCTCCACGACTTATTTGGTGCTGACTGACAGCTCACAGCTGACTTCTGACACTCAACATTTAGGTATATACCTAAATTTTGACTGTAAGAAGTTACAGCTGTTAAACACATGTTTTTTGTAGATCATATGGTTCAACGTAGGAATTAATAATTTGGTCTGGTAACGTTTTAAAGCCGTCAGCTGTCAGCTGTGAACTGTCAGTCAGCACCAAAGAAGTCATGCATAGGGTTTATATCGAATAAGTCGTCTGAATTCCACAAACGAACAATGATCTGCAGATATTACTTTAGGTAATATCTTTACCAAAAAATTAAAAAATGCCGGAATTGCGATCAACGTAACGTAACATTCACTTATGCCGGGATCACGACCAACTTAGCGTTAACTTAACGTAACGTTAACTTAAAGTTAACTTAACGTATGTGTGATCACGATTCACGTAACTTAACGTAACAACTCGAGCCAAACATCTGCATTCTCGAGTATGATCTGTGAGTTGTACTAGTTTTACAGTGATGATCTGTGAATGTTTATAGTTTTCATTCGATATAATAAATATCTATTACAACTTTTTTTTTGGATAAATTTAGCTTTCCTATTTTAGTGTAATTATTTTGTTTCAATGTCTGATCATTAGAACTTACGCTAAAGAGTAAACATTAGTCATAATACCAACAAATGAGTTACTAAATATCCCTGATGACGTCACTCGCATAATGATTGGCTGGCTAGATCACGTGATACCCTTCAAGTAACGTAAAGTAAAAGACCTCCCAGGACATCTCTTACGTTAAGTTAACTGCAAGTCAACGTTAAGTTAAGTGCATCGTGATCGCTTCATTTAAACACACAAGGAGGTTCTTTACGTTAAGTTAAGTTTAAGTTGAGCGTGATCCCGGCATAAAGCAAAAGACCTCCCAGGACATCTCTTACGTTAAGTTAACTGCATCGTGATCGCTTCCATTTAAACACACGAGGAGGACCTTTAAGTTAAGTTACGTTAAATTAACTTTAAGTTAACGTTAAGTTGATCGTGATCCCGGCATTAATGTAAAGAAATTAGTGTGTGATCAGGATTAATGTAACGTACCGTAATTACGGGATCACGATCAACTTAACGTTCACTTGAGGTTAACTTAACGTAAAGGTTATTCTCGTGTTTTTAAATGGAAGCGATCACAATGCAGTTAATTATACTTATTTATTATAGTGATAGAAAACAGTAAACATTTACAGATCATCACACTTTACAAACGGTAGAAATCACAGATCAAAATACATACTCTAGAATGCAGATGTTTGGCTCGAGTTGTCACGTTAAGTTACGTGAATCGTAGTCACACATATGTTTTCTTAAGTTAAGTGAACTTAAGTGAACGCTACGTTAAGTTAAAGTGAAGTTGATCGTGATCCCAACATAACTCTTTAAGTGAACGTTAAGTTAACTGCATAATGATGGCTTCCATTTAAAAACATATGGAGAACCTTTATGTTACGTTACGCAAACATTAAGTGAACGTTACTTGAATATTAAGTTGATCGTGATCCTAGCATAATCAGGATTAACAAAAAAAAAAAATTAACAAACAAAACACAGACAGTGGATTTGGACTGTTTGAAAAAAGAATGTTCGCGAAAATGAAACTTTCGCTGTACTTTCTATAGGAATCACTAATTTCGACAATATGATGGTACAGTATTTGAATTTATGTAAATATGCGAAGATAAACAACTTTAAATTAAGGCTTTTATGTATATTTATATATATATATATATATATATATATATATTTATATATATAAATGGTTTATCTTCCATATTAATAAAATGAAGATTTTGTCTGACATGAACGTTGGGCGAAATCCATCTCACGCAGAGGGCTGAAATTTAAATATTATTAGCCCTTGTGCATCTCGAAGCAGGAATTTGGAAATTTGGATTTGAGTTTTTTAAATTAATAAAATACTGGGATGGAAATAATTTTATTTATTTTTTCTGTTTGAAGCAAAGAAAAGCGTTGCCCGTAGTAACTACGCAATCCATTGCGTGGATACCCGGGGGAAAGCCGGCACTTCTGCTATTTTATGTATGGCATCGGTGGCTCTGTTGGTGATAGCGGTTTATTCCATTTCGCGGGTTGCAGATCTCTATTTAATACTATAATATGTAAATTTACATCTTTGCGCAACTTTTTGTAATACACCCCCTCCCCATTCTTTTTTGTTGGCCGTCTATGAATTTTTAAATAATGTAGATACTTTTTTAGACATTGAATTATTGTTAAATACAACGTAAATATATTTAGCACCGCGTCTTACTACCCGTTCGGGTTATACGCTTAAGTACTAATTACGCTAATGGATTAGGAATTGGGAAGGTTGAATTTAGAGGAAGTGAACCCGCATTTGCGTGGAGGGAGAGTGGAAAACCTTTTAGGAAAAACCACCCCCAGTTCACCCGACCGAGATTCGATACAACGTAAAACTAACAAGTTAATCAGTAAAGAAAATAATAATGTACGCCACCACTGGTGCAGCCAAGGGTGGGGGTGGGGGATTTCATGGTTGAACCGCCCCCCTCCCCCCAGACCGCACTACCCCCCTACCTCTTTCTCGTCTCTAAAGCTGTTGATATCATACATGAGGAACTCTATAAATGAAGACAGACTTAATGGGCTTCATGTACATACATCTAGAGGTGTCAGTTACAGACCCATGTGGAAAAATGCCAGATCTCGCCCAGAACTGGAATTGGCCAGATCTGGGTATATCTGGCCCAGATATGGACCATTTCTGGCCAGATATGATATTTCCACATGTGTAGGATGAAGTTCTTAATGCACTTTCTATGAAGCTAAGGAAAATTAACATAAGACTAAAGTGAATTAGTTCAAAAGTGAGTTTGTGATTTAAGAGTTAGTGCAAGTTGCTTATTTGAGTTTTCAGATTTTAGCTCATAAAATAATTTTATAAATCAATTTTCCAAAATACAATTTATTGAAACGTGGAAGTTTGTGTATTCTAGCAGTATGCATGGATAAAAATTTGTTCATAAAAACTTAATGGTCCTAATAATTACAGAATTATGACCATTTTTATAAATTTTAAATTATTTTGGATATTATTGTATTTCTTATGATGCGTTTGCATTTTTGCAGCATTTAAATTTTTAAATTTTTCCGCGGGAAAAACCAGGACCCAATGGAGTTGGTCAGTGAAACTAAACCCCCCTCCACAAACGAATCCTGGCTGCGCCAGTGTACACCACAATAATTATTATATAAGATATAAAGGCCTTGACGCATGATTCTTTCTTTCCGTTTTACGTAATCATTTGTTTCACAATTACAATCTTTTCTAACGTTAATCACTTAAAACAATATATTATCTTTTAAATTAGTCATTTTTAGTTTTTTATATTAATGTTGTAAGAATTTTTAACTAGATTAATTTTGAAAATTAAACTGATTCAACACATGCGCTTTGACACTACACTCAGATTACAAACCTCATTCAAGCGCTTAAAATCGACTAGTTTAGTTATTATTAGGAGCTGAAATTGTAGCCAAAATCCCTCTAGTAGACTAAATAATTTATTACTGGCCTTAATATTATGAGACAATGATTTGTCAAGTTCAACTCATTAATCACTCGCGGGAATCGAATAATCACAATCTTGGGAGGCTGCAAACTGGTATTGATTTTGTCTGCGCCAACATCGCAGCCATTGAAAGCGATCGCAATTAACCCCATCGTTTTGTAAGCAAAACAAGTTTAACAAAATATGTAACTGTTGTGTAACTATTTTATTCGAAAAAATTAAAATACCACCTTTTTTTTTTTTGGTGCCACCACATAATATTTTAGGTGGGGCTTATATCGACCGATATTTAATGTTAGTACATTAAAGTGTTAATATTGGGTTGATAAAAACTAAAACTCAAGGTTTTTTGTCTTTGGTTCAGTTTGGTTACATAAATTTCAAAGACTATGAATTAGAAATTAAATGATGTTGAACTGATATTTCGCCCCAAAAGCTGTGTTCGCTTTTAACAATTATACCAACATCTGAAATTAAACTGATAAGTCATAGGTGGATGTTAGTAGGATTTAATCTTTGGTATTAACTCATTTACATTTTTTGTAGTAATTTGACATTAGTTTGACAGCTCAAATTCATATTTTACCACTTTTCGAAAGGAATTTAACTTTTATCTGCTTAAAATTACACCAAGTTAAGTTGGCAACTTCGCCAAGTATTACACAAAAATGGTAGCTCTGCGAGGTCTGTGTTTGTAAATTTAGTTTTGTTTTCGTAAATTTTATGAGAGGAAGAAAAAAATAAGTGTAATTTGTGATGTGTTCGGGTTTAAAAATGTTTGCTTAGTCACGTATACGTTCAGTTTGGGAGCACTAAGTTTGAAAAATAATTCAACCATTGTGAAACATGAAATTTTCATTGAACTAGCTTGTCAAGTAGCTTCCATAGCTACAAAAGGATGGAATGCAAAGTATTGAATCAATGTAGCCCTGAATACCAGACACATTCATCCTAACTTGTGTTTTTATCGTAATGCTCCAGTAATGTTTACATGTACCAGTTATGTGTTAAGCCTATTATTTGGTATGTTGAGAGGTCTAAAATGGATGATAGGTTATTAGGTGGCTAGTGACATTAGGGTGTTATTCCCGCATATTTCTCTGTTAAATGGATACTAGATGGAACAAAAACGAATCAGCTCTACAGTAAGTTTCCCTTAAATAATTTGACTAAAATAGCCTCTGTTTTGAAGAGAGTTGAGGAATTAGTTGTATACAAATATTGAAGTTTTTTTTTGTATAGTCTGTAAGTAAGTTCTTTGCAATAATAAATTATACATGGTTATAGCACACAAGTCATTTAAATGAGTGGGTATTTATCTTGAATTAAAAAACCCCATTAAAAGCATCAATAGCTTGTAGTGCGCATCTAGCTTATAAGGGCAGTAACTTCACTTAAGTTCAGTATTCAAAGATTCGAAAAAATAAAATAATATTTAATATACACTTTTAACTAAGCAATAATATTTACAATAGTTCTTGTATGCGGTTTAATACTTTTGAAAATTTTTATTTATACGATGTATAAACACAAGAGAAAAGCATCATCATAATAAAACATTGACACGGGACAGAGTACAAATATGTATATATTTTAAACTAGACTTGCCTGACTCACTCACGGGAGAGGACATCGTTTTGTCTTGTTGTTTAACATTGCCTGGAATGATTTGTTACATTAGGGGCAACTTAAACAACATAGCAGGCCTAAAACATGTGTTTTAGTGGACCATTAAAATTTGTTCATATATTAGGCCCTACTTATGAACTTAATGGTTACTGCTTCAGTGGCCACATTGTTTAAGGCGTCACTTTGTGTTAGACTAGACTGCCGATAACAGGGAGATAGGGGTTTGAATCCCGGTTGGGTGTACTGAGTTTTTTTTTCAAAATTGCTTTTTCACTCTCCCACCATATAAATGTGGGTACGCTTCCTCTAAATTCAACCTTCCGCATCCTTAAATTGCTAGTATAATTAATACATAAACATATAACCTGAACTGGTAGTAAGACATGATGCTAAAAAAACGCTGGCTAACCCAACCTAACAACCTAGCCTTTCATGCTTATAGCATTGGAGGGTTAGGTAAAGTTAGGAGGTGTAGGCCAAATATTATCATAATTAACATATATATAAAAGTAGGCCTAGATAAAAATTTTAGAAACTCTAGTTTCAGAGACCTTTCCTTCCAAGGTGTGGTGCATGCTAATAAAAATGACAGTGAAAGTGTAGAAGGCATGCAAAAAAATAATCTTAATATTGATAAGTCCTGCACCTACTTAGTGTTTTGACTATTGTTTGTGTACATGTATTTTTTCAATATTAAAAAGAAGGTGTAAGGGGCTAAATAAATAAACCAAACCACCCTAAACTTGGTAGGCTTTCCTGACAACTGCACAGATATAATTAATTCACGACCTTACTTGGATGACAGCTCAAAAGGTTACTAGAAATAGTCCCTAATATATCTCTACGCCAGCAGCTGACATCTATCACTTTGAATAACTGTAGTGAAAACACATGGTGATATAAGAGTGTGAAAATTAACCACAGTAATTTAGGCCAATATTATTTATATATTATTACTAAGATTATTTATCGTTTCATTCCACTTAAAAACATTATTATTCAGTATTTCACATAAGCTCTAATGAAAATAGCTTCAAAATGGCGACCCGCACCGACGAATTTAAACCATGTGGTTGAATATGACGGAAAAGTTTTTTACAATGATGCACCCACACAGTGGATAAACATATTTTATTCGGTTAAATATTTAAAATACGATGAAATAATCATTAAATAATTATCATACATAAAAAAAAGACAAATATTTTATCTTTTCCAGTAAATAAGATGCCTGTATTAAAAGGTTATTGATGTATGCACTATATTACACTAGTCAATAATGTTCCAAAATGAAGAATAATCACTTTTAATTATGTTTAAAATATTGTTTCGAGTTGGATAAAAAGATATTATTAAAAGTAATGAAATAGTTTGAAAAAACTTAAGTTTACGTTATTTTAAATGTAAAATATACAGGTAATTAAAAAACTTAAAATTTATAACAAAACAGTAATCTTTTTCACAAGTTTTGGCAACCAAAACCTAAACATATGATTTTTGAACTGTCATCCAGGAAAAAACCTATCATGAACAGACTCTAACTGTAGGCCTGGTTGGTTAACCTCATGTGCAGCAGAGTTTCTAACATAGCCTATCATATCTACAGTAGCTCCATAAACTTCTTTGGTGCTGACTGACAGTTCACAGCTGACAGCTGACAGCTTTGAAAAGTTACCAGACCAAATTATGTACCCCTACGTTGAATCATATGATCTACAAAAACATGTGTTTAACAGCTGTAACTTCTGACAGTCAAAATTTAGGTATATACCTAAATGTTGAGTGTCAGAAGTCACTGTGAGCTGTCAGTCAGCACCAAAGAATGTGATACTGTAATAGCAAAACACAGCTTAACTTTACCACAGTGGAAATAAATCAAAATTCACTCAGTAATGTTTTACTCTGATCATACAATTCGGGCCAGACATCCAGCCCCCTTATCAAAATTATTGTGCTCGTTGTGATCATTAGTCCTATACACGGTACATACTTCACTTATTTGAATATTCGCCAGAAGGTGGTAGAAAACACATCAAATGTCATGTCATTAAAACATAAAAATGACTTAATTAAAGAATGTTTTACTGTCTCTTATATACATACAACTAACCTAAATGCTACAACATAAGTGGAGGTAAAATATTGATAAATCAACACTATTTCAAGAACTAAACAAGTACACAATCCCACCATTTTATTTGGGCAATTTGAGACTAACTGTATGAACGAAGGAAATCACACAAACCCAACCATGATGAAGAAAATGGTGTTGATCATATTTCTGATTAGGTCCAACCATTCTTCACAACTCTATTTGCATGCATTATCATTTACTCAAGTCCTAAAATAATCTACTTATGGTACTAAACCTTACGTGCGTATAGCTCAAACGGGTAGTAGGACGCGGTGCTAATAATAACAACTAAACCTTACCCAATCCAACCTTTGAACTCAACATTTTCAAAAGGTGTGCTAGAATCATATTCTCACCTACCTTACCTGCACTATGATCTGGTTCGAAACACAAAGCCTCAGTTCATTTAAATAAATAGGCTTAAAAAAATTGACTAGGTCCACACAAAGCGGTAATTAGGCTATTTTAAATATTGCATCCATTTGAATTTTCCCTACCTAAAAAAGGTATGACACAAGACTTTCTCATACTATATGGTAGTCTCTTATAGTTTGGAACAAAACTTTCGATAAACAGTTATCAGTAGGCCCCCTTAACTAAAATACATTTTTATACAAAAAAAAAAAGGGGGGGGGACTGTGTATCTGGGCAGAATGTTCTATTAAATGGAAGGATGGATGGTGAAATTGCCAGACAGGTGAATGCATCTTGGACAGTAGTTATTGCAAAGAATGAGGTAGTATTGAAAGAGGCAAAGATGGCAGTATATACAAGTGTGGTAACGCCAACATTGTTTTATGGATGTGACGCGTTTGTTTGTCAGGAGAAACACAAGAGCATGGTGAATGTGGTTGGAATGAGATAACTAAGAAATGTAGCCTATGTGGAAAAACTCGTATGACAAGTCAGTAATGATGGGTGATGAAGGAGTGGGGTTTGAAAGGGAATCCAATTGGTCAATGTGAAAGGAGCACCTATGTTTGCTTGGTCATGTTGAGAGGATGAGAGGTGATTGAATGACGAAACGAATATATGAAGGTAGAGTGTATGGATCAAATGAAGGGGTAGGCCCTATAAGTCGTGGCCAAATGTTGTAGACTAATGTGTGAAAAGTTAGAAACATTAAGAGTTTTAAGAATAAAAAAGCATGTATGACTCGGTGTATGAATGTTGTTGAAGCGAAGGGAGTATGCAAGGATAGGAAGTGTGGAGGAAGTTAGTGAGGTGGATTAAGTACGGAGTTGTTGTTTCTGAGCTATATGCACAGTTTCTTGCCTACCCCATAAGAGAACGGCGTGATCAGATATACTCCATTCACGGTAGGAATTACTCTCTGAAAGGTCTTTTTTCCTACCAATATCCTACTATATAATAGCTTTCTGGTAGGGAAAAAGGCCTTTAAAAAAACAATTCCTAGATGAAAAGACCTTATGTATTTATTTATCATGTAATACACTCCCTAGATATCTGTTTTAAACAAAATCGTTAAAAAACATTTCAAACAATTCCTAATTTAAAAAAAAATCATGTCGTCAGTAAGTAAACACCAAGTGAATCTAAATTTCAAGTTTGAACGAAATAGATCAGTTTCGACTGTAGCCTCAGGTACAGGCAGATGTAGAACTTAATCTGTTGAGTTTGAAGAGCACAGTAAACATCTTGAGGTCCATCATAAACTTAATGTCAAGGATTTTCACAGTTGCAATACTAAGTATGGGAATATAAATCAAATGTAGGCCTAAATGTTAAGTGTGTAGGAAAAAGAAAATGTGAGTTGTAAAATGTGGCAAAATATTTATGGTAATTTACATCTCATCTTATTATTTAAAAAAGACAAGTTTTTTTTGTTGCCAAATAGATATATTTAGTTTTTTTTTATAAATATGGTAAATAGCTTCCAATAAAGAAGTAAAATTTTAATCTTATTTTTGATTTACTACCAATCAAGGAAATAATTACTGAACATTTATAATTTTTTTACTTTTGGTGCTGCTTGAACCGAGCTTTCTCCTGTTTCAGAAATGTATCGCAACTTGAATTCACTATCCCATTTACCAGCCTCACCCACCGCTTACTATGATGGGTTAGGTTAGGGTTTCACCATTGTAAAACTCCCCCGATTGTCACTCGGCAGTAGCAGTGTTGTAGAACAAGAAGTGTTATAACGTTTAACGAGAGTAACAACCACTTCAACACCCCCTCCGGGTGGGGTCTTCGCCCCCTGTGCGATGGCTCTCCAAGCCGTCGTGGGATCCAGGCTCTCGTTAGACTAAACCACAGGACGGAGATGGATGATGGATCACAAAAATTACTGGATGTTATTGAGTACGTCTTCATTCTCGTCCCTCCCTCACTGGTAGAGCCCCATTTTATATTTAAAAAAAAGAGTCTATAGCCCACATTTTTTTGTCAATTTTTTAAACTCTTTTTTGTTGTCAATTTCTCATGTTTGATTTTGCTTGACAAATCTCTTTATATTTTGGCAAAGTTAATTATTGTGTTATTTTTACAAATGCATATTTTATTGGGAATACTATGCACAGAGTGGCTTCAATCAGGGGTGATATAAAAACCTAGAAATGTCAGAAAAATCAGAGGATTTTCCTTATTGATCAGGTAAAATGGTTCATTTGGCCGGCTAGCAAGGTGAAATGTATTTATTGCATCTTTTTATATTCTTTAAATAAAGTCTTTACCTGCTTTGGTGGTTGCACTGTGTAAGGCGCTACTCTTGCAATAGACAAGCCTGCCGATGATGGGAAGATTGGGGTTCAAATCCTGGTCAGGTGTACTGAGGGTGGTTTTCCTAAACAGTTCCCCACTCTTCCGCCACACAAATTTGGGTACACTTCCTCTAAATTCAATTTTCCTCATCTCTAACTCATTAGCGTAATTAGTACATAATGAACAAGTAGTAAGACACGGCACGCTAAAAAATAAATAAAAGGTCTTTATATAATTAATTTTGATTCCATTACAAATAGGACTAAACTGTTTATAATAAATTGAGTATTTTGATTTTTTTAACATCTTTATCAATTTTATTATAAGTTTAATTGGATGTCTGAACCAGGGAAAGTCAAGGGAAGAAATTTTGATGTCGCTCTTGATGAAGCATCCTCATTACAAATTTTAAGTATATTACACTAGAAAGACTGAAAGTAACATTGATGCTAAACGATTGTAAACTATACCATCTCCTATGGAAGTAAACATTAGCTATGGCATACCTTATTAGAAATTAACTATGGCCTACTTCATTTTCAATTTTAAAAAAAACATCATTTTCATGTTTTTAAATTACCTACGCTATTTTAAAACAAAGTAGGCCTGAAGTAAACCAGTTAAATAATTATATATCACCCCTATAAGTCATATATATTTTTTATGAGTGCGATAAATATGGGGCACTATTTTTGAGGGAGTTTTGTGTGTTGGTTTTGTGTATTATTCTCAACAGAGCTTGCGTTTGCTCCCAGAATTTGTGTTGGTTTTACACCTTTATGTCATTAACAGTCTTGAAGTTTGAAAGTCAACCCTTTTAATTTTTGCAATCTATAGGCTTAACATTATCTCACCATTGTCTTTATTTGTCGGGTTTTTTTAGTGGTATGGGTTGGTTATGAAGTTAATATATATATATTTTTGGAAGATAATAAATACTAGGTCTAAATGATACCTATATTTGAAACATTTATTGTTTATTTTAATAAAGTTACACATTTTACTATGCTTCAGTGTGTTTACGTTTGTGCATTTGGTCTTCATGTCGGCCATAGTAACTAGACACAGCAGACCATGCCACTGTGGCTTTTAAATGCTGCCATTCTCGTCTCTTTGTGATTGGTCGTAGGGTGACCTGGAGATTGCATGCATCACAATATAACTGACTCAGTGAACAGTCTAGATGCAACTGAATTGAGAAACAACCAAATTAATGGTGAACTGAGTAAACGTTTTAATCCCTTAGTGAACCATCGCAAAAATTCGAATACTGTATGTGTATGAGCCAGTTTATAAATATTATAAAAGACAAAATTATTTGTGACTGTATCAAGATGGAAATTTAACATAGTAGAAGGAGGTGTTCAGAAAAGAATTTTCAAATTAATTTTCGTAAATTGAAAAATGACACCTGTACATGGGCATTGACGAATATGATACTTAGTACGGCCATAACTATAACCTAAAGATCATTATGATCTTCCAAGCCTTGCTGGTTCTGTACAGTTAACTATAAAAGCGTTTTCTTTCTTCCAAAATTGAATTTGCACCCATTATTAAGAATACAGTTCATACCACTCGCTCCATACAATGGAAAATGGACCTTGCTGTGCTCATAACAAATTGCGCTAGACTGAACACACAAACGAAAACACCCTATGCGACTAGACATTGTAGATGTTTGCAGCAACCAGATCGACAAACGACTCCTTAGAGTGAATTAAAAAATATGAATGAATTCATGTATTAAAAGCAAAGAAATATGAATTACAAATGGATGGCATTTTGTATGTCAATTTCACTACTAGGTACAGTTTTACAGTCTATTTGGGCTGTGATTATCGTTTACTAACCAAAAAATACAGGGTGAAAGGGGGCTATTTCAAGGTTATACACCACCGTTCCTCTCAATATAGGTTATGAAAAACTAGTAACTGTCCTAATGTTGGAAACACCCCAGGATATACAAAATAAATGCATCGTTGTGAATTTTCGTTCTCTACATTATCTGTGTTCTAGTTGCTGTGTTTTTGTGTTTTTATTCCTAGGATTAATTTACACAAGTCACTAACATCCAGCCCTCTTATTTGCGCTCAAATACCGGGCTTTCATGTACACGTGGCTTGACAAATACACCTGTAATTTCAAACAATCATGTTAAAATAAAACAGAAACTTTGAGGGGGGGGGGGGGGCAGATTTTACATATTTGAATATTTAGGACAGTTGAAAAGAAACCAAATAATGTATATCTTATTTATTATATTAATTGAAAATGTTATATTTTATGTTATAATACTATAGCACTTAAAACCACATCCAATTAAAACACAGCATGTTTTTTCTTGTGTTGTCGGGACTAAGAATCTTGGATGCCCATAAAACTTGGTAAATTTCAATACATTCACTTCATATCAAAAAGCCTCAGGATTCGCACGGTCTAAGGTGTCAACTCTTGCAATAGACAAATAGCAGACGACGGGAAGATCAGGGTGCGATTAGTAGCTAGGGTTACCAAGGGTAGTTTTAACTAAATGGTTTCTCATACATCCACAATGCAAATTTGAGCTCATTTTCTCCAAATTATTCCTTCCTCATCCTTATTCCATCAGTGTAAATATGCGGATATCTCGACCGATTAGTAAGTTGTGATTTTTTTTTTCATAAAAAAGTCTTGAAATTTAGGAAATTATCGTAGCTAAAACATCAAATGTGGAGTAAAACTCATTCACACAATCTTTTTTTTACTGTACTATTGATTATTTTACACTTTTATTAAATTTATCATCAACTTCGGTGAGCGCATGGTCTAAGGAACTATTCCCACAATAAACTAGACTTCAGAAGATGAGGCTTAATCTCGGTCGGGTGTACTCACGGTGGTTGTCCTAAATGGTTTTACACTCTTTCTCTCTCCACACAAACATGGGTACACTTCCTCTAAATTCAACCTAATGCCTAACAGATTAGTGTAATTAGTACATATGCGTATAACCCTGACAGGTAGTAAAACGCAGTGTTAAAAACAATATTTGAGAGGGTTGCAACAGCTAATGTAAGAACATTTCTGTACTTAAAAGCTTGATATTTAGTTTGGATGTGTGTGGTTACACATTGCATGTTTATGTAGGTCTAGTGTGCAACAGTAGTTTGTTTTTATAAATAAACCTGTATCTTTTAGAGTACCTACTTTACTATTTGAGATTCACTGTAAATAATTTTATTTTTTCTAAGGTATTATTTGATATTTATTTCTTTTGTTAATAATTATATTTCAATAGGTTAATGAAATGCTTTGTTGTCATATTACTGTGTTATTTTTAAAATAATTTTCTTTTTTCAGTGACCCATCAGCTCTAGAATCATTTTTGGGATTGGGTGAGGTAATACATACATTCCTTACTATTATTATAATAATACTATCCCCATATTAGGAACATAATGCTTTTAGCCTATATAAATTTAGGGTTGAAAAATATGTCATTATTTGTTAGTGTTAGTTGCTTACTGCTTATGCAAGCTAGCAAGAACAAGACAGGATGAGAAAGTTGGAAAGTAAGGAGGTGGTATTGAATTTTGATCATTCTGCCCTTATAACATGCACATATATTTCTATTTTTACTAGATTTGAATTTATAAATAAATATAGTGCATGAAAGCTACACTTATGTAAGTTAGCTGCTAACTCTCCAGAATTTGTTTGTTATAATATCTATTTGAAAATACAACTAATTTTATACAATTTTGCAGTATTTTTGGTTATTTAATGATCTTTACAAAATACCTGCATCTATACATAAACATTTGAATGTTTGTTTGCTACTAGGGGAGTCATGGTATTGAAAATTATGATATTAAGTTTGATTCTCACCTGCTTTGGTGGCCACATGGTCTAAGGCATCACTCTTGTGTTAGACTAGACTGCAGATGACAGGGAGATTGAGGTTCTAATCCCTGTTGGGCGTACTGAGGATTTTTTTTTTTCCTAACTGATTTTGGGGAGTCGAGGTATCGAAAATTTTGATATTGAGTTTGATTCTCATTTGCTTCGGTGGCCACATAGTCTAAGGCATCACTCTCTTGTTAGACTAGACTGCAGATGGCGGGGAGATCGACGTTCGAATCCTGGTCGGACATACTGAGGTTTTTTTCCCAACTGATTTTTCACTCTCCCTTCATATAAATATGGATGAGTACATTTCCTCTAAATGAAACCTTTCTCGTCCCTAATTCACTAGTTAAGTTATTACGTATGCATAAAACTTGACACAGTGTTAAGTAATAATTCAAAAATCACTAAATTTATACTATCAGTAAACACACACAAATATGTAGGGAATCCAAAGATACTAAATTCAAGATTATTAAAAATCTTGGTTTTAATGAACAATTCAAAACCAAACTCAGCTAAGTGAAGGAACAAATATTGTTGAAAAATTTGTAAATTTGTATGACCGAAGCCTTACACGAATATTAACAGACCAACTTAGGATCTGACACCATATTAATAAAAACACAGTACAGTAGAGTCTCAGAAACTCGACCTAATGTGGACTGAGATGGTGTCGAGTTATTGAAATGTCGAGTTTTACGAATGAACTTGCAATAAGATGCATGTTTACTAAACAAGGATGAATCACAGTACAATATCGAATGTTGTAAGTACAGTTGTACTGTACTGTAGTACCGTACGATACAGTAACAGTAATATATGTACAGTACATTATATTACGTGTTAATAAAATGGTGTATGTACATACGTGTAATATCCAGAAATGCAGTACAGCACTGTACATATAATATTGTATTGATTTGAATAGCACGTTACTGAATTGGAAAACTAACAAACAGCACGAGCTATTGATTTTAATTTAAATATACTTTATTATTTAGTAAAATATTTGATTTCTTGCAGGGTAAATAACATATTTAGTTTCTTAATTATACTGACTGTTTAACATGTTTTTCTATTTGAGCTAATAGGATATTAGCTCAATCTTGGAGGTTGTCTGTAATACGATGATGGTGATCCGAAGTTCAAGGTGTAAAGTCCCTAAACCTTTACATTGTTTGTTTGTTTTAAAATAAAACCTTTGCTTTGTGGAAAATTATTCTAATTGCTCACACACACTATAACTGTAACTACATAAGGCTACGGCCATACTTGCAATCAGGATGGCAGCATGCAAAGCTTTGTTTTATGAGAGTAGCCATATGTCACAACCAGTAGTGGGATTCAGCCATTTCGGGCGTTCCTATTCCTAGAATTTCCCAAGTTCACCGAACCGATTTTTTTTTTTGAATCAGCTGCTATTCACGTTGCTGTCATGGATTTTATTTCATAGTAATGTGCTACATTAACAAAATTCGAGGAGGAAGTTCAATATTGACCTTGATTTTATCGACTGAGTTAGTAATCGATACTCATAATTGCTTTTGAGCCACTAGGGACATATAGCCTAAGCATTATTATCAAGTTTCTAGTATAAAAATATAAATGATTTGGGTGGACTTAGGTTGGTTGTCATGCCGAGTGACTGCAATATTACTTCGGCACAACACTACTAAAAGGTTGCCGACCCCTGTTTTAGGATCTGACAATGAGACCGAAGTTTGTCTAGAATTGCTCACAAGCTGAGACAAGAACAAACTTGACTGAAGCGTCAGTAAAAAAAAAGTGCGTGAACACTGGAAAGAACCACCAAAAATAATATTTTGGCGCCAACACACAAAATGGTACAAATGGTTCAAATTAAATACAACCAAAATAATATATTAGAGGGGGGGTCGAATCCTCTATTTCTCGAATCTGAATTTGAATCCTTGAATATTTAAAAATGCACCATTTTAACCCATTCGCTGACAATGACGAGTGCTACTCGCCACAGATTTACAGTACAACAGGGACTTTGACGAGTGTGACTTGCGGCGTATGTCCATCCACTGACTTTGACGTATCTTTCTCGCTGTGTTATTTCAATACAATAATATTGTTTCTAGTAGTTCTATGAATGTCCAACAGATGTCAGAGAAATCCAGTTTCTTTTAGTTATGGTTTTATTTTTCTCTAATAGATGTCTAGAATAATGTGAGCTCTGACATCCATGTCAATATTATCCTTTATTATGGACAATTTATAGTGTTTATTACTTCTACCTTGTCTATGATTGTTTATTCACTTTGTTTTTTAACATTGAAACTTTTATATATTTTATAAACTTAAGTGTTTTAAACTTTTTTATACATGAGTTATACATTTTATAAAATTGTGGTTTCTAATCTAGTGAATGTTATAAAGTGTTTATGGTACTTGTTTACAACGCATCGAAAATAGGAATTTTTGAAAAAACATCCAAAATAATGGGTAATATTTATTTTTTCTATTTTGTAATAGGTTTTTACATTATAATTTAAAATAAAAAAATAGTCATTTTTGAAAAAAAAAATTTATTGATAAATTGGTCAGCTAATGGGTTAAAGTAAAAATCTTTAAAACTTAGTTCAATAAAAAGTTGTTTAAGGCTTGCTGCCAAAAACAAATGTTATTTTGTTTGTCATGTCTATTATGTCATAAAAAATAAAGATAATGCTTTTTTTAGTGAATTAACTTTTAATATAATTTTGTGTTTGTTTGAGATTTTGTTATCCTCCTAAATACACAAGTCAGTATAATTTATTTTACTAATTGCTTGAAATTATTATTTGAAGTCAAGTTCTTCATTTAATTATATTTTAGATGTTTATTTAAATATTTACAAATCTTGAATATCATAAGATTCGAGAGATTTGTGCATCCCGTCTCTACGATAGATAAATATATGAGCCCCAAATAGTCGGTACTGAAGTTAATGATACTCTCAGTGGCAATGATTGTACACTCAATTGGTTACTTATTGTTGAAAAAAAGTCATAATCACATCACCATCAAAACATTTATTTTGCAGACTTTTCTATTTGTCAGTTTTTCTATGAGCTTGGAAAGTTTCGTCGTGGCTTTGACATAATGGCTAGGTGGGCTTCTCTTATTTTTATAATCAGTATTGAGATTTATGACTAAAGTGGATTGGCGATTGCGGTATCACTGTTGGCGGCTTATGGCCAAGTAAATAGTAAACCAAACTTTGTTTTGACACAGCACAATACGAAATGTGCTTCAATTTCAAACAATTATGGTAGATCCAAATAAAAACAAAATTTTCACATCCAAACCGTGATGTTTATTTGAATTAAAAAAAAAAATTGACTGTACCTAATAAAGTTTATTTTTATTATTAGTGCTGCCGCATCTTACTAACCTTTCAGTTTATATGCCCATGTACTAATTACACTAATGTGTTAGGGATTAGGAAGGTTGCATTTAGAGGAAGTGTACCCATATTTTCATAGCGTAGAGTGAAAAACCATTTAGGTCGAACCACCCTCTAGGTAGGCGTCGTATTGTGTTTAGTAATGAGCTAGCACCTGAAGTGTACTAAATTTAACTATGAAACTGGCCCTCATCTCTAAAATAACTACAAACTTGGAAATAATAGGGTATTATTACATCATTGCTTTGTGCTTGAATAAGTATTAAGGAATTATAGAAATATATGCTAAATATATGTTAATATTACTTAGGGAACTTTCTTATCATCCTTTATTCTATTAAAGGGTTCACTCGACATTCAATTGATTGCAGGAACCATATCTCGGTTTTTAAGTTATTATTTTTTAAACCAATAAACTTTAAATTGTAATTAATTAACCAATAGTGAATCCAGCATGGCGATAAATTTGACTAAACTTTTGTAAATGTCAGAAATAAATTTAAAACTGTTCAAACAAAATTAATAAAATAATAGATTTTTAGGGCGTAGCAGACATGTATGTTGTACACACTACACTCAGTTTGGTTCACACGTTCATTAAAACTATAGATTAGAATTTGTTTGAGTGGAGTCCTATTTCATATGCTTGCAGCAATGCGTGTTGGCTGACACATGTTGCTTTGCTACATCAATCTAAAGAAAATAGTTAGCATCAACAGAAATGTTGTAGCAATCATGTGACCATATTTATTTGCTGCTGTTATATGGGAGGGATTTTGTATGACACAGAAAGATTAGGATAAAGTTGGGAATTTTAAAAAGTCATTGGAATTTTCAGAAATGTTTCAATAATTTTCAAAATAAGAAGTCGAAAATAATAACCCAGTGTAAATGAATAGTAATCTCTAATTTGATCTGATTTCTTAAAGAGCACTGATACGGTATTATTTTACGTGAAGAAAATGCATATTGTTTTTTTGGTCTGAAACACCTAGAAAATTCGGGATGGTTAAAAAATTAAACCTTGTTAAAGTTTTGATGGACTATATATCTTGTCATTTCTGAGCTACAAGAGGAAAACTTTAAGTTAGGGTTAACCAAAAGCGACTTGCTATTAATACATTTCTGAAAATCATTAACAGGATATCCAACAGGAATAATAATATGGGCCCCTTGACAGACATTTGGTTGTTACAGGGCTCTGACCGAGCTACTCTGGAAAGCATCGTGGACTCTCTACAGCAGGGCTTGTTGGAGGTGGCTGGGGCCCGTCATTCTGGATCCGGCCCCACGCAGGGCTCCTTAGTTCTCACACAACAACAGGTGAGTGGCCTCCAATAAACACGATTTTATTAATTAGGCTATTGAGCTTCAGACAATATCCAACGGTTAGAGCAGTTAAAATAAACCTTTCCACACACAACGCTTACCTACCCTATCTCGGTTTTTATGACATAGGTAAGATACAGGTGTAGCAAGGAGATAGGTATGGTCTATCTTTATGGCTCTTAATGTATATATGTTAAAAAAGCAAAGGTTTGTGAGATGATTAAGTTATCGGTGATATGGAATTCACAACAAGTTCTTTCTCAGCCAATTATAATATACTTGTGTCAACGCTTTTAAAAGAAATACATGTATTTAACATAGTATAGAGAGATATTTTACAAGATTTTGTGGAACCAAATTCAACAGTGAATCTAAGCGCTTACGGAAATAAATGGAAATATTAAAAAAAATATTCTTTTGGCATCTTAGCTTAAAAAATATATTTCTTGCTGCTTGTTTTTTACAATATTTATTAAAATTACTGATTTACCCCTTGGTCTTGGCTTAGCATCTTTAAATCACTTCTTGGTCAAGGAGTGTTTACACCGAGTCAAACACCCTTAAGGGGTCCGGATGGTTCTTCATTCCTTTATGGTGTAGTTTTTCTTGAAACCTTTCTTAGTAAATTAAACTATTACAGCCTATATCTAACTTTCATCAGCAAAAAGTCTGTTGATAATCTTGTAAGGGGCCAGCACTGTTGTTAAGATCATACAAGTTGTCTCACTTATGTGTTTTGACGGTGTGGAAGGAGGCAGAACTAAGTTAAGACAAATATGAGTCCTTATTTTTATTTGGAATTTTTAATGTATACTTTCTCAACTGACTGATTATATCATCTTACAGCTTATATTAACTAAAGGGCATCCACAGCAGGAGAGGGGGTATCTGACAGCTGGCAGATGGTTCTTTATTGCAAACCTTTACTGAAAGCTACTATTTTCAACCTTTCGGAAATAATTATTACCATTTACTTTAATTATTATAAACTTATATTTATTCAATAATAAATTGTTATCAAACAAGTCTAATAATACTTCCTTAAGGATTACTGTGGTGTAATTGGCGTTTTCGTAACTTGTTGAAAGAAAAAATATATTAATAAAACTATTATGTTTTTTGTTTTATGGTTTTTACAGCAAAAGATATTATAGTACATTACTACTTACATCCATTACTGTTTCCAGCCTGGGTCACTTTTTTATTCAAGTCATATTTTTTCCACTACGGCTTGCTAGGCCTGTAGTAGGTTCATATGCCTTATAATATAACTTAAGACTAGGACAGGTACAACATCCAATCCCCGACCATTAATTTAGCAATGTGAAAGGGTAAACCCATATTTTCATCAATATAAATTTTCAGCCATGCTGGGAATCAAACCCAGGACCCTTACTTAGCTCATTAGCCAGACACGCTACCGACTGAGCTAAGGTGTTCCACATATTTAAAAAGTACAAAAAAAGTAATGGACTAAATTAAAAAGTAGGTAAATTTGTTTTAGACCTCAATACTGCTTATTGGGGGTTCCAGTACCATTTAAAGTTAATGTTGTACTCAACAACCAGGCTCCAGACCAGTAATTTAACACTTAAATGAATATATTAATATTTTATTAGAAAGAATATTGTTTTAACTGGCCACCAAAATAAATACTTTTCTTTATAACATAAATAGCCATAGTTTTGTGATTGTCTGGAATACCAGGTCTCCACCGTGTTTGGGCTCCCACGTTAAACTGTAGGTTCTCCATTTCATCTCACAATCACCCTTCCATTACACATTAGCGTAGTGTGTATAACCCGAACAGGTAGTAAGACGCGGTGCAACAAAAACAATAACGATAATAACAACAAAAAAATGTTAATTTTATAAACCACGCATGAACACATCTGAATATGATTTGTATGGCATGATCAACCACCTTGTTTTGGCTGATTCGCCATCTTGAGTTTAGATGAGCACATCACATTTGGGAAGCTCTTGTTTGAGAAGCATTTTTTAATGAACCACTTATGCTGCTTACAAAAAAAAAATCCATACTGTTAGTAACTAAAATCAAAATTGTTTTGGTGAATGTTATGACTTCCAAAAAGTAACAACAAATCAACATATGATTTGTGAATGGATATGATAACTTCTTTTAGCTGTAAGATATCACCTCTCCTGCCATGGATGCCTATTAATTAAACTGTCAAGACACCTATTCTCCTTGCCGTCAATTTATCACTGAAAGAAAGACCACCAACCTCACCAATATACCATTTCCAGCCATGCCGGTGATTGAAACGAAGACCCCGAGCTCATTACACAAGAGGCGCTACCGACGGAGCTAGGTGTTAAACTAATTCGTTGCTAAACAAAGCAGTAAGCTAAACTAAAATGCCCCTTGTTTCTGTTCTATGCTATGGCAGCTCCAGCAACTCCATCATTTTCAAAGCCACCATCTGAGCCAGCAGCAGTCTGCATCCGTTGGTGGGGTTCGGCAGCATGCCGTCACCTTTACTTTACCTTCGCACACAGTAAGTAGGACCCTTGAGAACAACTGGTTGTAAATAAAATTATTCATAGCCGCTACATGTATAGACGTTGGAAATAATACATTTACCGTTGTGGACTAAGTTTTTGGCCGATTTCATCCCATGAATTGTCTTTCACCAAATTATTGTGGTATTCGGATGAAAAAGATCATATAGATTGGGATATTCTTTAAATAATAATACCAACTCCTTGAATTCTTTTATGAAAAATCTGAAAAAACAATAATTGTAATAAACTCGGCTTAAATGGCCAAATTCGTTTGCAAATAACAGTATTTTTCTTGAAAAGTGATAGTTATCTTTTTACTCTGGTTTTTTGAAGCAAAACTTTATTTAAAAGAGATTTTAAAAAAATTGGCGGGAAAGTAAACTATGCCTAGCTTTCATTTAAATCCACGGTACTGTCTAATCTATAAGCTGTCGGCCAGGCACTCAACCTTTCAGGGGATGCAGGTAAGTTAATAAAGGATTCAGCTTTAAAAGCTCATAGAAGCTTAAACAGAGAAGTTTGGTATTTTCTCAATAGTCTCGCTTGACGTTATAAAATCTAGCCAGATATTACGTTTAAAAGGAAAGTTGGGTCCAATATGTGAGACTTTTTTTTTCTTTTTTTAATCATGGAAGGTCTTATTTAAAAACACATTCATGAGAAATTTTAATATTTTAGCTTGCATTAGCTTATTTTCTTAAAAAAACTATTGCGTATGATTAAAAACAAATCAAATAACGACAATTATTTAACTTTCTTAACCCGTTTAAAAAAAAAAAAAAGCAACCCTACTAGCTAATGTTGACCACATTGGTGAGCATGCTGTCTAAATATCAAGTCTTCTAGCTTGGCTTACCCAAGACAACATTGGTGGATTGAGTCTTTGGTGTACTGAGGGGGATGAGGGGGGTTTCTCTATTTCTTTCAACACTTCCTCTAAATTGTTACTTATACTGTACTCGTAAATCTCCCATCACCTTAATTAAATGTGGTTAGTTCTGATAGGTATTAATAGCAGTTTTTAAAAGTAGTGTGTGCACCCTAAAACTAAGGAGGAATTTAGAAGAACGGTTTTGATTGAAGCTGTGTCTTATATCCATGTTCAAAGTGTGTTGCATTTTCTTAAATATGGGCACATGTTCTCTTAGCACTAATTTTTTTTTCAGGGATTTGTCCCTCTTTAATAAATATTGATCATAAAATAATTGTAATACATCATATTAACTGTGATGTGTTGTTTTTATAGGCTGTGTCCTCAGCAGGCACTACCATCTCTTCCTCGGGCACTTCTATACCCGTGTCCACTCACCACTTCGTGCTGGCACCCTTCCCCCACCAGGCCCACCCGGCCACCAGCACCCCAGCCTCTCACTGCTACACGACCGCCCCTATCAGCTCAGCGCCACCCACCATGCTGGGCTCACTTCCCATTAACATGGGGCCCAACTCATCCGCCATCTCTGGTATTCAGATTGGGGGCTCCGCCGTGGGTTCCTCTGGTATTACTATAGGAACCTCGGGGCCCTCGGGAATCCCAGGCATCCCTGTAAGTTCTGGGGCAATATTTGGCACATCAAGTATTAATCTGGGTCACTCTGGGGTGCTAGTGGGGCCCTCCGGGACTGTCTTTCAACCCTCTGCTCTCCCCATTAACGCTAATACGGGCTCATCCCCAGGTTCCCCGTTCTCTGTGCCCACACGATCTCCCGCCCCTCATGCTCCTCCAACTCCCTCTCCTAGTCCTCTGCCCCTCCGCTCTCCTGCACACCCCCCTTCTCCTACCCCCTCTCCATACCACTCGCAGATGCAATCCCCTCAAAACCCCCACGCACAAAGCTCGGCCGGGTTCCTTCTTAAAGACGGGTTCTCTATGGTGCAACCACAGCCAGCGGTACAGGGCTCCACCACAGGCCACCACACTAACTTTGTGTTGTCCACGAGAGACGCGTACACCGGTTCGACACAGCAGCACGGTCCGGTGGTGGTGCTTCCTCACCAGCGTGGTCCGACCAACACCTCCCCCCAGTCGCCCTACCAGTCCCAGCCCAGTCCACACTGCCCACCAGGTGGGCAGCTAAGGAGCAGCAATACTGCCAGATCCCCTGCGCCAAGCAACGCGAGTGGTGCACTCACCCCGGCGCCCTCTCCTTCCCCACAGCATCGCTCTGCGCCCAGTGTTAGTCCAGTCGTCAGGTCTACCACGCCACAGCCAGGGCAAGCCACCGTTATACATCAGGTAAATTACACGCCGCTTGATTTGACATACAAAATGGTTTGTCATAGTGACACTACTTCTACTGGCCCAGTGTTGTCCCATTAGGATTTTGACTGTGTGCCGCCCACGTGATTTTACTGCCTGCCCGGCTAAAATCATTGTTGTACAAATCTATTAAAGACTTTCACTGCTCCTCCCTGGATACTTAATAATGCCACCCGACTGGAAGACATTTCTGGAGAGAACATTATATTCCTAACTTTAAAGTGTTAAAGAGTATATATTTCAGGGTTGCTACAGGTATAGAAAAGTCAGGGAATTTTGAAAGAGTCAGGGAAAATGCAGAGAAGTTCTGGAATTCTTGAGAATCAACCACGCCATGCTATTGATCCTTTTCCTTTTTTGTGGTTTCCACTACATTCATTCAGCATGGTGTTTTCAAAGGGCGTTGTAAACATCAAACTTGAAATGGATGAAAATCTTGTGTTACCCAGTTATGTTAAGCTAGGGTATTCTGTGAGGGCTCAGTTACGGGAACATGAACTTACAGATCTCGAAATAGTAGTTTTTAAGAAAGGCTGTAGGTTGATGCTTCTAGCATTATGCGTAAAGCGTCAAGATAAATCCCCTCTGAAGTACAATTTATGCAAAGCCATCACTTTTTGTGATCCTTCTCTCATTGTAAAGTTTCCCGATTCTGCCATCCGGCTCCTTCATATGACATTGGAGATTTTCCAAGACAGGAAGTGGCTCACAGGGAATGTATGTGACATAAGTCAAAGAAACTTCCAAGTTATAGTTGATAGACCAGTTGTCCAAAATGTAATGAAAGGATACAAAAGTGATCAATGACTTGACCACTTTTGGAATTTTGAGAAACGAGGATGCCTCAGCCTTTCTGATCGATTTCTGATGAAAGTCCTCTTTATAAGTTATAGAAATGCATTTGTTGAAACAGGCTTCTCAATCAATAAAGAAGTAGTGTTGGAAAATCAGCTACCTTAAATGAGTCTTATTAGTCAAGAAAGTATTGACTGTTCTGCTTTTAAAATTCCATCGAGTTGGAACCGTTTGTGGTAACCATTTCTTAACAATTTCGTCAAGGAACGCTGTTCTTTTAGGTGGACGAGAAAAAATTAAGCGAACTCTTGTAAATTAGTTAAAAAGATCTTCACTTTTTTGCTACATTGTGCTCCTCGTTCCACAATTAGGTTAAATTGATGTGTATTGCAATATACAAAATAGCCATCTGGATATATCTGTTTTATTAACACAGTTATTTTTTCAACTCATAACGCCTGCACCATCGTAACTCTGTGCAATTAATTTGTGTGATGGAATGTTTAAATTAGTTTGAAGTTCTTCTAATATGACCTTGGATAAAATTTGTGCTGTATATCCAGATGGTTTAATTAAAGACCAAAATTGTTCACAAATTTGCCCATCAAAAATGTATCTAGTTATAATTACCATTTGTTGTTGATTGGAAATATCAGTAGTCTCATCAGTTTCGATTGCAATAAAATTTGCTGAATTTATCTGGGTCTTTACTTCAGTTTGATAAACTTGAAACATTGAATCCAAAAGTTCATTTTGGGTGGTTTTGGAGGTACCTTTAAATATATTTGATTCTTTCAAATGCAATGCAAGAGCAGAGTCTAGCTCGGCTGCAAAATCAATTAAACTGAAGTAAATACCACGATTATCAGAAGTAACGCTCTCATCGTGACCACGTAAAGCTAATTCAAAAGCCCCACAGAATATAATACACATTATTAAGCAACATTGCTTAGCTCTTTCTGATAAATGTTTGAAACCAGAAAAACCACCTTTAATCCATGTAGAAGATTCTTCCTTTGAAAGCAAACAAAAGAAACAAAATAATTTGTTAAGTCACTTCACACCCGCACATCCCCTTATATTTATCATAAATGTTTTTATTAAAATGTCTATGATAGGTACAGTACGTGATTTATTCGAGGAAGAACAGTCCATATTTAAAATTGGCATCGGCCTGGCTTTATTCTTAATTAAAATAATAATATACGGCACAGAATTAATTCAGGAATTGGTTTTTTAAACACTCGAATCGTTGAAAGAAGAACGATAAGAAATTAGCCTACAGCTTTAAACATTTGCTTGTGATTGACTAGTGACAAAACACGCTGGTTAACTCTTCTTTGGGGATGGCCAGAAAAGGTGAAGCTTGACCTTGAACGAACTGACATGTATTCGGCTACTTTACAGTGGATGGGGATGCGAGCAGCAAGGGGGAAAATATGTCCTTTCTACAGCCGGTATTACACTATCATAACACATATTTCTTTGATCAATTATAATTTATGATAAAATATTTGATGCAGTCTTTGATAAAAAAAGATGTGTTATCTCACAACATCGCATTTCTTTAAAAGTTTCTATAGTATCAGTATTATGTTATTTCTAAAATGAGCTCCAATGGTTTAATCTTATGTGCAGCGACTGTGAGTGAGAATGTGATAATCTCGTTGCTATTAAAACGAAAAAAAAAACAACAAAAAAACCTGTGAATCAAAAAATAACAATTACATCCATCATCCCCACACCTGCTTAATCAATTTGTACAAACATATTATCCAATCTTCCCTCTCGTTTCTCTTAATAATTTAAGCATTTAAACAAATTACAAAGCTATTCACTGACAAAGCAACCCCAAATTTTTTCAAACCATTAAAGTGATTATGTTGTTAATCTATTTTTTTAAAAATTCTTAGTATTAGATTAAATATCCAGGTGTTATTTCTTTATTTATAAGTAATTATTAAAATATTTCGTTTAAATTAATACATTTTGTTCAAAAGTGCCCCTAGGATATTTGCGCCCTAAATTCATTTCTTTTATTAACTGTGTCTCATGTCCAGATTAATCTTTCAGTTGCCATTTTCTTTGATAAAACCCTAGAACCTGTTCTATAGCGTAAATCTTTGAACACATATTTCCTTTGACAAAAGATATTTGACGATTTGTCAAAGTTACATCACATTTCTTTAACAAAGAAATGTGACCGTGTGATACCGCTCTCCCAGCGAGCCCTTCCCCTCCAGTAACGTGCATCCCCTACTCCAGACAAGACACCTCTATCTCCAAGCTTCTACTCACAGGGGAACACTCAAATATTGCCCCACTTAGAGTTGCGCAGAGCTGTTCTGAGCAACCCGTCCCTTCCCTCACCTTCCTCTTGTCCGCCTTGACTTGGGGAACATTCAACACTTTGCCCCAATCGGAAAGATAGTTGATTCGTTTGGAGGTTTTCACGTGGCAATTTTAAATGTTATAATTATTTTAAGAAAAACTAGAAAAGGGTTTATTATAATTCTAATATTTCCCTTGTTTATCTAGCTTAAATATTATTATTATAGCTTGTAATTGTATGAATAACTTGGTGTTTAGGTGAGAGGGCACGTGCCCTTGTGCCCTTTAGGACGAGTCTTTTTGATAGGGTTTGATATATTTTGTTATTTTTCTATCATTTTCCCTGAACTTATTGGCAAGACGTCTGCTTTCTTATTCTTCCATGAGAGGGGAGGCAAGGTCGGCTGTAGGGGAGGAGGAGACTGAAATAATGCATTTAAATTAATATTTCTACTAGAATAGTACCATAAAATTATAGTGGAAATTTTGTAAGAAGTTGGTCAGGGAACTTGGGAAAATAGTCAGGAAAAAGTCAGGGAGAATTTTTTTACAAATACTGTAGGAACCCTGTATATGCATACAAACCTTTTTCATTTTTACCTTCATAATTGAAGAGCATTTTCTCGCTTGTTCTTAAAATATACAGAGATCTATTGTAGCTTTTTTTCCCAAAAGTCAGGGAAAATTGACCTTCAGGTCTGGAAAACAAGGAAAAGTCAGGGAATTTTCAATTTCCATATCTATAGCAACTCTGATATTTGTTTATTTTAAAAGTAATATAGTCTATTTAAAATGTCACCAGTCAAAACAAACATAAAATGTAAAACCACATCTTTAAATTATTAGCTTTTAAAAATATATGATAACAACACATGTTCTTAAAATAAGAATGATATGTTCACTTTTATAAAAAGTAAATACTATTTATAAAACTTAAAAAAAACACTAAAAAATAATTACAGTATTTACCCGAATCTAAGACGACCCCCAATTTTTCAACAGTTCTTGATAGATTTTTTGTAAGTGGTATTTATTTTATCATGAATGAAGAAAATAATAATTATGGTAGACTTATTTTGTAATGTTAACAAATGCTTTTTATTTAAAAAAAAAAATAACACCTAGGTTGACTGAAAATCTAATTAGGGTTGCAGAATTGCTAAGAGATTTATTTTTTCTCTCAAATATTGCTTTTGCATAGAAAGGTTAACTTAGAAAAATTTCATAAAAAAAATGAGAAGTTAGTTTTTATTATGACAAATGATAATCGTTAGTGAAAATCCTAGTCTGATACATACCCTACTTTCCCTAAATACAAACGTTGGACTCGATTATTAACATTCTTGATTCTAAAACGTGACACTTTCACTTTCACAATGATATACAGAAAATAACATAATATAAAGTAAAGAGATATAGGAAGAAATCGAAGGACATATATACAACAAACTGTTGCTTTTATAAAGAGAAGATAAACACATTTCATATGTTACAAAAAATCTAACCAATAAACACGTCTGCTATGAATTACCGTGAAAGTCGGCTGCCATGACAGTCAAGCGTAAAAAATTAGTGGTAATTAAACAAGCATCTTTATTCTTATTTCAGAACCGATGATCTAAGAACATCTAATCAAAGATAATAATTTAATTTATATTATTTAAAAGTTAGATATTTTGTGGAGTTTCACGAATTAAAACTCAAGTTCGGCATTGCTAAAATTGTCTAGTAAACTATACGTATTATCGATTGTTTGTTTAAAATCGATTTGAGTTTTATCATCATGTCTTACTTGACAAGCACTAGCTGTGTAGGCAAAGTTTTAAGACAGTTCACCCGACCGAGATTCAAACCTTGATCTCCCCGTCCTTGGTGATCTAGCCCAACACGACTGGCGCGTTAGCCAACTACGCCACCGAGGCGGGTATTTGAGAAGTTAACCGTATCGAATACTCAAGAGTGGTATCAAGATTTTTAGCATGTGGTATCAATTATTGCAATACCAGCCGATACTATGGTTATCGAGTATTGTATCGGGCCACCACTAGGTAGTTACTTTTAACCATAACCTCAAAAATAGCCTAAAAATCCTTGAAAGTAACCAAATATCCTGTGATCTGTGCTATACCTTTAAAATTCGCGAAAATGGATAAAATCTTTTTTAAAAAAAAGGGCAGCCCTGCACTATTGTATTAATATTAAATAAAGATGTAAAATGCTACCTTTTGATGTAGGTCCAACCCATTCCTTAGTCTGCGATTTTGAGACGACCCCTAGATTTAGAAGCTACAAATTTGGAAAAAAAACTCATCTTAGATTCGGATGAATAAATTGAATTGGTTTCAACACTCATGTCTTTAAATACATTAAAATTTGCCGTTTTAATGAACTAATATTTACTCAAAATACACCTTCATAACTTTATCTACCCCTTAAGTAAGAATCACAAGCTTTTAGGAATTTGAAATGTTTCAAATTTGATTTATTAATCCTTGAATTAATAATCACGCATCTTCAGTTCCAAATCCATTCCTCTAAGCGCGGTTGTGCATGCACCTTATACATGTTATCACTAGAAACAATCTTATTACAAAATTAATTTCAATTCAATCTTTAATGCTTATAAAAGTTGGTGTTCATTCTTTAAAATGAAAAATAATATGGTTAAATAATATTTCTATTACAGAATGTAAAGTAGTAAATGCTATTTTTATTCAATTGTGGTAAATTTGGTAAAATATGCTTTGCATTGTTGATACACACTGATTTTAGACAGGTAAACCAACATAATTCTTTAACTAAATAGAATTAATACATGTTTTAAATATCTTTAGTTATAAAACAATCAATATGTATTCTCAATGTTAAATCTTTAATACAACTGAAATTATACTTTGTACATTCCTATCAATTATGGATACCAAACTTTGTTATCACAATTCTTACTGGTATTTAAAGAATCAAGTATTGGTGTTTGATTGTGTTGATGATCTGACGGATGTACTGTTCTAGACGCTGGCAGCAGGTCTGCAGCAATTCCCTGTGGTACCGTCTGGTGGTACTACGATGCTCCAGGCGGGGAACCATCAACTGCTGCAGATAATACATCACAACCCGTCGTCAGTGCCCAACGCTACATTTCCCTCCCACACGCAAATCATTACCACAGGTGAGGAACCACTCTTGCAGTCCTCAAAGGTACAACATTCGTTATGTACTATCCAAGGGTGCCACTAACCTATCGTTCATATTTTCCCATCTCTTATATATATTAAAATAACAGCAATGTTGGTATAGTAAAACATTAAAGCAATATTTGTGCAGGAATGGCTTTATAAAGATTACATGGTGGCTACAGACAGGGAAAACAGGGAAAATCTGGGAAAGTCGGAATTTTTGGATGACAGGGAAAACAGGGAAATGTCAGGGAATTTTAACTAAGAATAAAGAAAAGTCAGGGAATTAAAAATATGTCTAAAATATCCCATTAATTTTGCAACTAAACATTAAAACAAAAGTTAATAATACCTAAATAAAATAACATTTTAATTTTTAAAATAACTGATAAAACTGTTTGTTTAGTGGATACAAACTTTTTTTTAAATATGTGATCAATAATAAATAAAACAAAAGTCATCATCCACCATTAAAACTGGAAAAAAGTAGTCAGGGAAAATTGAAAAATGTTGCCCAGAAAACCTGGAAAAGTCAGGGAATTTTGTAAAATATGTTTTGTAACCACCCTGAGATTATTCTTTCAAGATGATTGGGCAGGAAGGGGTATAAAAAAATCTTATCTTTTCCACTATGTAGTTATTAAAAACCAAATAAACACATCCTTCTTCCAAACAACAAAAAGTGTTGATGATTTTATTTCGTGAAATTTACTAAAGCAAAAGTAAAATAGGAAAGTTTTCTAAGCTTGTTTAGATCAAATATTTTAAATCAAGCAATCAATTTCTAAATCAAATATTTCATAAAGAAAAGGTTTCAAATCTGAATTGAATGTTTTATATTGTAATGTTACCAAATCCAACTAGAATATTAGGCTAAATTATATATTAACTGAGTCAATAAAAAAATAATATCAATGAACTGTGTTCTTATAATAACTAGATTTTAAATATTATGAGATTCACAAGTTTATGTTGAATTCTTTAAAAAAATAAATTACTTAAATGATTTGACTTTTAAATTCACACCTTGAATCAAATTCCTTCAAATCCAAAATCTGGGACCTATTTGGATTTGAAATTGCTAATCAAATACAAATCTTTCAGTCATTGAGATTCAGAATTTCAGTTTAAATAGAAATCCTAACACGATTCAGATTCAGATAAGTAATTTCGAAGCTTCGCACAGACTTAAGTTTTCAAAATTGTTAGCAATTTTTTTTTTAGATGGTAACAAAACTTTTTATAAATCAACAACATTCTTTGGCAAATCATTGTGTCCAGATTTCCTTCATCAACGTGATATCATTAATGATATATTATTCTAGTTTTTTTTAAGATGGGGTGGGGTATAACCCCCTTTCATCCACTAAATGATCCATGAGGGAAGGTGTGTGATTGCTACACAGCTACAAGATTAATTTGAAAGTTCTTTTCCCACGGGCCTCTAATAAAATGCCATTCATTATTGCCCGGACAAGGAATAGCAATCTATTGTTTTAAATCCTCATATGAAAACTTGGCGCCATTAAATTTATCAAAGAGTACATCCACTTCAAACTTAACACCGACCACTCTCTCAAAACAACCGAGACAAGCTGCACAAAGCTAACATTGTGTAAGGTCAGGATTAGAAGGGGACAGATATAATGAGATAAGCGAGTGTCTCACACATAGAATAAAGTACTGTCAATAATGTTACCAAGAAGCAGGAAATATTTATAAAAATACTTTAAGCTATGACCGTATTAAACTCTATCGAACGAAGCGCAAGGCGAGGTGAGTTGTCAACATATCGATGTTGACAGGCTGGTTTGTTTAGAGATGGCTTTTCCATTTTTTTGTTTTTCACTCTCCCCTCCAAGGGAAATGTCCCTATTTTATTTGTACAAGCCGCGATTGATGGAAAAGAGGACTAACCGTCAAACTTCTCTAGTTTGGATTGTCAATAATGGCCGAGGCTGTGGCTTGAATCTTGGCGGAGTGCCTGAGAGTGTTTTTACATAAATCGTTTTTCACTCTACCTCTATAAATTAATTCAGGTAAATTTCCTCTTAATTCTATTATATTCAACCCTACCCCATTAGCATAGTTAATCGCGGGTAGCTTGGATGGGTAGCGAGACTTAGAGCACAAAAGAAAAACAAATTAATGTGCATTATAATATTGGTCTTAAATCAGTGCTAATCATGAAACCGAGATAAATAGGATACTTTTTATTATCAGCTGCAATTTTTTTTAAAAACACAGATAAGATGGAGATGATACAATTGATAACAATGATTAGAAGTGCCAAACACTTGGATTCAACACTAATAATTTTAATCTATTCAACCAATTTTATCTTACTTATTTAGCACCTTTTTTAAAGCTATAGTTTTGTCTTGTTCCATGTTTCAAGTAATGCAATTTAAAGAACTTAATGGAAAGAATAAAAGTGGAAAGGGATGATAATTATGTGTTTAGGAATTAGTTTAAGGTCATAAAACAAATTAAAAATGTCCTTTGTCATGGTCTAAGCTTGCTGACCTATGTAATTGGAATAATAATAATAATAATTATTGTTTGTTTAAAATATTTTGTTTGGAATGCTATTGTTGTGTAAATGTTTTAATCTTAATATATATAATTCTTCTGTACGTGTGTATGTCACTGAACTCCTCCTAAACGGATGGACCGATTTTGATGATTTTTTTTGTGTATGTTTGAGTGGGTTCGTGGATGGTTTAGATTTACAATTGGACCCGGTATGTGGCGCTGTAATCGGGTTCTAGGATTTTTTTATTTTTTAGGGAATTTTTGGGGGGGGATTTTTTTTTTTTTTTTTTAGATTTTTTGCATATCAGAACATGTAACCTCAACATTTACCCCCCCCCCCCCAACCAATATTTATAATAATTAATATAATATTAATAATTGATTATAATTAATATTTGTGTAACTCACTAATTGTAGTTCATTGTGAATTTATAATTGTGATGATCACATAGTATTTGTTTTATTATCGAAATCAATTATGCCACCCAAACGAAAAGCCAACGTTCGGGCAGGACAACGTCTGTCGGGTCCGCTAGTTTATAATATAACTTGCTGGACTGTTCATACTTTTAGGTGCTAAAATTTACAAATTAAATTAATTACTAAACTTTTAGATAGGCCAGGCAACAAAGGCACACACCACACCCAAACAAACCTTTATATAGACTGTAAGAGTTTTTCTAAGGATGGGTTTTTTTAAAACTCTAAATCTTTATAGAGTCTAGAATCTTGAAGACTATTCGAGGTTTTTAAAAAAAATATTAGATTCAAGATGTTAAGAAAAATATTCATACAATGAATTTGAGTTTTATGACCTTGCCCAACTCTGCTCAAATTTAACAACTAGACCATCAATAAAAATGTTTACAGAGATTAAAAATAGGTTGAATCCTGTATTTCTTAGATCCGAATCTCTACTTTTATTTTGAATTTTAAATCCTTAAAAATGTACAACTGTAAGTCAAAGTTAAAATATTTAAGATTGAATTTAAAAATAGTTGTTAAAGATTTGGTGAATCTGACAAATAGTATTTTGATTATCATGTCTATTACATCATAAACAACAAAGCTAAAACTTTTTTATTAAATTAATCATTACATTAATATAGTTTTGTTCTTTGTGATTTTGTTACTCTCCCAACCACACAAGTTTTTAATATAATTCCTTTTACCAAATGATTAAAATTGTTATATCAAGTCAGGGTCCTAATATTGTTGTATTTGAGATACTTTTCTGAGATTTCTATGAATCTAGATCTCTAGAATACAATAGGATTCAAGAATTCAGATTGTCCCATTTCTAATAGAAATACATTATTTTAAGGAAGGACATCTAAAATTATCCAATATCATTTTCACAAAACATCTAAAATCCCAATTGAAAGAACAAAAGTCAGTTTCTTATTCAAAGTATTCATTCTTACTTATTTTTGCACTCACAAAATAAAACAACAAATTATTAATATGCCAATTTTCAAATGGATTTTTTTATTTTTAAACAAAATTTGCGTTGATCTTTCAATGGTTTATACATATAACATTGGCAATAAACAATGATAATAGTTTTTGAAACAGTTTCTTAATTTTATTATTATTTATTATTAACACCACGTCTTACAACCCTTTTCGGGTTACACACTTACGCTAATGTGCAATGGTAGGGTGATTGTGAGATGAAATGGAGGACCTAAAGTTTAACGTGGGATCCAAACTAAGATGGAGGCCTGGTACTCCACACATTCACAAGTTGTGAATTTTATTATTAAATTGCAATAATAGAAATATCTCCATTACTATCAATGTTAATATACATAATCGACTAGTCGATAAAGAGAGAGGCTGGTTTGGTCGCTAAGGTTGCTTATCATTTTCATCACACCAACAATCACTTACTACTGTTTTACTAGCTACTCCTTTTAATGTAAAGAAAAAAAGATATATTTATTCCAAAAATTTAAAGTTTTGGGGAAAACATTTTATTTAACACTTGATGGAACTAAAATAATTTATATTTTGTTCTTTATGACAGTGAAAGTCTTAGTTTCTTATATTTTACTCTATAAAGTGGTGTTTTCTAAATTCATATCCAAGATTTATATATAAAATGATTTGAATTTGAAAAATTGTTTCTAACCCATCCTTAATTAAAAAAAAAAATGAGTTAAACATAACAAAAAATTCTAATTTTAATTATAACAACTAATTGGTGTAATCTCAAATACAAATCTTAAAAACAGGGTCATTTCAAACCTACACAGGGACATGCAGAAGGTAGGTTGAGGGAGGGTTATTTTCTCAAAGAGTGATGATATTAAAAGCTGAAAGCGATGTTTTTATTTATGTAAATATGAGTTCGAATTAGTATTCAATAAAAAAAATAGGGTAAAACTTCTCAATTTTTCGTTCATATTGTGTATTTAACTATTTATTAACATATTCAGAGAAAAATAAAATATAACAAAAAATATTTCACACTTAATAATATCAAACTCATATCTCCATATACTAGTCTTATGAATAGCATTATCGAAATTATCAAGGCTTAGACCAAAAGATAATAAATAAACACTATAAAAAAGACTAAACTACTATCAAATAAAGAAAAATAATTTGTCCAAACAGGGATGCCTGTAGCAAGGTCCATATATATTAATGTCCTTACTTGGACCTAGTGTGAAATCTTTTAAAGGCTGAAAACAAAAAATGATCTATTGAAACTTAGGTATCTTAATGTGTAAAAGTATAAATCATGAGTTTTAATACTAACCTCAGAAAAAAAAAAGTCTAAATATCCTGAAAACACTCATTTTTCCTGTGATCTGTTTCATACCTATAAAATAAGAAAAAACTGATATATCCTTATAAACGGCAGCCCTGGCATAGCACTATCCCATTGTTACTACATTGAAAACTATATATTTTTATTGGTTTTTGCAAAATTACAAAGAAATTGTGTTTATATAGAAAAAAGGCTTAAATTCATGTTATTTGTGTGAAAACAGAATTCATTTAATGCAAATGCAATTTTGCATGTTTCTATATAAAAAGTTGTATATCTTTAAAATCTGAATGTGTTTAGTTAGGTGCATAAGAAATACTAGGTCTAAAAAAGGATGAGGCTACTGGGGAGTGGAGGAGGCTTACATAATGATGTGTTACATGACCTGTACTAACCACAATACATTTTTAGGTAGTCAAATATCATATATTATGTAGGCAGGCATGCAGCGTGAATGTAAGTTCTAGAACCCTGTTCGGGGTTTCTGATTAGCAAACCCAATGGAAACATTAGAATGTACATGAAAGAAATAGGTAGTAATGAGGTGGACTGGATAGAAGTAACTCAAGGTAGGGTAGGGTGTAATGAGGTGAACTGGATAGAACTAGCTCAAGATAGAGAGAGGTGAATGAGTGGATGATAAAACTTAGTAGTAAGAGGTGTAATGAGTGGAATGATAGAATAGCTCAAGATAAAGTGTAATGAGGTTAGATTCTATTTGAGAATCTGTGAACCCACCCCTAACTAAAATATGTTCATTGTATCATTGTCAGCGGGCCCTGGGCCGTCAATGCACCTCCAACAGGCACCAGCGCCCAACGTCAGCATGACGCCCTCCAAACCCAAACAACCGCCGCAGATCCTGCCGAAACCCCCGGGCTCCACTGGCATGGTTTCTCAGGGTAGCAGCCACACTAAACTAACGAGCAGTAGTAGAGGAAACATTACTACCACTACACAGCATCAGGGTAACTATATTCATTGGCATTATAGGAGTCGTCGTACATTCGAGACACAGTAACCCAGATATGTTTTTTTTAGTAAGCACCACAACTTTCTACTTATTCGGGTTATACACCTGTGTACTAATTAAACACTAATTGTTAAGGATTAGGAAGGTTGAATTTAGAGGAAGTGTGTCCACATTTTCATGGAGGGAGAGTAGAAAACCACCCTCAATACACCCCACGGGATCGAACCCCAATATTTCTTTGGCAGTTTAGTCTATTGCAAGAGTAGGGCCTCACACCATTTAGCCACTGAAAGGGGCTCTGCTGTGTTACATGAGTGCCTTTTAAATTATGTGTATTTTACATCACATCTTTAGCTCTTAACGAATTTACTTATTTGTGGATTTCGAAGATTTTTGGTAAAACCGGTTGAATCTTAACTTGACGCACTATCACACTTAGGAGGCACCGCTATACCGCATTAGAATGAGTGGGAAGAAAACAAGCAGTTTACCCTATGATGCCTCTTGTCTAAGTGCTGATAACACTTCCCCTCTTCCTCTGATGAGTATATTACACTTTCCACTTTTATTATTTACACTTGGACATGCCAATTGAATTACTTTATGGCAGGAAGACCTCTGCTGGCCATTTTCATGAATAAACCAAATAGCCTTAGTTGTACAATTAAAAATATATACATAGAGCTTATTTTAGATTTGTGTGTAAAATCAAAATATTTATTTGAATTTATAAATTAATAAATTTAGTCATATCGAATTATTATAATAATCATGATTATAACTAGCAAAAAAAACAACTTAAATTAATTCAATGTTAAAAATATTTTCAAAATATGACAACTTATTTTCAACAAAAACTATAAGGGTGTGCGAAGCTTCAGAACTTTAATTTATCTTTGCTTCTTAAAAAAATTCATGCCTCAAAGATTACATAGCTTCGCCAATATTGATAGTTCAAATATTCAGATTATATTCATTTATTGCCATTTTTAGTTATGTACACTACAAATTAATATTCATATGAAATAATTTGAATCAATAGAATGGCATGTTGCAATTTACAAAATAAAATATTACAAACAAATATGTAATAAAAAAATTCTAAGTGATTTTAGTGCCTAGAGTAAACACAATATAATATATTAAAAAGCATAAAACAATTAATCAAAAATATTTGACCTCAAGAATATTTCTTATATTTAATTCGGGTTCACTTAAAATTGAAAAAATGGACCTAGCACACCCTTAAAACAACCAAATGTTCTCAATTGATTTATAACAAAATCAATAAAATATGATTTCATTTGCATGGCCTAATCTACTTGGCCTCTTGTTTATATTGCCTTTTGTTTTTTACTAAAGCTATTTATTGTTTTATGTTTGTGCATTGTGATTATTATTTGTGTCAGGTTTGCACACTCAACACACCACCACAGGTGCGCAAATGGTCATCGGGCAGGCTAATCAAACGGCTATGATTCCTACAGCGCAAGGAGGTACTTTGCTGCTCAATCAGGTAAATATCCCCTGTGCTATTGCTTCTCGCTCATATATTACTTATTAAATATATGATTGGTTAAAATACTTATGTTTCATTTGAGCCTATTTTAAATACTTGGTTTTAATTTTTTTTTCGAGCAAATTTTAATCTCCCTGAAAATAACCCTCTCGCTGTCATATAATTTTACTTATAAATAATGTTTTGCTTAGGAATTTAAATTTTTAGTCTTCTAGACAAATTAGCATGTTTCCCAAGTGACTAAGATTGTAAGGCCTGATCTTGAGACGGGGTGTTTAAATTGGAAACTCTTAAACCAAATAAAATGGGAAACTTCCACTTTCTGAAATTTTCTCAAAAAAAATGTTTAACCCTTAAGCTGAATTTTAAACTTTTTTTTACTCTTGAAATCTATCCAAGCAATTTACATCCTCAAATATGTTCCTATTTTATTCGAGGAAACTTTAAATTGGAAACTACAACTACAAAAAAAGTTTTATTTTTTATTTTAAATTCTCCAAATAAACCATGTTTTTTAAGTTTATAAGTCATGAAAAAAAAATGTAAATTCCTTAAAAGTTTTAGTGAATTTCTTAGCTTACAAATTTATCCAACAGCGATAATAACAAGTTTGTGTGCCTGTAATACCAACCAACATTTATCTTGCGCTAGATGATACCTGGCCTTACACAAGGGGCCCGGTTCTGGTACAGCAGAACGCCAACGGCGGATGCAACTTATTCTTAGGCCGCCCACGCCGGGCAGCCAAGGTCAGGCCCAGGGCTCCAAGGGGCAGCCCATGCTCATCTCTGGCCCTCAGATCGTCCACAATGCCACTGCCTCCCGCCATCAGACGATGCAGCCCTCGCAGGTCAGTTCCTTTCCTTATTGGCTGTGTTAGTAGCTTTTAGCTAGTTTTTTTTCTAGCACCTGTGTCTTACTACCCATTCGAGTTATACGTCTATATATTAATTACACTAATGGGTTAGGGATTAGGAAGGTTTTAGTTGAACGGAATGCACCCGCATTTGTGTGAAGGTAGAGTGGAAAACCATTTAGGAAAAACCACCCTTGAGTGCACCCAACCAGGCTTCGAACCTCGATCTTCCCTTCTTCAGCAATCTAGTCTAATACAAGAGTAGTGCGTTACACCATCGCTGCCACCGAGTGGGTTTTGACTATGTTTAATGCTTACCAATTGTTGCTACCCCTTTAATACCTTATTGCATCCCCTTAAACTTCACCCACAATAAATTACATCATAGTCTTACCTTCCTTGATGCGAATCTGTTCCTTGAAAACATCCAAATTCGCATCAATATACATATAAAACCCACCAATCACCAACAATACCTCAACTATCATAGCAGCCATCCTTCATACACAAAAAGATCTCTATCATTCAGTCTTGCCACCCGAGCCAAACAGAAATGTTCAGAACCCGATGATTTAACTGAATATTGTAAACAACTCTCCATAGCTTTCCAAAGCAGAGGTTACCCCAAGCCTTTAATAGACAACAACCAAATCTCCAGAGCACTCTCCAGGAATGACTATGACCCTCCAAAAAAAGTTGAGGACATCCCTCTCACAACACAATACCATCCTGGTCTACAACGTATCAACACCATCCTTAAAAGTGGTTACAAATTCCTAACCAGTTTCACCCAGACCCAAAACCTTCTTAGTTCACCCCCAAGAATCGATTTCAAACGGCCACCCAATCTCCACAATATTCTTAGTCCCTCCCAAACTTCCTGACCCGAAGAGAATCAAGAAGAAAAACTGACTACCAAAAGTTCATACACCTGCGGTAGCACCCGTTGCAGTACATGTGGAATCCACCTACCAGCTACATCCTTCAACAGCAAAGTAACCCAATTGGAATACAAAATCCCTGGTTATTACAATTGCAAAACAAATAACTTGATATATCAACTACAGTGCAAATCATGCGATGCAGAGTCTATAGGCCTTACTACAGGTTCTCTCAGACAACGAATGAACAATCATCGTTTTGACACCAACCACAAATATCCGAACAAACCTGTACCCATCCATGCTGGTACCCACAACCAGGACTTTCAAACCAGCTACACTACCAAAATATTAAGAGCATTTCCCAAATAGTGCAACAGCTCTCAACTTAGAGAGTGAGAACTGGCCCACCAATGGATTACCAAATCAAGATTACCACCAGACCTCAACAGAAGATAGTTTCTTTCTTTCTATTAGATTATTATTATTGTTATTTATTATTATTATTATTATTATTATTATTATTATTATTATTATTATTATTATTATTAAATAGGTCTCTATAAATACTAACCATAGCCAAGGAATTTATCAGTAATCCAGTGTTCGTGTAATTTGTACTCTCTCCCTTCTTTGTGTTTGATAAAGGCAACAGTGTCGAAATATTATTCTATTTGTGTTAAAATGTGTGTGTTACTATTTCTACTATAGAAGACAGAAGAGAGGAAGAAGATTTCACCTTTGTGCATTGGATTTCTCCCACATTTTTCCTCTTTCCCTAGGTGGGCTTTCTTCATCAAATTTACTCTTAACAGTTTATTTTTCCTTTTTCTTTAGTTCAATGTACTTTACTATAAAATTACTACCTCATGGGCAATTTGTCAGGGTGACTTGTGTGGAAGGAACTGAGAAGACAGTTAGAAAGTGGTTTTTTAATAAAAAAGTAAAGTTGACACTTAAATAAGTGTGTAAGATGTGATGATAGTCCTGTAGAAAGTATACAATTTAATTTAGAAAAACTTTCATTCCAGTAACCAGTGCTTTTGTCATTGTGTCTACGTTCGTTGCCTGGGAGGCTCATATACCTCCTTCATTCTATGACAAAGCCAGTGCATGGAAATCCTCGAGCACTACTGCCAAACATTGTTCAAAATAAGAATTTGTGCCGACTCAAAAGAATCAGTGATGCCCGTGACACAATATATAAACTTGCTTTCTTGCCCCTTTTATGCTCCTTTTCAGAAGAATACTTTAACAATATAACTTATATTTAAATTTGTGGTGTCACAATTCCTATTTTTCTCAATTTCAATTTTTTTATGCCAATTATTAAGTGTTAGTCTCATTTATTTATTCTGATTCCCCAACATTTACAGTTTAAAGTAGTTGGCTAACGCGCTAGTCGTGTTGAGCTAGACCGCCGAGGATGGGGAGATCGAGGTTCGAATCTCGGTCGGGTGAACTGGGGGGGGTTTCCTAAATGGTTTTCCACTCTCCCTCCACTCAAATGCGGGTTCACTTCCTCTAAAATTCAACCCTCCCAATTCCTAATCCATTAGCATAATTAGTACTTAAGCGTATAAGCCGAAAGAGTAGTAAGACGCGGTGCTAATTATTATTATTATTATTATTATTATTATTATTATTATTATTATTATTATTATTATTATTATTATTATTATTATTATTATTATTATTATTATTATTTCCAATAATAATAATAATAATAATAATAATAATAATAATAATAATAATAATAATAATAATAATAATAATAAATAATAGGTTTTCAGCCTGTTGCCGGGTCATTTTAGTAAAATACCTTCATTTTCTTCTTTCTTTACACCATTCTACCTCCTTTATTTGCTTCAATTACTCTACTCTCACCTGCACACATGCTGTTATCTGCTCCTGCCATCTCTTTCTTGGCCTCCCTTGTGGTAATTTTCCTACATACTTAATTTCCAACATTTTCTTTGGCATAAATTTCCAACATTTTATTTGGCATACTCTATTTTCCATTCTCATTAAATTTTAGACATACAAATATAATAAAAAATGTAATAAATAAATAAATCTCAAAAGGTGAAAAATCAAATAAAGTTCACACCACTTTAACCATAGTGTAAATGTAAGTTAATAATTAATATCTAATAAAAAGTGGTTATAGCTACTTCCATACAAGATATTTACTGTGATGAATAACTGTCCTCCACATGATTCCTTGACGGCCTGCAACTCAAGCTAATTTCTCTATTCACTCTTTCACGTAACTGGTAATATTAATTTGTTAAGTTTGAATGAATTATAGATTTGAATTTTGAGCTAAACCCATTAAATCCAAAACTAAGATTAGTTTGGATTCAAAATTTTGAATCTAATCCGAATCTTTAAAAATAAGATTCAACATATGGAATTGAATTCGAATTGTAGTAAAGATTTGGATTTGGATTTGGATTTGGATTTGTAATTTCAACGGTTCACACGTAGGCTTTATGCAAACATTAATTTATGATTGAAATAACAGCAGAAAATTAAAAAAAAACCATAAAATGTGTGGGTTAACTTTAAATATGTTTTTGGCGAATCTTCGTAATTGTCAAATCAAACGAATATTTGAAGAGAAGTCAAAGTTTTTAAGCTTCATACACCCCTAGTAACTAATACATTTAATATATCCAGCTGTTTTTCCATAGCCGTGACTTGAAATGAAATGTGTGATACACGTCTGCAGGTTCTTCGTCTGTTGACAACTCATGGTGCTCCTCTGCAGCTGCAGCAGATACAGACTCCAAATGGCCCAACACTTATTGCCGTCCCGTCCCAGGCTCTCAGCTTCCAGCATCTCTCACAGCTGGCGACAGCACAACCACAGCCTCAACAGCAACAGGTGTTGGGACCCCCACAACAGCAACAGCAGCAACACATACATCTACAACAGCAACAGGCTGGGAGGACTGCCAACACATTCCAGATACAGACCCCTGGGGGCTTCTGCCCACAATGTTGGGGACACTCCCCACACACATGATGCAATCCTCCCCCTCTGGCACTGCCACCTGCAACGGTAATGCGGGGGGCCATTCAGGGGGTCTCATGCACCATCTGGGTGTCCCTAACTCATCCTCCACCAATTGTGTCGGGGCCATGGGCACCCAGCATGCAGGTCCAACACTACAGCTCTCTAACACCGGTGCTAGCAACCCCTCAGGTGGCACAGTAATAACACAGCACTCTGGTGCTAACACCGGCCAGGAGCACTTCTTACCTGTTACAACACCTGGAGGGGGGATGGTGAGGACAACGATGGGTGGTGTACCTGCAGCAGCACAGGGTGGTATGGGCCCCATTGGGCAGCAAGGAAATATGATGGTTATACCTCCTCCCGTGCTCGCTCCTCCCAAGAAGAAACCAAAGAAGAAGAAAAAGAAGAAAAAAGATGAGGAACCAAAGCTGATCTTGCAAACCTCATGAAGCTGTCAGGTGAGTTTCAAATTAACTGGTTTTAACAAATTGTAAATTTAATATTGCAGTCCAACCAAGAGCGTCTGCCTACTCTCTTGCCCTGAAGAAGCTGTCTGCGGCAGTGAATGCTTATCTATAAATGTGTTTTATCTAAATTTCTATTCCAGTATCACTCAATTAAGTGTGCTGGCACTCTCTCCTAATTTAAACCAAATCTTATAAAGGAAATTATTCCTTAAGCCAATCTACCTTTTTGATTATTTGTGGTTTTAGTTATTAAATATTTTCTTTTTCTGTTAAGTACGAAATACGCTCCAAAACTATTATGTTGGTGCATGATGTCATAAGCAGATATAGGGAGTACGACAGTAGTGATTGAACCTTTCGCCAATATCCTGTAAGTTTTGTTGCCATAGTGTGGCAGTGTGTGGCGCGTCTAAACAGTAGCAACGACGATGTGAGGGACAAACCCTGCACAGGTATCGACCCACGTAATGAAGAGCACCTCGATCAGCTCATCCACGCAAACCGACGGATTATAAACAGGGAACTGTACGGAGCTAAATGTCGGCAATGTAGGGATATCGCAAAGTTTGTGTCAGGCGGGTCCCGCGAATGCTCACACAGGAACAGAAACACCACCCAATGCAAATCTGCTGGGCCACTACGAGTCTGAAGATAACAGTTATCTGGAGAGGTGACCTGGTGGTCTAGGGGTACCGATACTTCTGTGCTGGAGGTCCGGGGTTCAATTCTCGGTCCCGGCACAGATTTATCTGAATGCCAAACCCTTCTTTCACCTCTGACAAGACGTGTATTAATCACAACTTGTGAATGTGAGGAATGCCAGGCCTCCATCGTGGTTCGGATTCCACGTTAAACTGTAGGTCCTCCATTTCATCTCACAATCACCCTACCATTACACATTAGCGTAAGTGCGTATAACCCGAACGGGTAGTAATACGCGGTGCTAATAATAATAATAGTTATCTGGACGCATCATCACCCGTGACGAGACCTATCACCAATATGAGCCAGATTCAAAACTACACTTCATGGAATGGTGACATGTGTATTTCCCATCAAATTAAAAAGTTAGAGACGCAGCCATTGCCGGCTAAAGTGATCTGCACTGTCTTTTGCGATAATAAAGGTGTGATCCTCGTGGATTTTATGAAACCTGGATAAACCGTCAACCCTAATTGCTACTTCACAACGCTGACTAAGCTGAAGGCCCGAATTTCCAGAGTTAGGCCAAAGAAGAAGAAGAAAACAACCTTTTGCTTGCAAACACAATAACGCCAGGCCCCATACCAGTTTGAAGAACATAGACTCTGTTACAACTTTTAGGTGGACTGTCCTTACACACCCACTACATAGTTGGGCCGAACTCGGCACTTTCTCACTTCCAAATGTTTGGGCCAATGAAAGATGCACGACGCAGGCAACATTTTCCCGACAACGACACCATCATTGCAGCTGTGATAAAGTGGGTTGCCTCTACTGTTGGATCGCCTTCACTGGTGCAGCCAATATTGGTGGCCATGTGGAAAAATAGTGTTTAGCCAAGGCTTGTTCTATCCAGTGATGTTATTTTGTTCCCTGTATCTCTTGTAGTTTATGTGGGAATAAACAGGGGTTTTTAATTTCGGAGCGCGCCTGGTACATTTTCATTAGACATTTTTTTGAAATTGACGAATGTTCAATCCATAATTTTCTTTAGATTTACCTTTTTTGAGTCATCACATTTTCAGCAATGTTTAAATACATCTACATATTTGCAACATTCAAGTTGTTAGTTTTTATAAGATTTTACTCATCGCTTTTCATAGACCATTTATTTAAAATTTAGGGCAAATTAAAAAAAAAAAAGATATTCCTGGAAACAATCTTATTTTTAAATTAAACCCAAAATTGATAGTTATGATTTAAATGAAGTTTGAGTTTTCACAGCCGTAGGTATGTGAATGTTTATGTGGTTTTCAATGCAGGCATCGACGACGAGGATGGAATGACTATGTACGACCCTGAAGAGCCGACTACCAGCAGCAACAACAGCAGCAACAGCAACAACAGCAACAGCAGCAAGTCATTCCTGGTGGAGCCCAGGAAATGCAGGACAGACTCAGGATCAGCAGTCCCAGCTTCTCGCACAACTTCACTCTCAGGTAGACACTAATCAACAATATAATTATAGAGTTTCTTCATTGATATCTATTCTCTCTTTCTGATTTTATTACATAAAAATAGGAGTGTGCAAAGTACACTTTTGATTAGAATCGAACAAGTGTGCAAAGTACACTTTTTCGATTAGAATCGAACTCTACTCGAACATATGAAATATTTTCTAAGCTGAATCAAAGTTTGAATATTTTTCTTTAGTGGCTTTATGTTTGAAAAAATATTATATGGTAGTTATTTATATAACTTTAGCACTAAAACTACTTTATTGCATAATTGTTTGTAAAATCTAGTTTTATTCTAATTAATCAAGCTATTATCATAACTTACAATTCATTTACCACACTTCACATTTCTTCCATAGCAATTTGTAAGACACACAATATCTCAGAATGGCAATAATTGGCCATTATTGGCAAAGATTCGTAATTGTTGAACCAGGATTTTTTTTTTTTTTTTGAAGCACTGTTGAAGTTTTGAAGCTTCGCACACCTCTATTATACTTAAAATGATATTTTTAATGTGAAGTTGAATGAACGGAAAATGATTTAAATTGTAAATACAAAGGAATGAGAATCAAGAAGCACAGAATTGTAAAATCTTTAAAATATATTGGATACAATTTTGAAACAGAATTTGTTTTGAGTATTTCTGTGTGGAAATTACATTTTGACTTGGGGAAATTTTCGAGTGGGAAATAACAATTTCCGTGAGAATGAGACATGAAGCAAGAAACAAATTAAAAATACTTTTCCACTTTACTTCATATTTATTTTTCAAATTCATAATTTTAGCTAAACTTAGCTAACCTTCTTATTCATTCCGATAAAACAATAAAAATAATTGGATAGTTTTAATCAAGTTAAATGTTGGGATAGATGTCAAAAATATTTTTGAATAATCAGGAAAAGGTTATAGATATGAATAAATTATGGATATGAATAAATTTAAATTCGCTACCTTGTAAAATAAATTAAATGGGGTTTAGGGAGGGGCAAAACTGCGCCCTCACATCAAAATTTTTATATTTATTTTTAAATTTAAAAAAACCTAAGCTTAATGCCACTATTAGAATTGTTTATTTTTAATAAAGCCTTTTTGGTATGAATATAAATAGATTCTAAAAATAGATTTTAATAAATATTTACAAAGTAAAACATCAAAATATTAAAACTAATTTGAATATATAAAAGTGAGACACAGTCTTGTTTGTCCATGAGGATAACAAAAAATTTCTCATCTGAGCCAGTGTAATTGGTAACATCTTATGTTTTAGTTACTAAAGCTCTAAAAAAAAGCACTGTCATAAATCAAACATATAAGTTCATCCAACTATTATTACATATGATACAATCAACTCCATCTACCTTTCCTGTACCTTCTTACAAATATAATAATACTATATAATACAAATGAATGCCATTCAAAATAATATATACAATACATAATGGACTTGTCTCTATGCAAATAAGTTTGGTGAAGGTGTATTTAATGCATAATTTGATATTTAAAAGCCACTTGATCATTATCTAGCACTAAAAATACATTTTCCTGGCTTAAATCTATTCTAATCAGCGTTAGATATTTCCCTCAATTATATGTTGTGTAGCTATGTTATTTAATTGCACTCAGTTGAGTTGTAAGATGTTATAAAATAAAAATGAATTAAGTTTTAGGAATTCATCTTCTTTACACAAGATAAAGTTAATTTAAATTTAATAGATTAATAATATTTTAATGTAAATTAAATACAATTATAACATTTTTCCTTTGTATACAAACTTAACATTGATAGATAGACGGTCCTTAATTTAACTTTTTTATATTTTATCCCAAAAGATTCTGGGAAATAATTTTTCCTGCCCGATTTTGGAAACAACCAATTTCTCGACTTTTCCCCAAAGTTTGGGATCCTGCACAGCCCTAGTTTTGAGCTATTGCATATATATTTATTTATTTATAAATCTAAAATTAAATTTGGAAAAAGGTACAGGAAAGGTGAATAGATACATAAAAAAAGTCTGAACAAACATGATATATGGATTATCCAATGAAAAGAAGAACACAGTTCACACCTTACATTGCTGCCACTGGGCAAAGAGGTTATGCCTGCCTCTTGAAGAAAATTGTTCTTTACTGCCCAATCCTAGAATGAAACCTATGTCAGGCGGGATTGGGCAGGGATATTCTTCAGAAGTCTAGAATTCGAAAAACTTTCCACTAAAAAGAACATTGGAGTTTTTATCTTGTTCATAAACCCATTTAAAAATGTGAATTCACAATTTTCCTTTGATTTTATAAGATCATAAAATCCCTCACACTTGTTCTCAGGGTGGTGGGCAACCCTCATTCAAACTGGCTCTGGAGGATGGAAAGGTTATCTTCCAGCCGGATTCTCGGGTATGTGCACGTTTACCAATACCACTTTAATTTCTATTTGAATTTTTTTAAACACTTTTACAACAACAAGTATGCACAATCAGTCCCCTATTTTTATATATAATAATTATCATCATTATCAACTGTTTCCGGCCTGTGGCCGAGTCATTTTACTAAAGTGTTTTCATTATTCTCTCTCCTTCCGCCATTCTTCCTCTGTTATTTTCTTTTTATTACTCTTCTCTTATTAACATACTTGCCGTCAACTGCTCCTTTCATATCTTTCTTGGTCTTCCTTTGTGGTCTTTTCCCCTACACACTTAATCTCCTTATTCTACTTGTGATTCTTTCCTTCTCCATCCTCATTACTTGACCATACCATTCACCCCTTGCTTCCTCTACTATCTCTTCTACTCTTGCCCGGACAACTTCATTCTCAAATCTCCATATTTCTTGGTCTATCTTACATCCACTCTACATATTTCTGCTGTGTATGTGGTAATGGATACAAAGTGCTATACAGCACTTCCATAGCAGCTCTCTTACACACGTGTAAAACAACTCCCTCCGCTGCCATCTTATTATTAGATCCCTACTCCCACCTTTTGCCTCAGTTACACTTACAAGATATCTTACACTTCGTACATTTTTCAGTACTACTCCATCTATAGACCTGTTTCAGTAGCCACATGGTCTAAGGTGTCCCTCTTGCAGTAGACTGGACACCAACGGCAGGTAGATTAGGGTTTGATCCAGATCGGGTGTACTGAGATTCATTTTCCCCTATATGTTTTTCCACTCTCCCTCCACACAAATGTGGGTACACTTTCTCTAAATTCAACCTTCCTCATACATATCATATTAGAGTAATTACAACATAGGCGTACAACCTGAACGGCTAGTAGAACACAGTGCTTTGATAAAAAATATTCCCTCAAGAAACTTTTTCTTGCCATAACCACCACTTCACTCTTTGTCATGATAAATTTCATCCCCACTCTTTCATTTCCTCATTCCATTCCTGTACTTTGTTTTTCTTCTCTTCCATACTATCAAGTCATCAGCAAAAATCATTCTTTCCTCCCACACTTTTCTTGCCACACTATATCACCTTTACAAATATTAGTGGTGAGAGAGAACTTTCCTGCTTCACTCCATTATATATTATGTGTTCCTCAAAACATTTATCAATGTTGAATAATACAATTACAGAATATAAGGGGTGTTCTCCGACAAATATGGTTGAATCTGTAATTGTTGTATTAATGTTTAATTCTTACTCCGATTATATTTCTAGCCTGCTGGTATCCTAATTGAGGTTAAAGAGAGCTCATTTTTCATATATGTATATTTAATTCTCAATACTGTTACATTTATAAGATCAGTTTTACCACATTTATCAGCATTTCAATTTGTTTTTAAATAAAATAATGGTAATTAATGGGGTTAACTATCACATTCATACATTACTATATATTTTCATTACAGCTGTCTAAAGTTTTAATCCAAAACAATTCGGGTGGGGAATGTACTTTAGGCAGTTTCACTAGATACTTTTTTTTTTTCCATAAATTACTGTACAAAATTAGGTACTTGGTTTTACGAAAATCAGTTTAAGAATATCAATGTCTAGTGTACAAATTTAATGAAGAAAGCTCACTTCTTGAAAGAGGAAAAATGTGTGAAGAATCTGATGTACAAATGTGAAATCTTCTTCCTTTCTTCTATCTTCAATAGTAGAAATAGTCCAACACAAATAAACTAATATTTCGGCAAAGGCAGCCTTGCCTTTATCAAACCATGCCAAAATATTACTTTAGTAGTGTTTAAATGTGTGTGTAGATTAATATTTCGTCATTGGTTTGATAAAGGCAACGTTACCTTTGCCGAAATATTAGTTTATTTCTACTATTGAAGACAGAAGAAAGAAAGCTGTCATTTCTTTGCAGTGGATTCTTTCTACATTTTCCCTCTTTCCCTAGCTGGGCTTTCTTCATTAAATTTGCACTTAGTAGTTTATTTTATTTTTTATTTATTTTCATCCATTTCAATTTATGAAATCATTTAGCCATTGAGCCTTCTCATTGTAAAACACAAAAGCATGAACTTTTCTACTAAAGCCAAGGACTGCCTGTACTTAATAAACAGCTGTTATTAATTATTTAGTATTTATGACCATACATTTTTCAAATACTTCATAACACCTTATCATAACTCTGACGTTACGTAAATTAACTGCTTAAATCTGACAGCATATTATTCCAAAGTTAAACAAAGATAATTAAAAACATTCCCTAATGTTGCATACTTGACTGGCTGTAATTACAAAGTGCGATGGAGGCATACGTTCACATATGAGTCATTGTGTTCCCTCACTCACCCTTTTTGTAATAAGGGGGTTTCATATATAAAAAAAAGTGCTATTGATTTAATGAATGAATTATTATAGTCATCTTAAGAAATATATTAACAGTGTAAATTTGTATTGGTCTTAGAGTTGGGTCGAATCCAAATCGCCAATTTATTTTGAATCTTGGAAAAAAATAATGAACATAAGAATAAATATAATTATAATAGGATAATCTGTTGAACCCAGCTTGAGTCTTGAAAATAATAATAGACCACACTGTACACAATAACTTTTATTTCCATTGCCTTTTGCTGTCACTCACAGCAAGGTTTTTCTTTCTTTCTTTTTTTTTTATGGGAAGTGCGGGTACACAAACGTTTGAATTAGAGTCTAATTTTATCAGTTACCCAATTTAGACTTGAGAATATTCTAAAACTTGAAAAAATGTTACTACTTTCTTGCAATTTTCAATTTGAACATTTCAAGTTTAATTAAATGGTATTCAGTTTTAAGATATTATTTCATACTTCAGAGTGAGCAAAGTTCCTCAATATTTCCTCTTAGATTAAAAAAAAAGTATAACATGTAAAACTATATTAAATTTAATTAATAATCTGAATTTTTGTAGTACGTTTTTTCATAAAATTTATTCATTCTTAAAAATTTTTATTTGTTCTCATGGTTTATGAAAAGATTTATTACAGAGATTATTATTTCATTCAAACTAGAAGTGGGTTGAATCCTATATTTCTCAAATCCATATCTTAAATTTTCTTTTGAATCCAAATTCAGATCCTCAAATCTTTTAAAAATTCACAGTTTTCATCAAGTTGAAATATTTAAATCTGAATTTAAAAATTTTTCTAAGTCTTGATGCAATTGACAATAAAATTTTGTTTGTTATGTCTATTATATCATAAACAACAAAGCAAACACTTTTTTAGTAAATAAATTATACTAATACAATTTTGTCCTTTTCTGTGATTTTGTTACGCTCCCAATTGCACAAGGCTATATAATTACTTCCACTAATTGCTTAAAATACTTATTAACAAGTTAAGGCCTTCTTAATAATTGTATTCAAGATATTTTTTTTTAAGATTTTTACAAGATGTCGAATCTATTGAATACCGTAGGATTTGAGGGATTTAAGGAATTGAGGATTTGATCATCCCATTTCCAGTTAAAACTCAATTTGAACTTGATTCAAAATCAAAGATCACTTCTCGCAAACCTCTATGTTTTCCCCCTTAGTTTGGTGTACATCCTTCCCCCCACATATATTTGTGAATACGCCCCTGGGTGTAATTTCCTCTAATTGAGCCACTCATTCTGTATAGTAGCTAACTTGGCCCGCTGCTGGCTACAAATCTACTGAGCAAATCACATTTGTAATTGTATAGGGCGTAAACTCCGGGACCTCCAACTCCACCTCCTTGCTCCTCCAGAACCTGATCTCGTCCCAGACTCAGTCCGGGGCCCAGCAGAGCATGGCTGCGGCGCACAGTCAGCTAACTGCTCTACTCGGCAACAGTTCCTCTAACCAACAACACGTGGTGCTATCCCAACTTCTACAGGTACTACCACTCTCATTGCAGGGCGGAGGACACTCTGATGACAGTCTACATATAGCCTTCCACCTCACTTGTTTATTGTTTTATCAACATGTCTTACACCCTTTAGGGCTTTACGAATATGTACTAACTACGCTAATATGTTGGGAATGAAGTAGCTTTGTGTTTAAAGGAAGTGTACCTTTATTTTCATGGAGGGAATGGAGGAAAATTATTATGAAATATCACCCTCACTATATCTAACCTGGAGTCAAACCTCGCCTCCCCATCATTAGCAAGCCAGTCCATTGCAAGAGTGACGGCTTAGGCCATTCGAATACTGAAGTAAGTGCACAATGTTGGTCAAAAAGTATCGACCTACATAACTAAAGTTACTGGGCTTAATTCCCAGCATGGCTGAAAAATGTATCATCGGTAAAATTGGTACTTCCCCTTTCATAATGATGAAATGACGGGTGAGGGGATGCGTCTTATGTCGGTTATAGAATTTAGTTAGCTATGATGTATATGGAAAAAGATACAGGAAAAAGGAATAGAAATATATACATATAGAAGGAATTAAAATAATTAGGCTTTTACTATGAAAAGATAAACAGAGTTCACACTTTTATTGTTGCCACTGGACAAAGACAGTGTTGCCATGCACCTGGAAAACAAGTGGAGTTTTGCAAAATCTAGTTAAAATACTGAAATATTTGTTAATTTGGGATATTAACTGAAAGCTTAAAATAGTAGGTTTTTGGATGGACAAAAGCATAAACTGAAGAATTAATCACACTGATTCAAACATGTCGTATTACCCCTTAAACAAGGGTTGTGGAGCACCTGAAGATGTATTTCCTTATCGATATTAAATCATCCTGTTTTAAACATAAGTTACATGACTTCACACTAGTCATTTTGAGGAAAAATCAAATTTTATTACTCTTTTTTCAAACCAAGTTTCCCGGAGAAATGATAATTCCTTCTGGAAAACCTTGAAGGGACAAGGAATTTGATAGTAAGAAAATAGTGGCAACTGTGAAAGAGGTGATGGTAGCCACTTGAAGAAAATCTGCAGCTATTGCCCAATCCCCCGACATAGATTTGATTCCATGAAAACTTGTCAGAAAAAAATGTGAAACTAATGATCCCTCTTTCCTGGACCTTATTCCATATACAACAAAACATACCACTAAAAGCAAATGAGGTTTTACTTAAGAAATAAATTAAGCTTGTTGGTAAGTCATGTGTTGATATAATTAATCATAATCATCATCATCAACTTTTCCAGCTTGTGGCTGGGTTAGTTTAGTAAAATGCCTTCATCTTCCGCGATCCCTTCACCACTCTTAACTCCTTTAATTGCTTCCATTTTTCTCTTCTTACTTGTACACTTTCTGTTAACTGCTCCTCTCATCTCTTTCTTGGCCGTCCTTATGGAATTTTTCCTACATACTTCATCTCCATCGTTATCTTTGGTATTTTCTTCTTTTCCATCCTCATTATGTGACCTTCCCATCTCGGAACGTATATGTTAAATAATGCAAATAAATAAATAAATAAAAGTATAGTCTTGTTCAATTCTAAATCTTGGATAGAGTGTTCTAGATGTAATCTTAGTAGTCACGGCCCTCAAAGAGTTGGAGTCTACTTTTAATCAAGATGTAGCTAATAATGTAGGTTAAAGTCCTTAAGAAATAGTTATAGGTCTAATCCTTTTTCTCTTAAATCCAAGTTTAAATACTCAAATCTTTAAAAAAAATGACATTTAAATATTAATTTAGTTGCTCATTTATCAAAACTATTAATTTTTTTAACAAGTTCAGAGGACACTTTTTGAGTGAATCGACTATTTAAATATATTTTTTTAAAACAAGAACTAATTACAAATAGCCAATAAATTGTAAAATATTGATTCTATGCCAAGGACTTCAGATTTAGTTTTGAAATATTTGTTTTAAATTAATTTTTATCTCCAACCTCTCAAATTATACAGGATCCTAGGTTTAAAGTCTCCTTTCTCTAATATATATATATATATATATATATATATATATATATATATATATATATATATATATATATATATATATATATATATATATATATTTGTATGTGCTTGTGTGTGTCCCTGAATTACAACTAATGCTATAATTTTTCTTTTCCCCTGTAGCAGAGCTGTCCATCAAGCCTGCCCCAACTTGTGTCTACTGGGACCAATACCACCTCACAGGCTTGTGGTTCTCCTGGCTCTGTGGGGGGCCCCACTGGCTCCTTCAATCACTCCTTGGAGCAGACAAACAAAACTGTAAGCCCAACACTCACCAGGGATGCCTTCACCGAGATTCAGCCAGGTAGCAAGGCCATAGTCACCTCTTCCTCTTCAAGAAACTCTTTTTCGAATCTGGCACACGGTCAGCAGCATGTCTCTGGGAAATACTTAGACAGGATGAGCATCTCTCTGGGTTCTGGCCCCAATGCCCCCGCACTACTCATGAACAGGGATGTTAGTAATGTGACATCAGGCGGTCTTCATGGTGCTACGCACACCCCCATATCCATGATGGTGGGCGAGAACAATACATCCGGTTCAAGTGGGATGACAGTTCACAGTTCTACCAAAACGGCTGTGGCTAACAACAATGCCGCCATTCAGAACTTGGGTAACTCGGGTAACTTGCTTATGAACAGCGATTCCTCTCCTAACTTGGTACTCTCCAGAAACTCTTCCATGTCAAATGTCCCATCACACGGTGCCCAGGCAAACGCCCCCATCGTTGTCAGTGTGAATAGTTCGAGAAGCCCAACAAACTCACTGCGTGGCTGTGGATCGGGGGAATCTGTAAAGGTCGTTTCTCCGGCAACTTCGTCATGTTTGGACAGTTCTACCAATAATAAGTGCTCAGGTCCTGGCCCTGTTGCATTTGTGCACCCGTTGCATCACTGCGAACGGCCTGTTGTGGGAAATTCGATGACCCAGACAGAGAACCTTATAGAGCCTTCACCTTTGCAGCAGAGCAAAATAAATGATTCATTCTTTCCTCCGACATCACTAACACATGCACCCAAGACCACAGTGTCCAACACAGACACATCACAAGCATTCTTCAACTTGCAGTCATTCCCTGGGCTGGCACCGTCAGGCGGCACTATGCCACTGATGGCAGCATGCTCAACCACTGGTAGTGGTGGATACACTGGTGCGGAGCAGCTCGTGATTGCACACCCGGGGGGTCTGTCAAGTGTGGTGGCCACTCCTCAACTGCTGCAGTGTTTGCAGCAGGCACAAGGCTTAAACATGCAGCTCACACCCAACATGCTCAACAAGGCGCTAAGTGGTGCAAGCTTCACATTCAGTTCTGGCGGTGGTACTATCCTAATTGGTGGGGACAGTTACAACAGTCCAGTGATGACAGGCCAGACCAAAATGACAACACCGCTCAACAACACCAAAACAACACTGCAACAACAACCTCCACAGTCTGTTCTTCTCCAGCAACTCAACACTGGGGTGAGGAGGTGCTCCAGTGACTCTAACTCCTCCCTGTCACTCGGCAGTCCACCTCCTGTGGTTAACCAACACCAGTCTCCGCAGATCCTTAACCATCAAAGGAAAGGCCACCAGTCCATAGAAACTCAAACTGTCTCTACAAACCCTTCTTTCCCCAACACATTCCTTGACAGTATCGTGCAGTCACACCCTAGTCTCGTTGTCAACAAGCTTGGGAACAAGCAGATTTTAAATATCGGGCCTGTTAGAAAGCCAAAGAAACCAAAAAAGAATGATCGAAACGCCATAAAGGTAACTCCTTCTATGAACGTGATGCCCGCCAGCCTTGTTAATTCTGCAAACATGCAAAATCTTCAGCAGCGAGTTTGCCCGAATCAAATAATGGTAGATCCAATTAAAACAAATTTGCACGATCGTCTATTCACCAAATCTACAAATTTAAATAGCCAAAATATTATGATGGGGAGCGTTTCTACTGCCGGTGATCTGCCTTGTTCCACATCACCATCTTTTTTTGCCACGTCACAACCTTACACCACAGCACCCAGTCGGACTGTTCTTGTGACTTCTACAGTGAATTCAATTGTTGGTTCATGTCAGAACCCACCACTCAATGTTCTCTGTCACAACTCGAGTGGCCATCTTCATACTAAAGGGACGGGACCCAGTAGTCAATTCGGAAGGAGTGTGGCAACGCAGAGTCATACAATGTCCCGACTGAACCATCACTCGGCCATGTAGTCATCTCTTCTCCTTCTGCTGGCCTTGCTTTGGGGAACAGCATCGTGACAACCACAGCGAGCTTGTCTACCAAAGTATCTGTGACTAACAGCATTCTGACATCCTCCCAGCCTCATGCATGTGCCAGCAACGCAGTGAATTGCCACCAGGCGGAGTCCCTCACCTTGTGCCCTTCCCGCCTTCCTCGCTGGGAGGCTCCAGTCCTGCTCCTGGGACCACACAGAGTGGTGGTCAGGTCCTCACTCCTGGCAGCATCATACAGAAGGTGCAAACTATACAACTCACACCACAAAATCAAAAGGTGAGACCTTTATATTAGAAGTTGGGTCGAATCCACTATTACAAACCCAAATCTCAATTTACCTTTGAATCTCAAATCCAAATCCAAATTTTGGCAAAAGTTATGAACGTAAGAGGAAACATAACTATAATAGAGAAAATTCAAACATTCATTTAAGTGTTAACCGTTTCGGTGGCCATGTGTTCTAACGTGCTACTCTATCAGTAGACTAGACTCCCAATGTCAGAAAGATCGAGGTTCAAATCTTGGTCAGGTGTACTGAGGGTAGTTTTTCCAGAATTTTTTTCATTCTCCCTCCATGCAAATGCAGGTACACACCCTCCCAATATAACCTTCCTAATTCCTAAAACCATTAGTGTAATTAGTACTTATCGTATAACCTGAACGTTTAGTAAGAAGGGCTGCAAAAAAGAAGTTCCATGCTAAATTACTTGTTTAAGTTAATTCTACATGCTTCAGTGGCAGCGTGGTCTAAAACGCTACTCTTGTGTTAGACTAGACTGCCAAAGACAGGGAGATCGGGGTTCCAATCCAGGTCGGGTGCACTGAGTTTTTTCCTAAGTGGTTTTCACTTTCTCTCCACACAAATGTGGTGCATTTCCTCAATATTAATCCTTTCTAATTCCTAACCCTTTGGTGTAATTAGTACATATGCGTGTAACCAAAACAGGTAGTAAGACGTAGTGCTAAAAAAAAAAAGTTCATTCTTTAAGTATAATTAATTCTGAACCACCAATAAGCAGTGTTTGAACTCTAAAACAAATTTCACTTAAAAAAAAACCATTTATGGTTTCAATTCTAAAATCCTAAATTTTCTTTAGTCTTTCACTCTCGAAAATTCTTTGGAATTTGAGGGTCTCTTTTCTAATCTTTATTAAGATTTGGAATTTATAATTGAATACAAATCATAACGATTTATATTTGGGTTCCAACTTTTTGATTCTTTGTACAGTATTATTGTTAAGTCTGCCTGTCGAATGCTGTGGTTTTGACTGAGCATCGCCTTTGGCCTGTTTGCTTGCTTGCAGCACTTAAAGGCAGTTCAGCTACAGATAGAGTCTCTTCAGAACAAAAAGCAACTAACCCCTGGTGACAGTGCAGCCTTGCAGCGGCTCTATGACGAGCAGAAGAGGATCTTAGCTACCGGCAAGGTGGTCCCCACGATACCGGGGCAGCACGCGCAAGGCTTACACTTTGTAAGTGCCATGACACACTTGACTATAATTATTACTAACGTACTAAGGAGTTGAATGAAGTATTTTGAGCCTTTTAGCTAGCGCTTGTTAGTTAGGAACATGACTATATACACTTTCTAAATTCTACTTCAATAATTTCTAGCATGGACTTTAGTTACATTAGTTGTAGCATTTATTTATTAGTTTGCTTTATAGTAACTAGATATTCACAACTTTCATTAGTTCATTTTTGGATGTAGAGGTATAAATGAACATATAATTATTTTTTGAAAAATATTTAAATAACATGCAATCTAGAGTTGGGTCGAATTCACTATTTTATGAATCCGAATCTGAATTATAGAATAATTATGAACATAAGTGGAAATATAGATATAGTATAGTATTAGAAAATATAAATACTATCATTATGGCATTCATATATCAGTTAAGTGTTAAATCATCCGACACCTCAGCTCTGTTAGTAGCTTGTCTGTCTACTGGATACATTAACGGCTGGGGATTGGATGTTGTGCCTCTCCTAGTCTTAAGTTAGATTATAAGGCATATCAAGCTATAGCAGGCCTAGCAAGCCGAAATTGGAAAATATATGGGTTGAATAAAAAACACCCAGGCCATGGGCTGGAAACGGTAATAGATGTAAAGTAAAGTGTTAAATTACTGGTCTGGGGCCTGGTTGCTTAGTTCATCCTATAATTAGTTCTTAACTACCAATAAGCAGTATAGAGCTCTAAAACAGATTTCACTTAGAAATTTAAAAAAATACTTTTTTTTTTTTTTTTTTTTTTTTTAGAATTTGAGTTTCAAATCCTCGAATCTCGATTATCCTTAAGGATTCAAGGGATTTGAGGGCCTGTCCCTAATAAATATACAACTTAACTGATTTTTTACCATGTGAAAACGTAGAGTTATTTCATCTCCACACCATCTCTAGATTGCTTAGTTTGGTGTTTTACTTTAATGATTGTAAGTGGAATGACAGTAGTGTAGAGTAGCAGTTAGTAATAGTACATAGAGTACAGTACTCGTGTTGTGTTGCATGTGGCATGCAGAACTCCCCTGCTCTAGATGGCGACACTGACATCTACAGCAATAGACACAGCACTTACCTGGCCGACCTGCTCAGGCACCAGGTAAATACGTTATTGCATCTCAAATTGTGGCAGGGTTGAATGCCACCACACTGTTGGATCACCTCTTTATTTAGATGATTTCTTAACCCATTCCCTGGTGCATGTCTAGCACACAACGATCTACGCAGGCCCGCCAGCCATTTTTCTACTCATATATTCTTGTCCTACACATGTTTTAGCTACTCACATATTTTCTCATTTATTGCTTTATTCATTGTCATGGTATAACATTGAACTGGTAGCTCCATCTATTAGCCTCAATATAAAGTATTCAGACTGGCTAAAAGTACAGTGGTTTATTGATAAATAGCATTACAATAACTTATTGCAATGAAATATTGATTTGCGCCCACACTAGGGAATGTTCGGACAAACAAAGACGTTCAATGCCCACCTCAGGAAATGGGTTAAGAGGATCGTACAAATACTTGGACATTCAAGTTTGGTTTGAGTTTAACAAATTTGATTCGATTTTAAAATACTATTTGAAATTGCAATTCTCTCAATATTCCCATTAGTGTGGTCTTTTCACTTTACGAGGTAATAATTGTACTAAATTTGGAATAAGGTACAGGAAAGGTGGATACAAACATATAAAAGGAACCAACATGGCTTTTACAGTGAAAAGAAGAACATAGTTCACATTTCACACTGTCACCATTGGATAAAGAAGTAATGGCTGCCTCTTGGAAAAAAATAGAGGTCATTACCTCCCAAATTTTCGACCTAGGTTTCATTCTCTCGGAACTATCACACATAACTATTATTTTTTTAAATGTTTCTATTGTCATTCACTATCAATTTCATTTGGATTCCTATTATAATCAAGAGGTTTTTTTTTATGTCAAGTAGTTGGTTGTTGCAACTAATTTACCAGGAGGCATTAATTAATATCTAACTGCTGCCACAATATCTTACTAGGGAATATTTTCTTTAAAGTTGTATTTTCTCTCCTTATTTATTAAAGTTGTATTTCCCCCCTTCTTATTTATTAAAGAATGGTTATATCTTGAGTCTATCAAATTCGTTGAATATATTTTTATAGGGGTTTGTGAGTACTTGAAAACCTGAGCTCAAGTCGAGCTTTATTAATTGTTTGAACTCAACTGGAACGAATTTTATAAAACTTGGAAAATATGAGTACTCAAAAATTTAAATTTTACTGTGTTTTAATTAGTTAAATCATATTCTTAGAAATTGCTTCATAACAGATAAGAATCCCTTGAGATTTTATTTTGTTTGATTTTAAAATGTTTAACTTATTTATTATTTTTCTCAAAAAGCAATGCTATTATTAGCTAAAAGCGATGTTATTATTTACATAAATACGAGTCGAATTAGTATTGTTAAAAAAAAAACTAGGATAAAATTGTTTACATTTTTCATTCATATTGTGTATTTAACAATTTATTCAGAGAAAAATCAAATATAAATACACACAAAACATTTCACGCTTAGTATTGTCAAACTCGATATCTCAATATCATTACATTCGAGTCCTACAAATAGCAATAATCGATCATCAACTTAGGTTTATACAAAACAATAACACCGAAACATGTCATCATAGAAGACTAAACTACTATCAAATAAGAAGGAGGGAATAAAAATTAAGAAGATATCATTTTTACAAATATGACCACCTGTAGCAAGGATTAATGTCCTTGCTTAGACCTAGCATGAAATCTTTTAAAAGCTGAAAACAAAGAAATGACCTATCAAAATTTAGGTATATTAGGGTGTAAAAGTAGAAATCTTGATTTCTAATGCTAACCTTGGATAAAAAAAGCTTAAATATCCTGAAAACACTCATTTTTCCTATGATCAATTTTATACCTATAAAATAAGTAAAACCAATTCTATTCGTTAAAACGGCAACCCTGGTATAGTACTGTCAGTGTTACCGCGTTGAAAATTATATTGCATGATGTGGTATTTGCCAAATTACAAAGAAATTGTGTTTATTTAAAAAAAAGAGCTTAATTTGTGTTATTTGCGTGAAAACAGTATAATTCGTGTAAAAATTTGTTTTATTGAAAATGCGAATTTTGCATGTCCCTAAATATAGTGTGTTAAGAGACGAGTTGGCTATAAGAAGGGGGTAGATAGGAAGCACGGTGGTTATAGGGATGATAAATGTTGGGCCAATCTTAAAATTATTTTAATTAACTGTGTAATTATGGTAAATATGATGATGCACTCAGGTTTCCCACCAGAGCAATGTCTCTGGCCACCACCAACAGCAGCAGCAGTCACAACCGCAAGGACCGTGCGATACCATCATCAGGTGGGCAACCAGGTCATCCCCTTCCCTCCACCCAACCACCACCACAAGAACAGCACCAGCAGTATCACCCCTACCACGGCCAGCCACACTGGCTACCGCATCACACCCGCTGTCGTGCAATGTCATGGCACACAGACAGGTGCGTCCTATCCAGGATATTCACATATTAACAATAGGGGTCTGCTAAGTTTCGATAATATCAAAATCAATTCACATTTTAAACTATTCGATTTATTAACTCAAATCAAAACAAACTGGAAAAAAATCAAGAAGATTTTAGGCCATTGCAAATCCCACAATGTGCCTAAAATATGTTAGGTAAAGTAAATTCCTATTAATTATTACCATAACATTTTGAACTACTATCTAATAATACAATTAATAAAATACTTGATCTTATTACATATTTAATGGAAACTATTTTTATTAGCTAATTTATTTCAAAAATTGTGTTTTATATTTAATTATTTGCATCGTGCGAAAAATACTACAAAACATAATATTTGGCACTTCTTCAATTTGCTCTGAGTATGAAACTACAAAGTATGATTTAGGTTTGAAACTTCTTAAAAGTTACTTTTCTTAAATGTTCTCTCTAGGTTTGACACCCCTCAAAGGTGATAGTTTAGCACCCCTTATACTCTACTCCTTGTCTGGCTCACCAACAACAAACACGCTGATCTCTCATTAATGGTTGACCTTGGCAAGACTACTTCCTTCCCCCCTTCCTCTCATTTCCACACCCCAAAAGATAGAATATGAAGACTGGACTAAACTTTTCTCAAATGTTAGAGCTGAACAGTACAATTCACTGCTTCATAGGATTCAATCCGCAATCTACGGACTAGATGCCATTTTCTTATTTCAATTTCTGTTTCGCTAGCTCCTCTTGCGCCTTATTGCAATGGTTGATGTGTTGTTATATAGTATAGCAAATACTGTATCTCTACAGGACGTAGTTGGTTGGAGGTGGCACACTCGCCCAAACATAGAAGCAGTCAATCTCTTCTGTGTTTCAGACTTCCAGAGGTGGCATCTACTTTGGTTGACTGTCGCCCGTTCCAAATGATTTATCTCTCTTTTTCAAATCTCCAAGCAAAATTAATTGCACACTTCTAGTAAATAAATAATAAGAAGCAAAGCAATAGTTATGAAATTATGACAGGCCTACATATGTAATAAAAGATAGCACCATGCTAGAAAGGTTAGCATCATACTCTTGTTGGCTTGTAAATTTGTATTTGAATAAATTATTGCTTTCAATAATGAAAGGTCAATAGGTCAATAGGAAGTTGCCAGGTAAAATCTCACCCAGTCTAAATGTAGCTATAATGCTTTATTTTAATACTGGACAATCAAACTGCTACGAAACGGTCTGAGTCACAAATATGGGTACTAATTAACCGTGATCATTTATAGGTCTAAAATATTTTGAAAGTGTGTTTCTTTGTAGCTGTACTACGTAACGTTCCCCTTCATTTTATTATTTTAAACCATGTCAAAACATTTTTTTTTTAATTTGAAACAAATGGGGAGAGAGGAGTTAGAACCTTTCCTCCCCCTCATCCCCCTTCCAAACCTTTTCTCACTTTCTTTAGGTTAAACAACAACTACACATTGATTGATTGCAAGAAAATTTTATGTATATTAAGCCAAAAATCTGCGAGGATCGAACAAATTTATCACTGCCCAAATGTATCAAGGTCACTTATAAGTTTTGGTCATATAATTTAATTTACTTTTCATGGATATGATGTGATATTGGGACATTGTTAGTGAGTTTTCTAATCAGTAGCTTTATGTTAATAGTTTTATAAAATATAAGTTTGTAGCTTTTATTGTATTATAATTTAAATTTAATGACATGAAGGTGGTTATTGTTGGGGTTAAAGTGATGTGTAGACACATAAGAGGCCACTAAGTCATAAACTCTATATTAAAATTTTCTAAAACACATGGAAGAAAAAAAAACAACATGAAAGGCCAATCTAATAAGGGTGCAGAAGAAAAAAATAAATTAAATTGAGGGTGAGAAGATAAAACAGTCTTATTGGTCTGGTCACAACCCTTCTAAGGAAGGTCACTAAAGGTCCCCCCTCCCAACCCCACCAATGCCAAGGTCACGACTAATGACGTTCCTGAAATAATTCTAAGACGATAATAAAACTTTTACTTTAGCTTTACTAATTAATTTAGAATGGTTTTTTATTTTATTTTTAACTTTACTTTGTATAAAACATGACATGCAATTTTTAAATTATGCAATTCTTTAAAAGATAAATTTTGCTTTACAGTCCATCCACATTATTATTTTAGCAAGATTATTATTATATCCTACACACTACTCTTCATCCAGTTTAATATTGACAAACCTCTATTTTTTCCTCTTTGCACTCAAATATAGATTTTGATGACCATACTTCCCCACAAACAAATCCTTTTTATCCATTTCAGAGAGCTTTTATATAAAAAAAACTAAAAATATCCACTTTCTTATTTTCTAAATCTACACTCCACAATATGGTTTTCAGAGAAACTTGTAACTACTAACCATGGAAGTGGAATGTTCGATTTTCCCCTGCCACTTTGACGGGTCGGACTCCTACACCCAACCGGTCAGGCTAAGCCATAAACTAATGAGACATAGCGAGAAAAGAAGAACAAGACTGTCATACTGATCTCCAAAACATGGCAGTCTCACTGGCAAAGAAATTGTAAAACATGCACCATCGATTAATCTAATTCTTCTTATTTTTTCATTGTGACAATGGTGGCAAATGATAGTAATCATTTTAGAAAAGAGGTAGAATTTGAACTAGTTTTTCTAAAATTTAAAATTAATGAGAAAGATTTGAGTTTTATAATTTTCAATATTTAAGAATATAGCCAAATTGGGACACATATTATGGATAATTTAAAAACTTTTTATGAAAATTGATAACATAGAATTAAAATTACGTGTTTTAATTGCAAGATACTACCAAAAAAATGTATCTGTATCTTTATTCATTATCAATACATTAGATTAGAAAGAAGTGTCTTGGTACTGACTTTCAAAGGATAAGTTAGCCCCCTCTAAATCTTTCAAGCTATTTCCTTGCTGAACCTAACAAATAACTGTTGAAAACAGAACACAATAAGTCACGCGCCTCACAACTTGTTTGTCTCTCTACAAGTGGTAAAATAACTCACTCCCCAACCCAGCCACCAAGTTTTTATGGTTAAATAACAAAGAAGAAGAATGTCTACAAAAAAGATTATCAGTGATGAGTTAGCTGTAACTACTAGAACACAACTCAGTGTGCCTTTTGTTTTGTTTCCACCCCAAAAAATATATATATTCATATAAATAACTCCTAAACTATTAATTTGAACGAAACACGATCGAAAATGTATTACATAGTAAACAGTTGCGTGATCAGTGATGAATGTTGATCTATCATTTCTCCAAGAAATGTATGCAAGAACACAGGACATACTTTATAATATTTCCAAATATGATGGTGTTAGCAGTACAGAAAGTTAGATAACAATACATTTATTTTTATAAACATATTTAGCACTGGTGAGTGAAATTCGAAAACGTTTATTAACATCAATAGCTTGGGCAATGCAAAATACATTGAACGCTTATAAATGGCTATAGCAGTGAAAGGGTTAAGGATACCGGCTACCTAATCATGGGTTGAGAACACACAACACATACCACTTTTAATAAACATGCGAGAATTGTACTATGTACTATTATATAATTTATTAATGTTATGACAATATATCTCTAGAAGGAAAACTTATTTTTGCTTTATGGGTTGATTGTATTATATCTGGAAGAAAGTTCAGGAAAGATAGATAGAAATATGTAAAAGTGAACAAACACGATATGGCTTTTACAAAGAAAAGAAGAACACAGTTCCCGCTTTACATTGTTGCCATTGACAGAGGGATAATGACTACCTCTTGAAGAAAATTCGATTGTTACCACCCAATCTCCTGACCTAGGTTTTATTCTCTCGAAACTCATCAGGAGGGAGTGGGATTTTTTTCTTTTTAAAATCAAAATTCAAGATTTTTATGTCTAAAATTCAAATATCTACTGACCATATCATTAGAACATTCTTGCATTCAATTAAGTAAATCATAAATTAGTAGTCTGGTTTGGTTGTTAAGTTTGTCCTATTATTATGTTGGACTAAATCGCCAATGAGAAATATAAAGATTTTTAAGCTAATTACAATTCAAAATTTGAAAAGAAAAAAAGTCCTTTTTTGAATCTTGAATATTCTTAATGATTTAAGGATACAAAGATCTCATTCTTATTTACAATACCTTTACACGTGGATGATAAGCCCTTTCACAATACTAAGCTTGTAAGTTGACTGAGTTGTCATAACAACATGACAGTTGGAAGTTCCATTTCAAACAAAACACTTGATTGTATTTATTTTATTTTGAACTTTTTGAGCTATGTTAAATAAACCCTTAAATAGTCTTGTCAATGGTTTTTCAGGTGTGGGAGAGTGCCACCAGCCCAGCATGGCCCCTCTACACGTTGACAGTAGCTCCCAGGCCAGCCTTGGGACCCAAGGGGACAAAGAGGTGGAACTTGTACCAGTGCCAGTGCCCAAGATGTCTGTGACGGTGTCACCCATCCCCCCTCCGCCAAACAAATGTCACTCCCCTGTCGTCATGTGCGAAAAGGGAACTTCGCCCATACAAGTACAGGTCAATATCACAAATATTCACTGCTCTCTCATTTTGTAAACACATTTTCAGCTGCTACCGCTAAAATAAACTTAAAATTAATTGCATTCTTCTTAATAGTGAATAATATTTTTAAAATATATATTTGGATTAGGGGTGTGCGAAGTTTATGACTCGGCTTCAAACTTTGAAAGAAATGTCAGCTTAGACTTGCTTCGAAAATAATTCCATCTCGAAGCTTCGCCAATAAAATATTTGACAGCTAAAATACTCGATTTATGGTCAATTATTACCATTTATATATAATATAAAACAATATTTATTTGAAAAAATTAGGGGTCTGCGAGCTTGGGTTTTTTCATTAGAGTCGAACTCGAGTCGAGATTCAAAATGAGCATTCGACATAATTTTAAATTGTTTAAAACATTTGTTTATTTTAAATGTAAATAGGTATCCCATCTTTAAAATTTCAGATTTAAAAAATTAAAACACATGTTCTTAAAATATGAATGACACTCATTTTTATAAATATAAATATTATAGAAAAAAGTTAATAAACAGAAATATCGATTTTTAAATTAGAAATAACACTTAAAAAAACACAATCTAAAAAAAACGCTAAAAAATATAGGGCCTAATAGAAAAAAATTTTTAAAATGGTTTCAACACTGGTGTCTTTAAGGACATTAAAATTAACTAACAACTTATTTTAAAAAGTAATAAAATGAATAATTGCATGATGGTTTGAAATTTACAATAAATAGTGTAGACACAATGCACAATAATATAAGGAAAGTGATAGTGAAGGAAGTCAACCTTTAAAATGATAGTTTAGGTATTGACAGGAAAAACACACTTCTCTCCCTTCATTTCTTCAAACACTTTACTTACCACTTCTGCAAAACTTCCACAGTACTAGCACATTGTTTTGAATTTTAAGAAATATTACTTTTTCATTAATGTCTCTTCATGTAAAAAAATATTTCCGAAAATTCAAAACGATGTACAACTGTGGAAGTTTGAAAAAAATGGAAGTGTAAAACTGTAAGAAGAAATAGAGAAATGTGTTTGTTTCCTATCCAAGCCTAACCTAACTATCCTTTCAGCTTGGCTTCCTTCACTATCACTTTACATTATTGTAGAGTGTTTATACGCTGTCTTGATAAAAAGTTAATAAAATTTTAATTTAATAAGCTAATATTTCTCCAAAATATGCTTCATTAACTTAATTTACCCATAAGAAAACGTAAGAATCATAAATAGTTATAAATTTAAGTGTTTCGTATTTCATTTATATTCCTTAGTGTAATCGTGCATGATCACGTCTTCTGTTCCATTTCCATTCCTCTATGTGCGTTGCAAATGCGATTGTACAGGATCTCGTTAGACATTATTTTACTGAAGAAATTTACTTCAATTTTTAATGTTTATAAAAGTTGTATGCTCATCACTTTAAAATTAAAAATAATATGACTAAAATAATATTTATAGCAAACAATATGAAATAGTAAATGCTTTTTAATATAAATGTGGTAAGTTTGGTAAAATATGTATTGCAATAAATAAGATCGACATTGATTTTAAACAGGTTAACCAACATATTTCTTAGCAAAATAGTAATTAAACTAGAGCTAGTTTTGTAGCTAAATGTATTAATTAATTCTAGTTTTAAATATCTTAAGTTTGAAAACATTTAATATAATAATATATTCTTGATATTACATTTTTAACTTAACATAAATTATTATTTTAGAAAGAGACCATGTAAAAATAATAAAAAAGCATCATTCAATTCTTTAGTAATCTACTTAGCTATTTTTATTTTCATTGCTTTGTCATGGCAATACAAACAACTTCAATCAACTATAATTCAAAATGGACGACAATATTGAATTACTAATTTACCGGTTGAAAGTAGTTTTAAAGCTTTATTACATTATTAATATGAAAATTGAAATTAATTTTTAACAATTAAGTAGCCGAATGATTATAACTGGAAATGCCAATATTATCTCAATTAAATAGCCTATGCTTACTATTGCGTTTTAAAAACTGATTATTAAGTACATCAAGTGAAAGCTCGAAAATGACTAGCCTACAAAACTTTCGATCTAGATCTTAAAGGACGAGCTCGGCTCGAAGCTCAAAATCCAAGTACTCGCAGAGCCCTAGAAAAAATCCTAAGTAATTGAATTGTAAGTTGTAATATAACTTGATTTATTAGATTATATACAATAAAACATTTTATAAGTAATTTCATTACATAAAGTTTAATAAACAACAATGTAATATATTTTTCTATTGTAAAAAAACTAACAAAAAAAATATTCGAAATGAAAAAGAGGACTTCGCACACCTGTATTTGATATATATGTTTTATATATATTTAACTTAATTTAGATGATAGGCCCTAGGTATGTGTGTGTGTATATATAGTTACCATCTTACACGTGCTTCCTCTACTATCTCATGTACTCCAACATCCTCATTACATACCCATACCATCTCAGTCTTGCTTCCTCTACTATCTCATGTACTCCAACATCCTCATTACATGTCTATACCATCTCAGTCTTGCTTCCTCTACTATCTCATGTACTCCAACATCCTCATTACATGTCTATACCACCTCACCCTTCCTTCCTCTACTATCTCATGTACTCCCTTTACCCCAACTCTTACCCGAACATCTTCATTCCTATTTCTTTTTCTCTTTGTGACAACAAGCATGCTTCTCCAAAACTTAATTCCCATGGCCTCAGTTTCCTGGTATGTCTTACATCTATTCTCCTTGTTCCTGCTGTGTTTAGTTACAAAGTACACCCTATTTAGCACTTTTCTCCTTTTTTTTTTATCGGGTTTCAAAACGTTCATATTCCAAACTGTTAAGTGTAGACTAAACACATTTTGACATAATTAGGACCTCCTATGAAGATTGTACTTAGGTTACCAATCACACACAAATCTCTTTAATGAATACCTCTTTTCGCTTTTTGGGGTAATTTGTTATATTTGGAAAAAGCTACGGGAAAGGTGCTTGGAATCATATAAAAGGGAACAATATGGCTTTTACAATACAAAGATCAACTCAATTCACACTTTACATTAATCAAATCCTTGACCTATTGTATTGATTGGTTACACTAGAATATATGACCATTTATTATTTTAAAATATAGGTACATGGTACACCCCAAGTAATTTTCATGGCATGTGCATAAAATAACAGAGCATTTTGGTAAAACTAAGCACGTGTTTTAGTTCTTCAAATGAGCATCTCATGTGCAGTGTTGATAAAATTACAATTATAGCTGGTACATTTAACACTAGCCATACTCTTCTTCTCCATTCAATGACAATTTGTTTTAGGTTGGGACCCAGACGGCGCTGCCCTGTGAGGTGTCCCCCCGGCACAAGTTGGTTCCCTGCCTCCCTGCATTGGATGTCAAGCCCCCCCTCTCTCCTCAGGTCAATAAAACTGCATCAGTACCTGTGTGTGTCAACAACAGCGCCATCATTAATAGTGGTGGTTGTAATAGCAGCGTCTCCACCTCAACCATATCAACGGTGAAGCTGGCACCCCACATGAACAAGCCTCAATTAACAGGGTTGGCACCGGCATCTCCCTCGGCTAGGGCAACTAAGAGTCCTGTCCGACCTATCATCAGTCGCTGTGACCTGTAAGTCTAATAGGAATTTAATTAAAAAGTCAAACATTTGAGTAATTAAATTTTTGAAATTAGCTAGTCATTAATGACTTTCCCATATAAACTTGTGAATCTCTTTCCTGCATGGTGTTTGAATTGAAATTGATGTGTTTTGGTTTGGGTTGGCTTAATAAATAACTATCACGCATCCCATTAAGACATCTGTTAGCGTATTAGCCCGAAAATAGGCCGCACCCTAAATTTTCAACCCCTTTCATAGAAAAAACAATATTCCGACTTAAATATGATCAGTGTGTATTAAATCATTTGAAAAGAAAAATTATTTTACCGGTAGGTGCCTACACTTAAAATTAGGTTACTTAAATATATAAAATCACTTTCAGAGAAAAAAAACCCACACAATTTACACTTAAAATTATGTCACTTGGAAATAAATAAGTAAGTTATTCATACTCAAAATTAAATCGCTTCAAAAAAAAAGGTAAGTTAGTCATTCTATAAATTAGATCACTTGGGAATTAAAAAATAATGATACACTTAAAATGTGATCACTGAAAAAAATAGGCTAACAATGAGACATTTTGAGAGGAACAAAAAAGTATTCATCACTGCTCTAATCAGTGTCACTTTCTTCACTCTCAATCAGAAACACTCCATTGTTGATCCATGGTAGCTTTATGCTGCTGTTTGAACAATTTTTATTAATTTTAAATGGTTTCTTGGATATAATTTGTAAAGCAGAAGTCACCAACCTTTATTTAGATGCAGACCACATAAATGTTTTACGAATACAGTACAGCTTTCAGGGTAAACGAAGTGTACATAACAACACAAAATGACAAAAATTTAACATAAAATGTGTATTTTAACTTTAGATATTTTAATTTGCAAAACTTCTTAATATTGTCAAATCCAAAATTTTACTTTTGACTCTTTAAATCAACGCACATGGATATTAGAAATGAAGTCTTAAGTTTTTGAAGCTGCTGCACCCAAAAAAATTGTGTTTATTTTTAACTCTTGTTAAAACTTTAAATTGGTTACTATCATATGAAGTCAAATAAAAAGTTGGCTTTCAATGGTTTTTTTTTTTTTTTTAGTATTGAGCAGCAGCTGAAGACTGACAAAGCAGGGGCTCATGCCCCAGACACATCCATGCCTTTCCGCGACCGTGGAGATGCGTGCAAGCGTCTGGTGCGCTACCACGTGTACAATGAGCAGCAGGTGCTGAGCCAGCAGGATTTGGAGAAGGCTGATGAGATCTTTGAGGCAACTGCCAAACACCTCCTGGACAAGTTTCGTCAAATGATGAACAAGTACCGCTACCTTCTTCACATGGAGAGTATGGTGAGTTGGCTCAAATCCACTCTCTTACAAATATGACTTTATTTTGCCCACTAATATCAAATTTGATTCTAAATCTTTGAAAAATAAATAATGAAAACCTCCTTCTTTGGCACAATATAGTCGATACTTGACCATGATCTCTGTTGTTTTTATTGTTCCAGCGCGAAGTGAACACATCAGAGTTGATTATGATCGACAGGATGTTTGTGGCAGAAGAACATAACATCTTGGAGCGCCTCAAACAAGACACCGTAAAGGTTAAAGGTTAGTTTTGCACGTTTATGTGGTTACAAGTTGGATCCACTACTTTACAAACATAAATTTTGGAAATAAATGACTAACATAAGAGGAAATAGGAATATACTAGAATAATAGAAAATAATAAATAATAACTAAATTATAACATTTATTAAATATTCATGCATTCAGTTGAATGTTAAATTAATGGTCTCGGGTCTGGTTGTTATATTTTTACTAGAATTATGTTGAGGTTGAACGACCAATAAACAGTTTAGAGCTCTAAAACAAATTCCAATTCCAAATTTTGAGTGACAAATTTTTTAATATTTTTATCAAATCTCAAATCCTTAAATCTTGAATGCACTCAAGGATTCAAAGGTTATATTTGTTGTTTTACATTTTATAATGATGTTGTGCTTAAACAAGCAATCATTTTCCTCACACTTTTACATCTTTTGGCCCAACATAAAGTTCCAGAGAAGGGTGCACCCCACCACAGAATACATTGACAATGACAAAATCAACCTAGCAGACTCACAATCTTACACAATTAAGGAAGGATTGAAATAATTATACATAATTTAAATTGTATGTATTGTTTTTGTGTGTTGGCACCCATACATTTTTTTATGAATTTTTTTTCTTACTGTCGTTGTAGTCTTTTGTCAGTTTGTTCTTGTCTCGGTTTGCAAGGTTCTAGATAGCCTCGGCTCCTGTCGGTCCGGAACTTTTGATTACTGGCTGCATTTATTTATTACCAGCCCTTGAATGATTTTACTGTTCTGTTGACACAATTCTCTTGTGTGTCTCTTCTCTCTTCCTCTCTCTCTTTCTCTCTCTTTCTCTGCCTCTAATTATCGACACACAAAATCCATGTATGCACGGTGTTCATTATGATACAATCTGAACTTCAATACGGTCTAATTTATTAACAAATATTGTAAATATTCATAATTTATTTTAATAATAATACTCTCTCTTAACATTGCTAAAATATTAATTAGATTCACCTTACTCAACTTATGTAACAATTAGTTCACAAACAAACAATAAATTCACATCTTTTTTTAAAAAAAAATTGTTATTTTAATATTCACTCTTAGTCATAAAAAATTATAAATTTGAATGTTTGTATATTTTTTTTCCTTTTGTTGCGTCTTAGTACCTGTTCAGGCTATATAGTCTATTTTCCACTGGAGTGGTGATAACTGATGGCTAGCGAAAGTTTTTAGCTCTGCTCTCTTGTATCCGTTTGCTAAACCATATGATATGCAAGATTATATGTTGATTCTTTGCCTCTTTTTGGCAATAAAAAGTAAAAACTTTCACTACAAACAATTTGATTTTGACTAGGTTTTTCTTTAAACCGATTTTTAAATCTTATGCCAACTTCAGCTACCCCCACTCCTATTGCAAATGGACTATATTTTAATTACATTAAAAGGATAGGCTTGAGAAAGCTAGAATTTTATAGGAATTGTAACCTCATTTTTGTGGAGGAAATGTGGAATACTATTTAGGAAAAATCACACGACATTTGAATCTTCATCTCCCCTTTGTCAGCAATCCAGTCCAATACATTACTGAAAGGGGCCCTCCTCACTGTCAAACGCTTATGAGAAAAAATGTGTCAAGATTGTTTGAATAAATAAAGAGAGAAGTTTGTCGTCATCATCATCATAATCAACTGTTTCCATCATGTGACTCTAGTAAAATGTACCCATCTTCCTCTTGTCCTTCCACTAATCCTCCTCATTTATTTGATTTCATTCTTCTCCTCTCATCCAACGCCTTAGCTCAGTCGATAGCATGTCTGTTTATCGAGCTAAGGGTCCAGGGTTCGATTTCCCGCTAGGCCGAAAATTTTATTATCGGTGAAATGTGGGTTTACCCTTTCACATTAATAAAGTAACAGTTGGGGACTGGATGTTGTGCATGTCCTAGTCTTAAGTTGAATTATAAGGCATATGAAGCTACAATAGGCTTATCAAGCTGGTAGAAGAAAATATATGGCTTGAATAAAAAACTGACCCAGGCCCCAGGCTGGAAACAGTAATGAATGTAAAGTGCCTTCTTCTCTCACTCACACACTTGCTTTTATCTGCTCCTCCCATCTTTGTCTTGCTTCCTTACATTTCAAGGGCATTTTTCCTTTCCATGACAGATCTCTTGCTCACCTGCATGTAAATACTTTTTCTATTCCTAATTGATTTGAAGCTTGGACTCTAATCAGCAATTCCCAGTTTACACACCTGTGCATTCCTGACCATGTATGGTGTCTTAGTTGTGAACCAGTGTTGTTGTGTGTAGAGGAGCCCAGCACGGTGACTGTGAAGATGGAGCCAGGGACAGACTTGCGAGAGGTGCGGGTAGTGGTCCAGGATGTCATGAAGAATCAGTCCATCAAGCGCGAACTGGAGGAAGACCACAAGGTAACAGTAACAGCCGTGGGGAGCTCCAAGAGGTCGCGCCCTGAAAATGATGAGTGGCTCGAGGTCCAGAGAGAGACGGGTAGGTCTGATGTCAAGACTGAGGGCTCGGGGGGCTGCGCTGGAGACTCAAGTGTGCTTGCAGAGGACTCTAGACAGAGGACTAGTGTGGGACCCCTGGGTCAGGGGGGCACGGGGAGAGACCGGCCGCGTGATGAGGGGGGAGGGGAACCTAAAAGAAAGGAGGGCTGTGATAGTAGTGAACCTGTGGTGACCCCGCATCGCAAGAAGCGGCACAAGCCTAGCGATGGGACGGACGATGGTGAAGGTTGTGATGATGATGAGCTTAACGCCCAGGTGCAGAGTGCTATTGACAGCATTTTGAACCTGCAGCGCTCGGAAGACGGGTTTGAGCTGCCGTCGTCTCTGGGTGCGGCAACTGAACTGGCCCCCACGGGCATATCGCAGGATATGGACGGTGAGGACACGCAGCAGTTCATGTCGCCTCAGGACGAACATTTGCTAAACAACGGTGTGGGCGACTCTCCAGAGGCGCTAGTAGTGGAGTTTGGTGGAACAGGTGTGGGTGAGGACAGTGGGGCTAGCTCTGATAACCCTGACGATGACCCCGCATTGGATGAGGCTGTGAGGAGTATACTTACCTCCTGACCCCTGGAGAGCTTGACCCCACCTTTGCTGGCCTTCACAAGTGCCCAGTCTGGGTCACTGTTTACTTCCTCTTGGTCCACCACGTGTTAGTGCACTGCTGCCGCCCTCCATCTCACTGATCACGATTAATACACACTTGTATTGATTTTGTATTTATTTATAGGAAGGAATATCAGACAAAGATTTTTATTTACTTTCAAGACATCTCTATATGTATAAAGGCACATACAACTATTAATTTGGAAAAACATATGTTAATAATCAGTTCAATTTATCCACCTCGAAGCTTGTTGACTTGAGTGGACATAAAACTTCCATGCTTACACTCAAATACAGAGATGTATTTGCCTTACTTTTCTGTAACCTCGTCTAAACTTTTATCCAACTCTTAGAGCAATTAAATTTGATTTAAACTTGCACTACTCCTAAAAATAGTATTTAAGATGAGTTGAGATTATTGTTACAGCAATTTCATGATTGATTACACAAAAGGTTTGTGTGTCTGCGTGCATGCATGCGTGTACTCTTTTTACTTTAAAGTTTAAATGATACAGCCATGCATAAAACAAAAGTAGTGTTAAAAAAAACCTTGAACAAATTAATTTGATTCCTCTCCATTTCACATTTCAATTTCCTTTCAATTTCCTGCTTAACTTTTTCTTCTTTGTTTATTTGTTCATCAAAGCCATAACAGAGTTTAATTTTTTGCCATCTTTGAGTAATTGATCATTAAAATTGCTAAAAGATTGTTATACTTTTGGTTAGGGGTGTGTTAAGTTCACTTTTTCAATTCGAAGCGAACTCGAATCTAATATATAAAATATTCTCAAAGCCAAATCAAAGTTTGAATATTTTTTGTTGGCTCTTTTATGATTGAAACAATATTATATTGTGGTTATTTAATATATATACATAACTTTATGTACTAAAATGACTTGACATTGTTTTATTGCACAATTGTTTGTAATATATTCTTTCAATATGATAAATTAAGCTACTATCATAACTTAGAAGTTAATTACTTCAGGGTTTTTTTCCCTCGTGAATATTAATTTGTAATGTATAAAACAGCTCAGAATGGGATTGAAATTATATTAAGTATTTTAGCTTTAAATATTTTGTTTGCCGAAGTTTCAAAATTGTCGAAGCCAGAATTTTTTTCAAAGTTTTGCATACCTCTTCTTTAACCATCTTTGTTCAACACTATAATAATTATGGGTATTAAAGTAGGCATTTTTCACTTCATGTTGAGTTTGAATGAAAACAGAAATATTTCAAGCATAATTTCTTAATACATCCCTACATTAACCATAAATATGAATATTTTTAGGAATTACAGTTTTTTTGTGAAAAAAAAAATCAGGTTTTTAAATAAATTTAATAAATTTGTACCAAGCTATGATATTTTTAAATATGACAAAAGGAAATATTGAGGAACTCACTTAGCTATGAAATAATATCATAGAATTGAATCAAATTAATTAAACTCTGAATTTTTTATTTAAAATTTAAAATTCCGAATATTCAATATTTTCCGAACTTTGTAAAAATCTTTTGTGTTGAGTTCAAACGACCATTAAAATTCGACTCGAACTCAATTTTTCAAGTACTTGTACACACCCTTCAATGCTTTGGAACTCAAATTTGAATAGTTCTGTTTCCGGCTGTAAGTCCATTTACAAGTTGTTGCATTCTAATTGGTTTATCTTCAATAACCAGGAAATTAAAGATATGTAATCTCCTTGTCATAGTGCAGAGAGATATTTAAGTCATGAATTAAAAAAAAATATTTGTCTGAATCTTCCAGTTTTGTGTTTTTGTATTGTTTTTAGTAAATATTTGAAATTAAGTTCATTTTCTACTAAGGTTTTTGTGTGCTGGATTAAACATTCACTGATCGAAAATGTAGCTTACTTTGAATGTTGTGACTTCTGCATTGGTAATATTTAAAAAAAAAGTATAAACATTGTTAAGCTGCAGTGTTTACTGTCTTAATCAAAACTGCATTTATTAGATTGCCAAACTAAATAACTTTATTAAACTGTTTATTGAACTAAAATTGTTATAGTTATATAACTCTTGACTGTGAATATAAAATAGGGCTGGGTCATTGGATGCCGATCCCAAATCCAATCATCAACAGATTATGACAATATCGGCTTCATCGATGTTTTGCATTTAGTTCACCAATTTTTATATCTGATCTTCTGTTAACGGCTGGTACTGGCAACTCATGATTGTTAAGCTGTCGGCAGACTACCTAGTGCTGGTGGTGGCAGGATGGGGATGTGTTGAGAATAGAAAGGTCAGCAAGTGAGACAGCTTGTTTGAGTGAGTGAGAAGTATGGCAGAGAGGAGGTCGTTTAAACTGAGGAAGATTTGAGGGAAGCTAAAACTGGGGAAGATTCAAGGGAAGCCAGAATAAAAGAACTATAGGAGGTTTAAAAAATGCAACCCTTCCCTTCATTTCACTACTTAAAATTATTCTTATTTAAATTCCATTAAATTTAATAAATATATATATATATATATATATTCTTTTTCCGTTTTCATTCAAAAACTAATACTATATTTGCCATAATATTCTATGCATGGCTTTCAAAATAAAATTCCTATATAAAACTTATCACAAACTTAATTATGAGAAAAAGTGAGTCAATTATCTTAAACTATTTTAAATTTGGTGGGTCCAAGGCTAAAGTGAATTATATTTAAATAAATTCTAAAGTTTTCATTTAAGCTTTTATAAGCCATTCTACTATATTGAACAAAGTAAAAATGACACACTTGAACACTTCTTTTTAATATCATAGCTGCATATTATCTTTTGAGACATTTAAAATAAAATAAACATAAATGATCGGCCTCTTGGCAACAAACAATAATCAGCAAAATAGCTGATCTGCCCAGCCTTAATATAAAATGGAACAAACTTAATATGGCTTTTACAATGAAAAGAAAAACACAGTTCACACTTTACATTGCTGTCACTGGACAAAGAGGTAATGGCTTTCTCTTGAAGAAAATCAATCATTTCCAGTCAATCCCCTGACCTAGGTTTCATTCTATCGGAACTCATCAGGGGGGAGTGTGAAACGAGCAACTCACTTCATAAAAGAGGAAACAAAAAAACAAAAGGGAAAAATTTGTAAATAACTATAGGAGCACTCAAATTATCTACCCAACCAAAATCGGATCTTTTTTAACATACATATATAAAAAGGTTGCTAATTTAAATTATAAGTTTTAATAAAAGATACACCACATTGGCCCTACAAACCATATCAGATTATAAAACGTTATTGAGTACAAAATCAGATTTGTAAAAGGAATAACATAAAGGACAACACACAGGAAATGACATGGGATGCAAATACATCTCTTTAAGGAAAACCTATTTTTGCGTTATGAGGTAATAATATTGTAAAAAGAGGTTTTCTTTATAGAGATAATTACACATTCAATGAGATCGGCACTGGCCCAGCCAAATTTCTTAAATATTATTTGGTGAAATTATTCAACTCAAGTTTTAAATTTCGCTCTTTTTTCACATCGCATCCTACGACATGTTCGCGCTATCCGCAGGGGAGGAATAAAATAGCCACAAACCAGATTGGAATTTGAACCTCATTCTTCCTATCGTCTGCTATCCAGTATGTTGGGAGATTACTTAGTTTGGAAAAGTAATTTACTATTGTAAAATTGATGTTTTAGCCTAGAAACTGAAAGTTGGGTTAAAAAAAAAACGAAAGCTCCAATTGATGTTTATTCAGTAATAAACTTCATGCATGATTACCCTGGGATACGCTTTTCTTTGCTTAAAACACACAGAAAAAAATTTCTTCTGGCCGAGTTTTTATTGAATTTTAAAGAATCTAATAAAAAATTTAAAATTCCAATCTTGGGGTGCACATGTTTGTGCTTAGGGGCTACTAATTTTAAATTTCCCGCACAGGGGGATATCACGCAATGCTCATGACAGACAGACTCTTCATTTTATGAATATAGATTGTGTAACCTCATGAGTCCGATTTCTTTCCACACCTTGGCAGTTATGATGCGGCCCACCATTAGACTATGTGACCACCGAAGTGGGTAGTTAACTTAAATGCAAAGTCATATCTGCCCCTGAATAGTTTCATGACCCCTCAACTATACCAACTCAACTAAGAAAATTCGCCTTCAGTAAATAGTTGAGATGTCAAAATTTCTGTTTTTCTCGATTTCGATTCTTAAATTTTAACCTATATTTTTCGATTCAGATTTCTCAACATTTACCATTTTAATATTTTCCTTACAACCAGTATCAGATTAAAAATATGTTATTTATTTATATACGGTCTTAGTGTATTTGCAAAAAAAAAAAAACAACTAAAAAGTGGACTAGAACAAACTTAGTATGGCGATCAATGTTTGATTTGTGCAAGATCACTGGAACACAAAAGTCTTTTGAGTACCTGTACTAAAGTGAAACAGCAAATTTTTTTAATAATGTTCACTATGAAAAGTAACTCAGTTCTAAATATTGCCATTTTTTTTTGAATCCCAGAGTTTTCAATTCCTAGGATTTAAGAGCTCAGACTTGTGGTACCTATCAAAGATTGTGATAAAAATATTAATTCTTGATTATTTTAATACTAGTAAGAATCGAAAGTATTGAGGAATTGAATTTGACATCATTAGTAAATATTCAACGTTTTTAAAATACTCATCCACACTTTGTGTGCTGTGACCGGAAAATCTGTAAGTTATTGTAAAAAACAAAATATTTAGTTCTTTTGCCCTTAGTAGTGAATATTATTTAACTTATCACAGTATTTGATAATGAAATATTATTTTAATGCAATCCCATATGTGTTGTATTTGGTTTTATAATATTTTGATTAGTTTAATTTTATTCTTAATTCGGAACAATCTGATTCTTGTGAAATTTACTAAAAGATGAAACAGATGGGCTTTCCTTTTTTAACTTTATCTTGTGTTTCCTCTACTAATAACTGCAGTATGGTTTTGTCATTTGGTTGTGTTAGTAATAAAAACTCATAAAGTGGTTTGTGAATTTGTAGATTTGTTTGAAATAGATTGGGATAACTTTATCTCTGAGAGTATGCATGTTTGTAAAAAAAAACTAAGATTTTGTGAAACTATAAATTTCTAATTTTATTCTAACCTTGATTCAGATTCAATTTCAAAACCTTTTGATTAATTTTAATGGTTTTTGTTAGAGACTTGAAATTGATTCATTATTAAAATATAGTCAACCTTGTCATACCTTTTCAGTTAAGTCATGAAGCTGTTTACATTTTATTTTAATGGATCAACTTCTTTCCCACCCCCACACCCAACCTCTAACTTAGCCCGATAAATCCAATAAGCGCTTAACCCACTTTGATGGTCGCATGATCTAAGGCGCTATTCTCACACTAGACTAGACTGCTGGAGACTAAGAGATCGAGGTTCAAACCCTGGGGTGGTTTTTCCTAAATGGCTTTCTACTCTTCATTGATGTAAATGCAGGTACACTTCCTCTAAATTCAACCTTCCTCTTAACAAATTGGAGTAATTAATACATAAGTGTATAACCTAAATGGGTGATAAGACACGTTGCCAAAAATAATAATTATAAGATCTTAGTAAGTTTATTATTTAATATTTGACTTTAAAAAATGTAATAATAAATTAGTGGATTTATTTTGAAATTGAATGAATATTTTTGAATTCGCTCTGGCTTAATCCATGCACACAATTTTTCTTTTGTTCTTGTTTTGATATATATGACAATCTTACTGTAAACAACCTGTAAATTTATTCATCCTAGTTTAATTGCTGTATTTATTTCCTTGACATGCATGATATGAGCACACTTGATTTATTGCATTTACCTGAATCTAAGAACACCCAGGATGTTTCATTGAAATATACTTGCATTTGTGTGATTGGTGGAAAAAACCCAAATTCAAACCAAAACTACCTTGTCACCAGCAAAACAGACTAGGCAAGGTTGATTGACACCTTAGGCCTGCATAATTACTCATATTGAATTTTTATCAATCTTACTTCACTCAAAATTTAATCTGCCTCAGGAAAGAAAATAGATTTTTTATGAACAGAACCTTAAAAAAATTAAAGCATTTATTACACATAAACTTTATTTATTTTTAAAAAAGGGCTCTTTTTTATATAACTTTTACAAATTTTCAAACGCATCAAAAAGTTACATGTACAAATTAATGTTGTTAAAATTGTATATATATATTTTTTAAACTCTTACTCTTATGAAGTAATTATGTTTGATTCTTTATCAGCAAATAATAAAATAATTTGTGAATGGCCTACTCTAACAATCTTATAGGCTTGTACAACATATAAGAGTAATTATTTTTCTAAGATTTTGCACCCACATGCTTATTTTAATAGGAAGCCCATTATTAGAAAACTGGTAGCTCATGTTGCCACAATATCAAAAGAAAAAAATAGGCTCTACAGTTGTATTTACATTCTTAGGGCCAGTTTAATAGTCAGATTTAGTACGCCTAAAGTGACGAGTCGATACTAAATACAGACGACACCTACCTATACCAAAATGGAATGAGCCCGTTTCGCATATGAAACTGGCCCATTCATTCAATTTCAGGTAGGTGACGTCTTGTATTTAGTATAGCGCCGCACTTGAGGCGTACTAAATCTGACTATGAAAACTGGCCCATTCCATTCAATTTCAGGTAGGTGACGTCTTGTATTTAAATATAGCGCCGCACTTTGAGCGTACTAAATCTGACTATGAAACTGTCCCTTAGTCTGTTTAAATAAACTGTCTAAAGAGAATTCATACAGTAATCCATAAGTATTATTGAAAGGTTTTGATAACTATTTAGATGAACTTTATAGTTAGTAAATTAAATAAGACATATTTTAGAATTCCAAATTCTAGTGACTTTTTATCAATGTTGGTGGTAGAAAGTGTACTTTCTATAAAAATCGGGGTGTATTTATTTTGTTGCTTAGTTTGATTTCTTACATAAAACTATTGAATTTATCATGTAAATAACGGTAGCTGGCGAGTTTACCGAATAGCAATTTTTCGAAAATTAGTTTTTCGAAATTCAATTATTCGAAGTTTAATTTTTCTTTTTCGATATATCAATTTTTTGAACTAATAGTTTTTCAAAAATAAATTTTTCGAAAACCAATATTTCGGTCTAGAAATTCTTTTAAAGAGAAGATTTTCGAAAATGAATTTACCTCACATCTGTTTTTCAAAAAGGAGAGTTGTGAGAATAAATTTTTCGAACAATAAGTTCGAAGTATAATAAAATTATAGGTTAGGTTAGGTTAGGGGTAATCCTCCCTATGGGGGGGTGAGGGTAGGGGTAGGTGATTCCCACTCCTCGATAAAACATCTTCCGGAAAACTCGCAGTTCGCTAAATTGATTTTCCAAAAAAAAAAAAAAAAAAAAATTGCAATTCGCAAAATTGATTGTTCGAAAAAAATTCATTTTCGATTATTTGACTGTCGAACAATTGATTTTCGGGAAATTCACTTCAGGAAATTGATTTTCTAACAATTGATGGTTCGAAAAATTTATTTTCAACAAAATTACTTTCGATGATTTTGTATTCGGTGAATTGATTTCAATAAATTGATTTTCAAATAACTTGTTTTCGAAAAATTTGCCTAGACCCGTAAATAACAGGGTTACTATGCGCTTGGAAAAGTCAAAGAATTTAATCTGACATGAAAGTTAGGGTAATTTAAAAAAGTCAACGGAATTTTCATATATTTATGCAACCATTTTCGAAATACAAAGTAGAAGAACTTAATTAACCCAGTGTAAACTATTATTTTTACTAACGTTTATGTGAATTTGCGAAGATTACCTACTGACATATTTGTCTTAAGTATATATATATAGAAGAATATACAAGGAAGATGGATAGGAACAAATAAAAGCTAAACAAAACACCAATCTTATTTGTTGAAATTCCCTCTTCCCTATACTTTATTTCATGTATAACAAAATGCACCTCTAAAAATGTTCATAGGAAATTGTGAAAATAGAGAAATTATTTATTTATATTACTGAGAAAATGCATAATTTTGTATCTAGAAAATTTGTAAAATTCAGGGATTATAAAAACTTAAAAAGGTGTATCGACCTCAAACAAGTATTTTGCTGCCACAAAACGGATGATTTCTCACTGTTGTAAGTATTTTTTACAGTCTATTAAGTTTGAAGCTCAACTTTATAATTTTGGGATCATGTTTAGATTGATAAATAAATATTATTTAAACTTGAACTACATACAATATGATCCTTGGCCAACTTATTGCCAGTTTCTTCATTAAAACACTAATTATATTGATTCAGTCGATATGTTATTGGAAACTTTACAATAATGCTAATTAAATTAATTTTTAAATTCCTAAATAAGTTTGAAGAAAGGGTGTATCTTGAATTTTGGTAAATACAGTATATTAATCATTTTGTTTTTATTCTATATTTTGAAATATTGTGCTGTGTTGTATTATCTTATTGTTAAGAGTGGCTGTGAATTACCAGCTTTCCTTTAAAGTCGACATAATTTAATTGAGCTGATCATTCATGTTTTTCCAGTACTTGCAGACCCCTGTAATATACACTTTGTAAGGCAACAACTCTGCTATATTTTAAATTTTTTACTTGGCTGTCTAGAACCTCGCTGTAGTTAACATAGCTCATTTTAGGAAAACACGTTTATTCTTATGGAAAACCTCTTTTTTACTCATTAGGTAATTGCACTGGAGATTGTACAGAAAAGAGTTGTACAAACGAACTGGTTTTAACCCATTTTTCTTTTTGTTTTTCTGCCATTTGACATAAAGGTAAATTATGGTTCCAGACATCTTAAGAATGATTGCCTGTAAGGATATGATTCTACAGATGGGTTTTATTTTCACATTCATTGTGACTAAAAACTAATTTGAAATTAAATAGCCGAAGCTGTTATTAATTTTAGAGAGGAATTCACCATCTAGATATCATATTCTGAAAATTGAAAAATGACACGGGAATCGAACTCAGGACCGGGGTACTAAGCCAAAGGTCCCGGGTTTGATTCCCGTGTCCAGGTGTCATTTTTCAATTTTCAGAATATGTTAAGTTTATATTCGTCGCTAGCCCTCTTCAACTGAAATAATAGGAATGTTTGGGAGACAAAGCATATAATCTATGTTGGACCCTAACTAGGTCAACTTTTGGGCTTGTCTTATCTTATCTATGTACCTCATTCTTTCAGACTAAACAAATAGTTTTACTGCTTTGTTGATTAGAAAAGTTTGGGAATATATATCTTCAAACTCTTTCCGGCACCTTCTTCCATGGAAACAAAAATTGTTATAATGCTCAAATTATCTTTTAAACTTTTAGATATTAATTTAATTGTCAAATAGGTTGGTCAGCTATTAAAAGCAATGCATCTGGTTTTTTTGGACAGCTCAGTTTTATTATGAATATCAATTTTGTACCTTGTTTTTACTTGTCTTTACAAAACTATATAATTTTTAATAGATTCTTTTTTTCTGTAGATCAAAGTGTCAATGTTCGTTCTTTTGTCTTATTTAGTTGCAATGCGGCATTGTGTGATCAGAATTTAAAGTTTAGTTGTAGACTTAATTTTAAATTAGAGATGGATGTGATTAGTAAGTTATGTGAAGGTCATTCAAAGGATGTTATTTAATGTAATTAAGATCTCTGTTAAAGAAACTTTTTTGAGTGCCTGCAAAATGGGCTTTGGTAGCTTCTTGCAACGAATGGGTTTTATATATATATCTATATATAAAAAGACCAAACCACTGTGATTTCTATATTTATAGATATATGCAATTAATGTAAAATAAAATTGTACAGTATTCTTGAAATTTTGTTGAGTTCTGTAAAAAATAAATAAAATATAAGAAGTTTATTGCAAGATATTTGAAAATCTAAGTACAAAAAGTTATATGTGCATACATAATTTTTTGGTGTTTTATTCTTTGTACAAAATAAGCAGTGTTATTCATGTTAAGAGATTTCTTTTTAACAAATGCACCACTACATTAACAGTCTAACTTTGTCAAGTTTGATTACATGCATCGGCAAGTATGTATGTTTTTATGTTCATCGAAGATTGAAAGATACAAATTGTTTGTGCAAAAAGTGATATGACCCTGTGGTGAATTATTGATTTTTCTGTGTCTGACACTCAAAAATTAATCAAACGCCACTAATCCAATTATTGTTTGTGCTTGTAGCTTTAATATTTATATTAATTTGGTCATATTTTATTTCAACTATTAGTTGATATCAAAATATGTTCTTCAAATTCACTTTATGCGTTTGAGTGGATTTTCGTTTCCCCACTGAATGAAATAAGTGTAGACTTTTAATTGAAATAGACCACTTAAGTTCATTTTAGTGATGTCTTTTCATTGGCGGCTCATGAAACATTGCCTGGTGAAACATTACAAATTAATAAGTAAATATGTTTTTTTTGGCTCTCTGCAGATAATCATGCAACCTTGCGATAGGAACCAATTTATAAATTCACTCTTGTTTAATTATACCCCTCCTGGCAACATTCTAAAAGTCGTCAGTGCTTTTGACAAATCTTCAAATATGGAACAATTTAAATGCATCAGCAATAAAACTGGAAGTTGTATCTTTCGAAATCAACTGTACGTTTCAGAAGCAATACAAAATGTTTCGTCTCTTAGCTTTGTAGCACAATTTGACACAAAGTTGTGATTTATGATATATATAATGTGTGTGTGTATTTATGGTTCCCTTCGTGTCAATTTCTTTCAGGATTAAGTTTATTCTTAAAAATGTTTGTTAATGGGGATATGCAAATATTGATTTTAAAAAACTGAGCCAATATTTAACTAAATCACAGATGCCACCAAAGCTTTTGTTTGTAAAAAAATATATGCCTGCGCGAAGCTTCTAAATTTTAAATTAAAATATTCATAAGATTTATATTTAATTTAAAATGTCAAATCTTTAAATTATTATTTTTTTTAAATAATCAAAATGTTTATCTGCACACAAACACTGTTGGTATTGAAAACTTTACATAATTTATAAGTTTCTCACCTTCATAGGTAAAATAAAATAATCAGAATATCCCTACCATTGCCAATAATATTGAAGCAATGGCTTCCTTCACTTTTTTAGTACCAAGTTTATATCATAGGATTGAGTTGTGATCGCTTTAGAAATGAATGTGAAAAATATTACTTGTAGTTCAATTCAATGTGTCCAATGACCTCGAAAACAAGGAAAAGTTGAGGAATTTTATCATATTTCTGGAATTTTTTTTTTACAAATTCACCAAAAAAATATACAACTTTATTTACAATAGTCAAAATAACATTTTTCTTTGAGTTAACACAGTGTGCGAATCTCTTTTTAACACATTTGAGCACACTTAATCTCAATTCTCAAAGTCAAGATGTGATTTTCATGTCGCCTTTCCACCCTCTACAGCGCGTGTTTACCTAAAGATGAGTAATTATATGCGCATGCGTGAGAATTCGATTATGTTATGGGAAGAAGAAACTTAAAGATGATGTGTCTCAAAAACAACTTGTACTGGTGTAAGGTGATCTTTTAATGTCTAAATATATAACACATCACGTTACCTACTAACCCATCGCTTCAGGATGAAATCCTATAATCTCTTCATAGAGGAGCGACACAATTTCAGATCCAAAAATAATGTACATAGTATTTATATATGTAGTGGCTGGAAAATACAAAAATTGGCTCTGGAAAACCTGGAAAAGTTAGGGAATTTAAAAATATGGTTTTGCTGGATACCCTCTTGTTCATGATAGGATGAGAAAATTTAAATACTCATATAATTTTTATGCCTTTATTTTTTACTACTCCCTAAAGTTTTAATGTTAGCCTTAAAAATAATATTTAATTTTTTTAATTTATTGCATTCTTATCACACAGTAAACAGACATTTAATACAAAAATATTTATTTCATTTTTAATTTGATGTACTCAACATGCACTTAATGAACCAATTGATTTTATCAGTACATGACTTACCAACTGACTTAACCATTAATACAGACATAACACACAATCTATTTTATTTTTAAATTCACAGCATCTTAGTATCTGTTCAGGTTATATCTATGCATTAATTACACTAAATGAGGTAGGAATGAAGAAGGTATAATTTCATATCAAATGTACTTGCACTTGCCTGGTGAAAGAGTGGGAAACCATTTAGTAAAAATATTGTATGTTCGAAACCACTATTTTACAAATCTGAATCTTGGAAAAAATTTTGAACCTCGGAGGAAATATAAATATAATGGAATAATAGAAAATTTAAGAGTAAAAAATAAATAAAAAATCTTATAATGCATTCATTATAATATTCATACATTCAGTTAAGTGTTAAATATTTGGTCTGGGGTCTGGTTGTAGAGTTGGTCCTATAATCATGTTGGTTCTGAACCACCAATAGGCAATTTTAGAGCTTTAAAATAAATCTCAATTGAAAAATTGGAAAAAAAAAATTTTTTTTAAGAATTTGAATCTTGAATCGGATATTTTCTTGGATCTTTGAATCTTGAATATCTTTAAGATTTGAGGGTCTCATCATGTTGGTTCTGAAAAAAACACCCTCAATATCCTGACTAGTTTTCAAACACCCATCTTCAGGTCACCGCAATGAGGTCTAACAACCTTTAATTCATCATTGAAAAATAAAAAGTCTCATTTTCACCAATAGTAAATTATGTGACCCTGCTGGGAATCAAACTCGGGGAGACCTTAGGTTACTAGGTGGATGTGTTACTGGCTGAGCTTAGGTGTTAAGACCATTTTATTTTTTGACATTTTTTAATGTTTGCATAGCCTTATGTTGATAACTTTTGGATATGTTTGAATGTTTATTTATTGTAAGGAGCTTTTAATTTTTTTTATATATATATATATTTTTTTTTTTCTGAGATACATAAATTACAATATTGTTATCGATTTTGTGAATTAACTCCGCTCCTACACCCCAAATAAAATCTCAATATTGAAAGGACAAATATTCTAAAAAAAATACTTTTGAATAAAGTCAAGTTATGTTTGCCAAAGCAAATCTTACTCCTTATTTTTTTATCCATTAATATCATTTTTATTATTTATTAGTAATAGGAATCTGTACGTACTTAAATTTTTGAGCAGAGCATTTAAGAAATACTTTGGCTCAAGATCAACAGAATTTTAGACTCAACAATTTAAGCTATTATCGTGGTCTCTGGCTTGTTAATTCTTCTTTTTACATAACTGGTTATCTGTGAAATATGAAGGTTGGAAAGGTGGGGGTAGTATGCAACTGTTTAATGGAGGAGACAGTTTTAGAAGGTATAAAAAGTCATCCCTTCGTAGGGCTAGTTTAAAAAATAAATTTATGCAAGACATTCACTTGTACACCTTACCAGAATAATAAGGTGAAATATTTTCTAAGATTCTTACACACTTTTGCACCAAGCTGTACTTGTTGCATTAAACTAACCAAATGTTTGAGCAATACCCTTTTTTTTCCTTGGGTTCCCCATCTTATTTATTATTAGGTGTTCTGTCTTACGACAGGTTCATTCCTTTTGTCAATGAATTTATAAATTACAGTAACACCCTTGTACAATAAGCTGAAGGTTGTTGAGCCTATAAATCTGAGCTAGCTAGAGCCCGTGGTATCAATTGAAAGCTCAGCTAGAGAAATTTTAAAGAGGAAGAATACTCTCAGATACCTAATATTTTGGCTTAAGATTGACGAATCAAGTTATTATTATATCATGTATTTAAATTGACATATATTTGTGACATTTGAACATTAGTTGTAATTTAGTAACAACCCCGAATGACATAGATAAAAAAATTATTTAAGTTCTTCGTTATTTTTGGATGTAACCTGTAGTTGAACCCAGATTTTTTTTTTCTTAAGTAGAAACTGAAACAGCTCCAAACAAAATCATTTCTCCTTCAAGAATGCAAATAATTTCAATTAGTACAATTTATAATGCTGGAGTCATGATCAACTCAACATTAATTTATTGTTCATGTAACATTAAGAAACATAGTTTGTGATCGGAATTAACGTATAGAGACAATAAATAAAACTCAAAATAAAAACGCAATTAATGAAACTATAAATTATTCTCAAAAATGTAACTCTAGCAGTTAAAAGACTAGTTAAGTGTGAATTAATTGCAATGAAAGTTTACTGGAGTTATAAAATAAAATGTAAGAATAGGTCATTTTGCTTTGGTGTATCCAAACAATACCACAGAAGGTGTCTTTTTAACCCATAGAGTTACTAAATAACCGTCTTTATATTGCTTGCAACATGAATGGCTGGACTAAATTGTAAACTTCACACTACTATTAAAAACATAAGAACCTTTACATTATGTTATTCATAAGTTATGTTAAGTGAACTAAAGTTGATGGTGATCCCAGCATAATAAAAAGCACTGAAGATGTGTCTAATAAATACTAAGGTATATTTTTCAAGACCAGGCTAATGACTATATATATATATAACAGGTATGGTGCAATACAAGTTAAAAGTGTCACCCACTTGTTTAAGTGCAAGTAAAAATATTAGTAGAAAAGCACTTTAAATATCTTAGTGTGGTGGCAGAACTGTAAAATCACCACACTCGAGTAAATGGGCTTTTACAATCATTTGAAATTGTCTTGGTCATTTTACTGATACCTTTAACATTAATGAACCCAAATAAAAATTCCAAACATACATTTAGTTTAGAAAATCACTTAAAAAGTGCAAATAAAACTACTGACTTGTAATAAAGCATTGATAAAAGTTTTTTTTTTTTTCCTGTATGTTATATATCATAGACAAGAATTTCTCTAACATTATTTTGTATATAATATATTTACTAAATATAACTTAATTAATTTGAAAGGTGTGCAGAAAAGCCCTTTTACTTGATTTACCTAATATTTATATGGAATATTAAGTTACGTAATAAAAGGTTAAATCATATTGTTTTATGAAATTACATATTTTCAAATGGTAATGATTGGATTGTCACTGTTCTTTCATTGCAATATTTTAATGCTGTACGTTAGAGATGGATATTAAAAACCAAGCAAAAACTACATGTTGAACACCATATTCAGTGCTTTGTAGTATTTATAACTTGGTTACTTAAAAGTTTGCACCATTATAAGCAGTTTTTAATGGTCATTTCAAGCTAAAAATTAAAATTCATGGAATATCAACGTAATTGTGAATTTTATCTTCTATTTTTTAAGCCATAGATTCATCCAATAAAATCCTCTAGAATGTCATCTTTAGAGGTTAATCATTGTTATTGTATTAAAAGTAGGCATTTGTTTTCTATACAATTTTTTCATACCTTTTAATTTAAATGTGTTAGTTATTATATTTGGTACACTTTTTAATCAACAATACACTTGGGTTAGACCTCTTTTTTTTTACTCTAACTATTAGGAGCTGTGGATCAACTCCTTCCATTGGAAAAATCTTTTTTATAATTAAAAATTGACATTTGAACTATAGAAAGTTGTAACTTATTTCTGTTAATGTTTCAACACTTCTTAGCCATTGAAATAATTCAATTTTACCTGCAGGAATGGGAAACGCTAAATTATAAATTTAGCTATAGCAATAATTAAATCATTTGAAACAATTTTAAACTATCCTATTGTTATTAAAATGCTCTTTCATAATTTTGTAATTATTTTAGAATGTATTTATTTTATTTTTACAAAATTTATATAACGCTGCTACATAATACTTCCTTTCCGAAGTTTCATTGTCAACGTAATCCAATATTTATATCAATAACTTATTTTCGGAGGGTTTGTGTAAATTACCCACATTTGATTAACCCTTTAACTGTTTTAGCAACAAATCATCACAAGGATTGCCCCTAAATTATTTCAGACACCTGAGCTTATCTTACTTGTTTAAACCTTCTTTTTTTTATGTAAAAAATTGTCGACCTTGGTGGTCTTGGGGGGTAAATTGCTTGCCTCAGGACCCGATGTTTGTGGGTTTAAACCCAGTCGGGGTCGACGGATTTTTCTTGAGCAATTAAAATCTGTAGCACAACTTTCTTCATAGGGGAAATAAAGCCATCAGTTCCATGTTGATTGTGGCATGTAAGAAAACCATGGAAGGTATGTTAAAATAACTTTAGTGGCAAAATTGGTAGGCTCTTTCGCTTTCACTCATAGAAATTTGTGTGTGCTGATATAATTAGTCAATTCAAAAAGTGCACATTAAATACCTCAAATAAATAAAAAATTGCACATGGGTGTTCTTTATTTGTTGTGATATGATTGTAAATAATAAACAATTGTTATGTAATATATTCCAAAAAGAATGTCGTATAAACTGTTCTTAACTGTTTGAGCAGTAAAAGCAGAGACTTAATATATTTGAAATAAATTATATAATTTTTTTACATTAGCAATTTAAATTTTTTAAATGAATGAATTCTTGACTTATTTTTCTGTGTCAGTTCATAAGAAACTAACAGAGAAGAGTAATTGAAACAAATATATATAAACATAGTATAAAGTTTGTGTTGTGAGTATAAGATACTAATTTTTATCACCGTCAAACTATTTTATATTTTACAAAAAGTAAAAGTTAGTCTAGTTACATTTGGATACAATTTGAGATAGCACTATTAATTTTATTTATTTTAAAGGGAAAGAAGCATTCATGAATAAACATACATTTTTCAGCTGAACTAATATTTTATGGGTTTTTTTTTCCCCACATACAACACTATAAATATATATCAAGTACACTACAACATCGCTAATCCAAAATAATTGGGACCAGACAAGAAAAATAATACTAACAATACATAATTAGCCTAAAAAATGTCAATTTTTTTAAACATTATGTTATTTTACAATGTTGCAAATTCTATTAAGGCTAAAAATGGTAGTTTCTTAAAAGGGGATGAAAAAATTAAGTAGCACACACTTAAAAATTACCTACGATATTTATTAATTAATCACGGTTTGGATAGTTGACATTTTAATAGTAGACTCTTTACTATACCCAAAAGTAGTAAATTAATTGGATTTAAAAAAAATCGTAATCCCCACCATTAGTGCCTGTGAAGGAATCCCATCACTTTTGATGACAGTTAAAGGGTTAACTGACTGTTTTTAGTTTTTAGTACAGTTTCTAAAGTTGATAATCTAATGTCTAGTTTTTTTCATGTGTGCACTTATGTCTTCTTTCCATGGGTTCTAAACAGGATTGAAAATAAATCAAGTTTGCAGTATCTGCGAAATAGCCTAGTCCAAGTTTGTCGGCCTTAAAACTTGTGGTTACTATAATACGAGGGGAAAAAATCAATTTCTACATATAATAAAAAGGAAAGACTGAATGACTTTTGCGTGGAGAGGAAATTAGAATGTTTTGTTCAAGTCTGGTATATTTATTGAATTTTTTTGTGAAGAATTGTGTACTTATGATGTTATCAGCAAGTCTTAGATGTATTTTTACAATTTTGGTCAGTGAGCTTTTTTTTTCTCCCAAAGGCCATAAGTTAATCCTACTTAATGATAAACGTCGGTTCCTATGTTAATATCTTGTATATATTCAAAATGGAACACGCCTCGCCATTTTCAAAATGTATTTAAAAATAAACAGGAAGAAAAACTGTTTGTATTTTGAAAATTTGTCCAACTCCATTGTAATTTAATCTGTAAATGTGTGAAACGAAGAATGGACAAAGTTAAGGCTTGAATGTTTGTAAAATAACTTTTATTTAGATTTAAGTATTTGTATGAAAATATAGAAAGTAAATATGAAAATAAATTGAACTATATAAAAAATACTTAGTATTGGCATTATTATTTATCTATTGGAGGTGGAGGGGGGGGGGCTATTGATAAAACTTTTTAAGATTATATTTACAATTCATTCAGAGCACTTTACAAGCTGTGATGATATATGAAAAAGGTCTCTGAGCTTTGAACCCTGGAACTTTGGTTTACACTCTTTGGTGATTGAATAACCTTAAGGTGTCGCACTTGCAATCATTTAGACTACAGATGATGGGGAGATCAGGGTTTGAACCCAGGTTCCATGTATTAAGGGTGGTTTTTCACTTTCCCACTAAGCAAATGCAGGTACACTTCTTTTAAATTAAACCTTCAGCTCTAATACATATGTGTATGACCCTAACAGGTAGAAAAAACCCAACAATCCAGGGACTTGGTATGAGAGGTAGATCAAGGTTACTAGAATGCATAGATACAGTGATTTCTTTTAGGAGATTGTACCGTTGTTGTGCTTGCAGTTACAACAAAACACACTGAAGCTCTCGTGACATACACACAGGTGAACAGCTTAAAGGTACGGACAGACACTAAATACAAACGGCAATATTCCATTAATACTCTAATATTGACAACAACAAAAAATTTCTCTTCTATTAAATCAACTGAAGTGAGTTGAGTGCTCATAGCAGCCCACATGGTCGTAGTCAGCGAATAATTTCGAGGGGGGGGGGGTGGGGTGGAGAGGGGGTTGGTGGGCACATCCTCCAATTTCCGGAGGCTAGAGAAAATTCTAAATGATAAATAGTTTCTAGAAGCTCTCTGAAGTGTTTCTATGACAAACTAACACCAAAGCTGCTGAAGGCTAGAAAAAATTATAAATATTAAACACTTTTAGAAGCTCTCTAAAGTGTTTCTATGGTAACATAGCTTCCTAACTGTCGGAGTCAAGGAAAAATCTATATATTTAAACGCCTATAGAAGTTCTCTAAAGTGTTTTTTATCGTAACATAGCCCCCTAATTTGTATTTGTGCCTTAAAGTTTTGATATTGTTTGAACCATAAATAAAGCTATAGTCAACTTTGTTTGTAGTAAACATTTAACTACAGTGAACCTGATTCATTGATCCCAACCCACATACATTTCAATGTGTGTTAAAAAATTCGTTTATAATGAACCCTCAACTTCGGTTTTAGTGAACAGAAAAATTGAAACTTTCAATAAGAAATGTCATTGTAGCATCATAATTCTTTAAAAACATAACTTTTTGGTTGTTTACTTGAAGACACCTGAGTTCTTGTTTAGGTATCACAAAGCTTGACTGAAAAGTACGGAATGTTGAGAGGGAGGGCTGAGTTTAAACAGTCACTGGACTTATTGACCTGACTTAAGTTTTAATACCCTTGCTTGTAAGTAAAGAAAGACAGACTTCTGAGTTGTAAGACAGGAGTTCAAGACAGTGAATGACAGTCTGTGGCCATTTAGTAATTGTTTTCACCAATCCCTTTAGTGTATATGGAACTCAAAAAATTAGACTTTTCTACTCAGTTTAGTTTTTTGAACGCATAGATAGTGTGGAATCAAGTGTGGAAAAAGCACAAACTCTAGAGAGGGATCTGGAAATTGTTTAACTAAAACATTATACAATAAACAACAGCATATAACAGATTTTGTTTAGGATTAATAAATAGATTTCAATAAAGAGTGATTGTTGTATTCTTGACTATCACTAAGATATACAAATATACAAGATTACATGCACTGAGTAGAGATAAGATTACATGCATTGAGTAGAGATAAGATTACATGCATTGAGTAGAGATAAGATTACATGCACTGAGTAGAGATAAGATTACACGATTACTCCATATCTAACACTGTTTAATTGTACTTACACTAATAACATCTGACCACACCCACTGTGATCTTCACGTATATTTTCCAGTGTAGCCAATCACTCAACAACACATTTCCTCACATTCATAACACTCCTCCCTCCTTAGCATAAACACACCCCTTCCCCCCCCAACCAGTGGGGAAAAACATGTTCATAAAATGTCTTCTCTTCAGAGGTTGAGCCTTGCAGGTTGCTTAATTACGCGGCCACTCCTAGTAGAGGTTATTCGAGTTGGCGTACCTCTTAAGGCCGACTCTTCGTTGATGGGCTGCCTCATCTCCTGGAGTAGGTCCAAAGGCTTACCTATGGGTGAGATTCTTTCATGAGGAGGGCTGGTACTCTTCTCTTGAGTGGGTGACTCAACCTGACTCCTGGGCGAAGTGCACGGTGCTGATAGCAATGGGGGTTCAGATGGCTCAACTGCCAGTGACCTCCTAGATGGTCTCGGATTTGAGCTTTGAGTCTGGCTACCATTTGTGTTCATATTTTGTCTATTAAGTTCCTCCCCCACTGGCCTCATCTGATCCACATGGCGAAAATAGGTGGTATTCCCTTGTTTTATTAAGTAATGTAAATCACCCTTTTTTTCTTTAACAATCCCCCACAGCCATTTTTTCTCTGGGTTTCTGTAGGAACGAAAAGCGACGTTTGACCCTTCCTCGAAATGTCTTGGAACATCCACAGGATCCTGGGAGCACCGCTGAAGGACTAGTGGACCTAAAGGCTTTACTAAATCTATGCGGCTCCTTAACGTACGTCCCAAAAAGAGAGATGCAGGGGATAGTCCAGTGATGGAATGGGGCGTCCTCCTATAGGCTATCAGGAATTTAGTTATAGCATCACTAATATTGCTTCCACTCAATAGGGCGGCTTTTAGAGAGGCTTTAAAAGTCTGGACTCCCCTCTCTGCTAACCCATTGGAAGCGGGATGGTATGGTGCAATCAATTTTTGTTTGATTCCTAATTCGGAACAAAAGTTTGAAAATTCTGAGCTGGTAAATTGAGGGCCGTTATCTGATACGATGACGTGGGGAAGACCAAAATTTGTAAAAAAATTGTTCAGCAGTTTAATTGTTGTTGTAGACGTTATATTTTTTACAGGGTGAACATCAACCCATCTGCTGAAGGCATCTACAATAATAAGAAAATACATGCCTTTAAGAGGGCCTGCATAATCTATATGGAGCCTTTCCATGGGTGATGACGGGCATTGCCACTTGTGGTAGGATATCTTGGCTGGGTTGTTTTTCATCTGTTGGCAAGAAAGACAATTTGAAATCATTTTCTCAATATCCAAATCAATTTGAGGCCACCACACATAACTTCGTGCCAATGCTTTGCTCTTAACCACTCCCATGTGCCCCTCGTGTAGCTCTTCTAATACTCTGGATCTTAGGCATGTTGGTATGTACACCCGCTGGCCCCAGAAAAGACAATCATGGAACAATGAATATTCGTGCTGCGGATGTCCCCAACTATTCATGGGTTTTACGGTAACCCCCGTTTTGAGTGCTTGAATGAGTTCCACAGCTTCCTTTTCCTTATTCAAGTTCCTAATTATTTCATTCGCAGTAACTGGTAGTACATTAATTTGGCCTAAACTAAAAACTTCTAAATCCCTCTCAAAATCATCTGCTTGGTCTTGTAGAGGTAGCCGTGACAAACAGTCTGCATTGCCATGCTCCGCACCTGGACGATATTGAATGTCGTAATTGAATGCTTGCAGAAATATAGCATACCTCTGGAGTCGTAGAGCAGACAGAACAGGAAGACCCTTTGATGGTCCGAAGATGGAGAGTAACGGACGGTGGTCCGTTATTAAGATGAACCGATGGCCAAAGAGATAAGCAAAAAACTTTTTTATGCCAAATATAATGGCACCTGCTTCTTTTTCTATTTGACTCCAATTTTGTTCCCCCTGGCTCAAAGTTCGACTAGCAAAGGCGATTGGCCTTTCAGTACCATCACTCATGCGATGGGACAATACTGCCCCTAAACCGTAAGGGCTGGCATCGGTAGAGAGGACAATTTTTTTCTTTGGGTCGAAGTGGGTAAGTATCCTGTCAGATGCCATTATTTCCTTAATTTGTTCAAAAGATTTGAGACAAACTTCATTGAAATTAAAATCCACCCCCGATTTTAAAAGGTTGTAAAGGGGATGGGCTAAAGTACTGAGGTCTGGTACAAATTTACCGTAGAAATTGACTGCCCCCAAAAACGATTTTAATTCTGTTACTGAAGTCGGTGGTTTTATTTTCAAAATTGCTTCCACCTTTTCAGGGCATTTGTGGATACCCTCCTTGCTTATGATAAATCCACAGTACTTAATGGAGGGTTTTAGGAAGGTACACTTGTCCACATTAACTCTAATGTTGTAATCTTCCAGCCTCTGAAACACCGACTTGAGCAGCTGATAATGTTGATCTTTGGTTTCAGAGCTAACACAGATATCATCATAAAAAACTTGAACTCCTTTAATATCTTTCAAAATCCCCTCAATTGTTCTCTGCCATATGGCAGGAGCAGTAGTAATGCCAAATGGAAGTCTATTATACTGATAGAGTCCCTTTATAGTGTTAATTGTTAAGTACTCGCGATCAGACTCCTTAACTTCAATATGATTGAAAGCCTGGCTAATATCAAGTTTTGAATAAAATGAACAATTTCCTATATTTGCAAGAATACCTTCGATGTTCGGAATGGGGTAGTCCTCGGTGATGAGTTGAGGGTTGATGGTTGTCTTAAAATCACCGCAAATCCTGATTGTACCGTCGCTCTTCATTACAGGAACCACCGGAGTAGCGTAGTCTGCATGGGTAACTTTTGATAAAATACCTTCTTTTTCCAAGCGATCCAATTCTGCTTCCATCTTAGGAACAAGAGAGTAGGCCACATTACGATGTTTCCTGTACACTGGAACAGAGTCGGGTTTAAGTCGGATTTGAGCCACCACTCCTTTGACTTTGCCTACTCCTTTTCTTAAAACATTCTCAAATTTTACTAAGATATCCTGTAGATTTCCATTTTTGTCGGGAGTTTTTGAAGGTTTATCAATCACATTTACAGTCCCTAAAAGTTCTGTCAAATTTAACTTAAGGGTTTGTAACCACTCAAGACCCACTATGGTGGCGAAATCCCCCTCTGCTAAGTATAAGTTCAATTTGTTTCCATTAACTAGAACTCTAGCCTTACCCAATAATGGTATGTGTGCCCCAGTATAGGTACGCAATTTTACTGTAGTGGGTAAAATTTCTTTATTTGGAAACTTGCTCCTAAAGTCAGCTTCATTTATTAATGTTACATGTGCCCCAGTATCAACTTGGAACGCAATATTTACCCCATCCACTGTTAGCTGTACCATGATTTTATTAGGCTTTACTGAATTTTTAATATGAAAAATATCAGAGAACACACCGGAAGTTTCGTTTAAATTGATACTTTCTCCATCAGATGTTTGATCCTCAGAGCATACCTGGTATAAAGCTCTATTCCTTTTAGAGTAACTCAATTTCTTATTTGGATAAGTACTTCCTGTGTTACTGGTAGCCTTCTTTTCACATGCAGGACTTATATGGCCTTTGACCCCGCAAATACGGCAAGAAGCGTTTCGATACCAACAGTTACCAGAATCGTGATTTGTGAAGTTACAATGTATACAACGTAATTTCTCTTTATTGGATTTATAAAGTCTTTGTTTTTGAACTTTCTTTTGAACGACATTGATATTTGTAGTACAAATATCATCTTGTGGGACCGAAAGACGTAAACTAGAGTAAGAACTAGCATACTCAACGGCAGACCCAAAATTAACTGTGGGGAGCTCCATTAGTTTCAACTTCAGATCTTGAGAACGCAGTCCGTGTACAAATTGAGTACAAAGGGCGTCATCGAACCAGTCATTTGGAAATTTACAATAACGCGTAAGTTTTTTTAATTCAGCTGCAAAATCGGCCGGTAATTCCCCTTCATTTTGCACCCTGTTTTGAAATTTAACCCTTTCTGCCAGTGCGTTCGGTTCTGGCTGAAAAAATGTAGTCAAAATATTTGCAAGTTGTTCCAATGTTTTAGACTCTGGTTCATTTGGCTCACACAGATCACATAACCTTTCATACGCATGTTCGCCAATGGCGTCTAATAAATATAAAGTCTGCTTATCTTCCGGTACATTGTAAATCCTAAATTTATTTTTTAATCTTTTTAAATAAACTTTCCAGTTGGACTTGGTTGGATCGAAAGGTTCAATATTAAACTTAGGAATTGATTCAGTAACACGAACAGAAGCACCTTCCTCCCTATCTGCCATTATGGAAAGTTTCGTTTGCTAGGAAACGCTCAGGTGAAAAGCCAAATGTACGCGAATTCTTTTCACACCTCGTCGCCACTGTTGTATTCTTGACTATCACTAAGATATACAAATATACAAGATTACATGCACTGAGTAGAGATAAGATTACATGCATTGAGTAGAGATAAGATTACATGCATTGAGTAGAGATAAGATTACATGCACTGAGTAGAGATAAGATTACACGATTACTCCATATCTAACACTGTTTAATTGTACTTACACTAATAACATCTGACCACACCCACTGTGATCTTCACGTATATTTTCCAGTGTAGCCAATCACTCAACAACACATTTCCTCACATTCATAACAGTGATTGTATTTGAACTCTTATTTGGTTTGTAACTAACCCACTACTTTAGGATAAAAAAATTGTTTTAGTGAACTTCGGACATAGTGAACAAAATATCTAAGACCGTAGAGGTTTATTATGATCAGAGTTGACTGTATATTTTTGGGGGGGGAGTTAACCCCCTGACTACAGCCTTGGCGGCCCATAAGAGCCACACATCCATCACAAACTCTTTATCTCAAACCATGAGTGCAGAATGACCATAAGCACAGGACAAACCCTGGAATAGTCCAGTGACACACTAAGACAAGGGTCCAAGTGTCATTTTTAAATTTACCAAATTAATATTTATATACAATTCAGAAACAACAATAAAGATAGGTTTGTATATTACCTTGATCTATTGTGTGTCCTATTAATCCTGGAAACGACATAACCTTTTTGTTTCTCCTTTTAGGAAAAGTTGTGCTTTAGTTCGTTAGAACCAGATTTAGTCCTTTAAATGGGGCACTAATAGACTTTTTCCCAAGGGGCTGCCTACCAGAGTCCTGAGATGCATCGCAGACGTCAATAAATCTAACGTTATTTTAGAATAATGTTTGCATCAAAATGGGGTCTATAGGATTAAAAACCTTTCATTCTAAGTTTTATAATTTTCAAATAATTCATGCCTCGCTTCTGTGGTCTAAGGCACCACACTTGCAATAGGCTTAGTTGCCAGAGACAGGAAGATCAAGGTTACAACCTCAGTTTGGTATACGAAGACTGTTTTTCCTGAATGATTTCTCACTCTCCCTCCTTGCAAACACTGGCTACATTTCCTCTAAATGTTATCATCCTCATTCCTTTATGATTAATATGATTAATTTATGTGTATAAGACTTGATCGGTTGGCTATAGGCGGTGGAGATATCATGAAAAGGTAAAATAAACTAGTTTTTAATGTTGCTTCAGGTGAGATCTCACAGTTCTGAGATAAAACTAGTTAGAAATATAGATCTAGCCTTCCTCAAATAGTCAATATTCAACGGAACATTCTGATGGCTTAAATAGTGAAGCTATTATATTTGTTAATTAGTTATAGATACAATTAAATATTATATTCTTTAAATTGAAAAATGACACTGGAAACTGAAGAGTATGAACATTCTCTTTTTACAATAAAAGTGTTTAATCTTAGTTTTGTTTCTTTCTCGTGGCAGCATAGCTCTTCTAAGACCTATTAGAACCAAGTTACACATATCCCTGAGCACGGTGAGCCTAGATGTTAAGTTCGTCTAGGGTGTGCTGCCAGTGACGAGATCTGAATCATTGCTGGGTGAACTGAGAGTGGTCTTAATTTTCTCACTTCCTCCACACAAATGTGGGCTACATTTACTATAAAAGCTTCCTTGTCCCTACCCAATTAATATGTGTGAATCTCTACAAGGTAGTGAAGCATGGTGAAGAGAAAAAAAAAACATGTTTGCAAATGGTTTGAGGTATAATCAATAGATAGTGCAACTACTTAAGGGGAAGGGGGGGGGGGCAGAATAGTAGTACTTTGATATGATAAAAGCAGCGTTTTCCCTAGGACCGTTCAAATGGCGCCCGGCTAATTTTATTCACCATCTGGTTGAGATTAATGCTTTTTGCGCAAATCATCAATAAATTGCAAAATATTACACTGCCCCTGTGTGTGTACTTAATAATGGCACCCCTAGCTGGCAACATTTTCTAGGGAGAACACTGCAAAGTGCTAAGCAACACGCTCCTTCCACACAAATTCAGGAACACTTCCTATTAATATAACCGTCCTCATCCCTAAAATCAATAGAGTAATTAGTACATAAGCGTATAACCCGAAAAGGTAGTAAGACGCGGTGCTAAAATAAAAGAGATTTATAAACGAGAAAACAATTTAAACAGAGTTTGTGAAATTTAATGTATTTTATAGTTTTACAAGTAATTATATTGAACTAACACAATCATAAATGACTTATTAAACATTTGAATGAAATTAAAATTCGATTCAACCAAAATACAAGTTAGCAATAAGATTACTGGAACTATGTATTCAAGGATTAGTAACTATTAGTTTACAACACATGCATGTACTATCATGATTCATGTGTAGTAAGAACGCGGTCGAAAGAACCATATTTGATGTATAATAGTTACTAATACTTTTTTCATATATTCATACATCAAGTCATGTAATCTGAAGCTGTTACTTTTGATAGATATTATTAATACCACCAATCTATCCAGCGTAACAGTGGTTTTCAGTGACAACTAGCAAAAGATTTTTATTGCAAACATTAGTTATTATGTTCTTAGTAATACTTTATTATCAATCAAAGGTTTTATCAAACACTTCTAATACTTTCCTAGGGATTACTGTATGATTTGATTTTTGTAACTATTTTAAAGAACCAAAAATATTAATGAAATTATAATCTTTTGTTTCATATTTGTGGCAACAAAATTAATTACAGTTTTATGTTCACATTTGTATCTTCTTACAACTGGCCACCATCAATTGTAAAATTAATAAATGTATATGGGATTAAATTTTAAATTTTTTTAAAAAGTTTAATATTGTAGAAAAAGTTAATAATCATACTACGCCTAATATCACCATATCAAGGTCAACAAAAAATAAAAAACTGTCATTATATGTTTCTTGTATAGACCTAAATTTTGAGTGTCAAAAGTGAGAGCTGCTAAACACATGTTTTTATATATCATATGGTTCAGTGTAGGGATACATAATTTGGTCTGGTAACTCTTCATAGCTGTCAGTCAGCACCAAAGAAGAAAGTAAATTAGGAGTGTGGTAGTTTCCTGTTGCTTTCCTCACTGAACCAGAAGGTACTATTGCACATCAGTCTGCCAAGTCCAGCAAAATAAATATTTATAAACAAAATATCACATTTATTTTAAATGTATATAATTTTTGTGCTACTATAAACATTGCAATTAATATTCAAATTTGTTTAAAAAGAATGTAACAATAAAATAATAAAAAAATTATCCACACAGTAATTTGATGTTGGGAATATTTTGTATTATCGCTTTGGTTTTGCTCTGAATTGAGAAAGTGAATTTTGCACTAACCTTCATTCCCAGAGCTGTAAGAATCATAATCTAACGATACTAGGGAACTATTGTTAGCACTAGTCTTGTCAGCAGATGCTACTTTATCAGCACAAGGTTCTACAACAATGTTAAAGTTATTTATTTTGCAGTGTTCAGTTTCATGTTCGTCGTTACTATCATATATTGTAGAACTAGTACCACCATTGCAAAGAGGATCGTTCATAGAATAAGTTTGAGGGATTTCAAAACTCAAACGACTTTCTGCCGCAAGTGGCGTTGTGTCTTGAGGTGAGGTTGTGTTATCACCGCGGACCATAATGCCCAGACTGTTGCGGCTAAGGTTTCTGTCAGACAGATGTTTCATGGCTCGCACACCTATAAACACAGAGGATCTTCCAGAGCAACTCGGCAATGCAGGTCTGTTGATGATGTCATCGCGAGTTTGGGACCTCCTTTCTAACACACCTGGGGAATAAATAATAATAATAATATTTAGCACCGCGTCTTACTACCCGTTCGGGTTATACGCTTAAGTACTAATTACGCTAATGGATTAGGAATTGGGAAGGTTGAATTTAGAGGAAGTGAACCCGCATTTGCGTGGAAGGAGAGTGGAAAACCATTTAGGAAAAACCACCCCCAGTTCACCCGACCGAGATTCGAACCTCGATCTCCCCGTCCTCGGCGGCCGAGCTCAACACGACTAGCGCGTTAGCCAACTGCGCCACCGAGGCGGGTCTGGGGAATAAAAGGTAAATTTGATTAATATTACACTGATCCATATGATGTTAGTAAATTTAATTAAGTGATATACTATACATTGTTTACTAAGTTTAACACCATTGTTTTTAGAGTTGGTTCAGATTCACTATTTTACGAATTTGAATCTTGAATCCAAATTCGAATCTTGTAAAAAATTATAAACATGCAAGGAAATAAAATAGAATAATAGAACATACAAATACTTAGAAACTAAATATTAACATTCTTTTTTATAATCCATTCATTATAACATTCATACATTCAATTAAGTAATAAATTACTGGTCTGGGGTCTGGTTGTAGAGTTGGTCCTATAATTATTATTGATTCTGAACCAACAATAAGCAGTAGTATAGATCTAAAACAAATTTCAGTAGGGGAAATAAAAAAAGTTGAAATTTTCTCGAATCATCGAATCTCCTTAAGAATTTGAGTGATTCGAAGGTTCCATCCCCAATTATTATAAACAGCGGTAAAAGGTGGGTATGATTAAGTATTGATAGTTTAGAAGAAATGCATTCACATTAGTATGAAGAATGAATGGGAAACCCAGTGATAAATCCTTTGTGAATAATCAGTGCAGCCAGTTTAGATTCAAACCTGGAACTCCCCATCACTGGAAATTCAAACTATTTAAAGTGTGTTAACTAAGACCATTCGACTACGAAGGTGGATAATCCAGGTTTATGAATAAACTAAGGTTCCCAGGTTCAATTACCAGGATGGCCGAAAAAGTTTTTAGTGGTGATATGTGGGCTTACCCCTTCACAGTGATGAATAAACTGCCGGGGACTGGATGTTCTGTCTGTTCTAGTCTTTAGATTATCAGGCGTATGAAGCTACGACAGGTCTAGCAAGCCAGTAGTGGAAAATATATGGCTTGAATAAATTATTATTATTAGCACTGCGTCTTACTGCCCGTTCGGGTTATACACACTTACGCTAATGTGTAATGGTAGGGTGATTGTGAGATGAAATGGAGGACCTATAGTTTAACGTGGAATCCGAACCACGGTGGAGGCCTGGCATTCCACACATTCACTAGTTGTGATCAATACACGTCTTGCCAGAGGTGAATGAAGGGTTTGTCAATCAGATAAATCTGTTCCGGGACCAAGGATTGAACCCCGGACCCACAGTACAGAAGTCTGACACCTTACCCCTGGACCACCAGGTCACCGACGGCTTGAATAAAAAAAATTGAGTCAAGCCACAAGCTGGAAACAGTAATGGATCTACTATTGGCGGTATAAAGCCCTCTCAAGGTGAAGATGGGTGTGTTATCTGATGGCTCGTGATCTTAAATGATCTCGTGTAGCTGATTATTTCCGCACGTCCCTCACAGACTCCGCCTTAAAATATGAGTGAAGAATGACCCTGGGTATGGGTCAACTCCTGGATATCTCAGTGGTTAGAGCATTGGCGTACTAAGCCCAAAGGTCCCGGGTTTGATTCTCGTGTCCAGGTGGCATTTTAAAATATTTAATGAACATGAATTAACTTTGTTAACCATTTTGTATTCAGCTGCCACCCACATTTTAGAACCCTATGACATTTTAATAACTCACCTTGTGCAGGAGTGAGCGACAACAGTGATGCCAACTTGACGTCATCTTCATTCTCTGGTAGCAATGGAATGTCCAATCCTGTCTTTGCTCTTAGGGCTGCGTCATTGTCTTCCTTGAGTTTCCACTCTCTGCGCTTCAACTGAATACACACACAAACAACACAGATTACACAATATTTTCTAAAATTGTACGAATTCATATTTTGTTGCCTGCCCCTATAATCTAGTAGTTGGGGGATTGACTAGGCTACATCACTGGGCTGTTCTCAAGTTTATTTGACAAAACCTTCAAAAATGGAGATCTTAACTTAAAAATAAATGTTAGCATTTTAATATAAACGTGTATTTAGGGATGAAACCCTATATTCCTTGAATCCTTAAGGCCTTTGGCTCTGTCGAGTGCAAGTCTAAAACCTATTTTGTAGGATAGTGCATTGGGGGGGGAATGAAAGGCGTGGCATGACTTTACAACTGACCAAAGTATCCTTCCACGCCAACAAGAAAAGATGGATCATGGAAACTGTAGATGGCGCTAGCTACACGACAGGTCTTGCGGGAAAATCATACATTTAGAAATACCAGTTTTCTCGAGAACGAGTAAAATTTTTATGTTAATATTTTCAACTGTTAATTGTTAGATTTTCTTATTTTTTGTTATGAAGCCGGCAGTTTACTATTGAAAAATGTAAATTTTATCGATATTTGATCACTGTTAAAATCAGAGAAGAGGTGTTTATATAAAAACTATAATTTAATCAACATGCTTCTATTCTTGAACAAACCGTTTCTGAAACGAAAATTGCAAAACAATAAAAATTCTAGAGGATAACTGTTTTTTTCCCATGACTGCATTTCCATGCCAAATGAAAAGGGCCAATCGCCCTTCTATTCTAGATTTGAGGATTCGAGAAAATATCAAATCTGAGGTACAAATCCTTAAACAAGTTTTTTTTTCTCAATTTTTCAGGTGAAATTGGTTTGAGAGCTCTAATACGGTTTATTGCTGGTTTAGAACCAATTATAATTATGGGGTGAACTTAATAACTAGACCCCAGACCAGTAATTTAACACATAACTGAACGTATGAATGTTCTAATGAATGGATTATAAAAAAGAATATCAAAATTTAGTTACTATTTGTATTTTTTTTATTCTATTATATTTATATTTCCTCTTATCTCCATAATTTTTTCCAGGATTTAGATTCGAATTCGGACCAACTCTCTATATATTTGTATTCAAATAAGTTATCGCCTTGTGTTATGAAAATAAATACTTTGGAGATAAGTGTAGGAATATTATTACTTAGCACCGCGTCTTACTACCCGTTCGGGTTATACGCCTAAGTTCTAATTACGCTATTGGATTAAGAATTGGAAAAGTTGAATTTGAAGGAAGTGAACCCGCATTTGTGTGGAGGGAGAGTGGAAAACCATTTAGGAAAAACCACCCCCAGTTCACCCGACCGAGATTCAAACCTCGATCTCCCCGTCCTCGGCAGTTGGGCTCAACACAACTAGTGCGTTAGCTAACTACACCACCGAGGTGGGTCAAGTGTAGGAATAATGCAAAGAACAAAGGCTATCATTTGGTAAAAATAATGATTTCAAATATTAACAAACAATTCTAACAATTGATAACAATATTAAGTTTGAAATTAGGAAAATTATAAAGTGGAGGAATGCATGCTGTTACTTGGTCAATAAGCTATAAGCTTCTCACCTGTTGTTCATTTTGGTTATGACAAAAAATAAATGTAGGGTGTTAGAAAACAAAGTGCTTAGGTAAATATTTGGTCCAAAAAGGGACTAAGACAATGGAAAGTAGAAGTTTATACCGTGTAATTAACACATGACATTGTTAGGATACCTAATCAAATCTTGAAGGTTACAGTGGGCAGGACATGCACCATGAATGAAAGAAAATAGACCCAGGTTTAAGGCATCAAATGGCAAACTCAATTTGGGAAGATACAAATGAAGATGTGAGGATAACGTTAGAATGCCTGAACTAGATAGGTATAATGAGTTGGACTGGATATAACTAGCTCAAGATATGGATAGGATGTAATGAGGTGGACTGGAAAGTACTAACTTAAGATAAGGATAGGATGTAATGAGGTGGACTGGAAAGTACTAGCTCAAGATAAGGGATAGCTGGTATATTTTTGTAATTGCAGCAATGAACTTTCGAGTTTCGCCAAAGAGAAAGAGTGAATAATTTAGGAAAACTGACCCTGAACTTTGCACGGAGAAGACAGTTGGCAGAGTAGTCGTCCCGCCAGACACTGTCCCTGCGGTTTACAAGCCTGCCCAGTACAGGTGCAAGGCTCTTGGCTTGCTTCTTGTCTCCCTCTCCGTGTTCCAGCTTGAACATGGCATCGTCAAACAGTCTCTTCGACGTCTGCTTATCCTCTGGCACAACCTGACCGTTCTCAGTGGGGTCCCAGCGGCCCTCCTGTCGCCGTGCCCCGGACACTATCACATAATCTAGGTTCTGAAACACACACACAGTTTCATTGGACAATAAAGTTTGGGAAAATAAAAATGAAACAATTAATTGGTCTAAGTGGTATAGCAAAATTTTTGTTTAATTGAAGATATTGTTATAAATGTGTTATGTATTTTTGAATGATTTTTTTTTCTTTAGCATGGTGCCTTACTACCCGTATGAGTTATACACGGTAGTATGTTCTAATTACACCAATGAACCAGAAGACTGAATTTAGAGGAAGTGTATGGTCTGCATTTGTGTGGAGAGTGGAAAACCATTTAAAGAAAACCACCCTCAATACCCTCGACCAGGATTCAAATGCCAAACTTCCTGTAATCAGCAGTCCATTCTATTATGAAACTGAGGACTTAAACCATGTGGCCACGAAAGTGGACGTATTGAATAATTTTATATCGTTGTACACAATTTTAAAACCAACTTTACCTGAGAGTAGATATCTAATTCTGGCACTAAGAATGATAGCATTTTGGTAGAAGGAAAATCCATAAAGGCGACATCTGATGGATACGGCCAGCAGTGGTAAATCCAGTGGAAGATGGGTGGGTTAGAGGTTATTAGAAACTAGCCATTCGCTTTGCCGGAATATAAAAATAGCGTGTTTTAAGTGATTATTGAGTTTATTGACAAAATGTGTCTGAGCATTATGAGAATACTCATACTCAATTTGGCATTGACAGCCTGCAGCTAGGTACTTCATAGCAAATATATTATTTTTAAAGAAAGAATGGTGACATAACTTACAGCTGGATCTGTCTTTATTTCAAAGTGATTGTCACAGAGGTGGCACTTCATGCGGAACTGATACAGCGGTGTCGAGTAGTACATCCCCACCTTCTTCTTCTCCGCATTGTAACTGCCAACACAGCAAAAATTACTTCTAATACATATACAAGAAGCAGGTGTAAAATAAAAATATTTAACGAAACACATGTGTAGATATAATCTTTGATCACAATTTGATTGTAGCATCCCAAATCCAAAAGTTTGGATTGTGTAAGAAAGAACAACCCAATCTACAATTATTATTTTTAAGGGGGAAAATATTTTAAGGTGGCAGTGAATGTGGTATTTACTCACCGTACACCCATACCGATATGATTCCCGCACCCATCACACCAGATATTGTAGGGCATCTCGAACCTAATGATGAGGATTCCAAGGTGCAGTTTTCGGGCCCGTTCTCGAAGAGCATGTGTCCCCAGGAACTTGTTCAGCCCCCCTTTAGCAGGGTTGTAGTCAGGGGGATAGTAGTGGTTGGTTCCTTTCCGTTCACCCATCTTGCTGCTGGTTACTTTAAACCCCTCTGAACAGTATGAAGAGAAGTTATGTTAACTCCTAGAAAATACAAAATAAAAATTACTCAAAATGTAAAATCAGGTGTTTATGCAACCAAAGGATTTGAAATAGTGCTCGTAAAAAAGTGTATTACTAATAGTTGGTATATGGGCTACATAATATTGTAAAATAATTAAATATTCTTTTTAGATAAATTTTTTTCAATAAGGCAAAGACAGAGGCAACATATTTTTTTGTAAATTAAATAAAAGGTAGTAAATATTTGTATTACCAACCACAGACCTTTATTTATCGCTTAGTGGCTTCGTTGGTGTCTATTAAAAGAGAAAGGTAGGTTAAGTTTAAATTGTTATTATAAGTATTATAGATCTAATTAGTTGACAATTACAAAATATTATTTCACTTTGTATTAGCAGTATAACCAGTGCCAGCTCACATTTTCTAAATTTCTCTAAATAAGTAAAAAACTTATTATGACCGTAGCATATTTATGTAGTTTAATATTATGTATGATTTTTAAACATACTTATACCTTTTTTATTGTTTATTTATCATTATTTGAATTAAAACAACATAATTGCGTAAAAAAGGTACAAAAAATTGACCTGTTGTCAGCATGCTAAAATGTCATGTTGACGAACGTTGAAGGTTGGTACACATGCGCGTTTTATGATCCTCAATTCTTCATTAGCCCCAGCTGTTTTTAATCAAGTTTATGGTTGATTTAGATGGCCAAAAGAGGAGAAAATTTTAATTAACAATGCCTTTATAAAGGTTTGGTTTTCTATAGATTGTGGGATCAAAAAGAAAGAAAATGACTTCAGTCCCGGTAAGAAATTGGAATCGCCACTTAATTATTGATAAAATAATTGTATTTTAGTCTCAATGTATAAATTATTTATAAACAATAGTATGATTTTTAGGAATTATTTCATTATTATTATTATGATTATTATTGTCACCGCGTCTTATTACCCGTTCGGGATATACGCACTTACGCTAATGCTAGGGTGATTGAGATGAAATGGAGGACCTAAAGTTAAACGTGGGGTCCGAACCACGGTGGAGGCCTGGCATTCCACACATTCACAAGTTGTGATTAATACACATCTTGTCAGAGGTGAAGGAAGGGTTTGACAATCAGATAAATCTGTGCTGGGACCGAATTATTTTATTGAAACATAAATCAACCCGTTTATATTGGCTGTATCCGCATAGTCCAAGGCTCCCAAGTCGGACCCTTGAGTTTAAGACTCGATGCAGGCTTGATGATTTTACACTTCTCGCGCTGTTCAAAGCGAAGACTGCATCAAACTATTCAAACTGCAACAACCTTAGTTAAAATTGCGGGAAACTTATGTCAGTGCTCTAACAGACGAAACGATAATACTAAAACAATTGCCAGTCAAACATCGCGAGAGCAGCGCACGGCTGGTAGCCTTCGTATCCATGGTGACCAAGACCTCGAGAAGACTGCATAGGTATCCTTCGCGACTATTCGGACAGATCTACACTTGGTCACCTGATTGCCAATGCAGCTATTAAGGGCACGAGTCATGGCGACGCCACATAAGTAGACTATTCGGATACAGCCAGTGCTACATATTTTCTAGACCCTTTAATACTATACATAATAAATAATAGGGTGGAAGTGAAATCAAAATAAGTGTATTATAGGAGTTTATTTAGGCTCCGAGGGACGGTATCGACTTGTGGAGCAGGACCTTACAAAAGCAAGGACAAATTTATCTCGACCTATTGTTAACAATTAAAATTGTATATACTTGTGTTAGATTCAAATAAGCTTGAGTAGTGGCGCCTATTCCTGAACCAAGGGATTGTAATCGTCGCAACACTTTTAAAAATGCAGGATGGGGTGGCAGAGGGTTTTAAATAAATTCCCTTTATCTTCTCTTGGGAGGATGGGTAAGGGGGGGGACTATTAGTTCTGAACACCTAAGGGGTTGCCTCGCTACACTAGTGGGGTGAGGCGAGATTCTTACAATTGAAACCTAGTTGTGTTGCATCCAAAATCGGTGAGAAGGTTTATTCAGGAGTCGTCACTGTAATTGGAGATAAGGATGGGGAAAGTGCAATATCAATTTTGTCGTTTCAGATGGCCCCAGGGTCGGCCGCGGTTCAGGAGTACAGCATCAGGGTGCCAAAGTAAGTTGTAGTATATGACAAACTATTAGAGTTGGTCTTAACGTCAATGTTCCTAGACCCGCTTCAATGGCTGAATGGTCTAAGTAGTCACTCTCATGCTAGACTGGCTTGCTGATGACGGGGAGATCGAGGTTTGAATCCCTGTTGGTTCCACTGAAGGTGGTTTTTCCCTAAATGGCTTCCCACTTTTCTTCCATGCAAATGTGAGTGCTAAACCTCTCAAATGCTTCCTCCTTTTTCTTTCCTTAATTTTACCAGTATTTGCCTACAGGTAGAATATAAAACCGCTGCAATGTGGAAAAAAAAAATATTCCCAGCTTAAAAGGTTCTCTCTAGATCTTTTGGTATAGTCATAGTTGAATGAAATTAAAGATAGTAATATTATTTTAGTTACAATTCGTGTCATTAAAACTATAATTGTCACCCAAAATTATCACATAACTGAGTGATGCAAAGTGATTAAAATATTGACCAAACTATTCATTCAAAAAGTCCAAATTTGATCTTGAACCACTTATCTTACACAACAATGTACAATTTACTCACTCTGGAAAATAATTTTACTCAATAGATTAAAATCTAGTATAATTTAGTAACTATGAGTGTGTCAAATTGGACACTAGAACAATAAGACCAGTTTAAAAGGTGTGTAGTTGAAAGTGTTGTGTTGAAGGACTGTGAAGAAGAAGTACCAGGTGATGCGGTTCAACTCTTCCGTCAATGTGGATTTCGGCAAGTGGAGTCAGGTTAAGATGGAGCGCGAGAACAACATGAAGGAATTCAAGGGCGCAGACGAGGACATTCCCAAGTAAGTCATCGCTATTGGACCTAGTTTACACGCAGAGTTTTCACAGGAATCGAACAGTAGAACTTCTACTTGTTTTAGGTTTTCTCAACCCCCACCCCCACCACCCATTTTTTCCCCCTAGGAAGAAGGGGTATTTTAAACACAACAAAAGAAGATTTAAAGAAAAATTGCGAGAGGGAAAAGGAAAATTAAAAAAATTCTCATTGCAAACTCTTGTAGTAAGCATCTCATAAAATGATTTGATCCTGGCATATAGGCAAAAATGTATGAAAAGTCTATTTTGATCATCCCGCCCCTCCCTCATGTCAGAAAACAACTTGGGCTTGTGCTCACTACATATTTTACTTACGGCTGCCATATTTTTCTACAATTAAAATGTATTCTATTTTTAAATCCATTCGATAGTAAAATTTTAACAAACAACATTTTCACAAAATCCCCATTAAATGCGTTTGATTTAATTTAAAAATTCTAGTTTGAATTGAATATTCAACACCTTAGCTCACGTAGTAGCATGTCTGTCTACTGAACTAAGGATCCCAGGTTTGATTCCCGGCATGGCCGAAAAATGTATCATTGGTGAAATGTGATTTAACCCTTTCACAGTGATGAATTAATGACCGGGGACTGGATGTTGTGTCTGTCCTGGTCTTAAGTTAGATTATAAGGCATATGAAGCTATGACAGGTCTAGCAAGCTGGTTGTAGAAAATATATGGCTAAAATAAAAAACTGACCCAGGCTGGAAACAGTAACGGATGTAAAAAAAAAGTTTCTATTTTTCTTGAACTCGTATTATAAACTAGAATGGAGTATGTTCCAACCAATGGCTACTTTTGACTTTGTGGACTATAAGATCCCTCCGCTAAGCCCCCAAGTGCGCCTATCCCCATAAACATTAGCCACCACTTACGGCAAGGGGTTTGATTTCAGTTCTCTTGCTCCCCTTCCCCCCCGACATAAATTTGTGTATACCCTGATTTTTATTAGAAGCCCACTTTGGACCATCAACATTAATTTTAAGTCACTCAAATTTAACATAGGTAACATTCGATAGTATATACCAGGGGTCCTCAATTATTTTTGATGGAGGTCCATTTTAAAAACTTGACATACTTCCGTGGTCTGGCTAAACTTTAACAGTGACTCAAGTTCAAGCCCTATAGGACTATACTAATTCAAAAACGAGATTTTCTTTCCTTTTAGTTCTTTTACTTATTTATTATTGCTGGCCTTCCATGTTTACTAACTGCACACCAACGAAATAGCACCATTTCTTCTGTTTATCGCTATCTTGTCAAGGTCCTTAAAAATGTCTCTGCGGTTGAGTTGCGGATTGCGGTCAGCCAATTGGTGACCACTGGTATACTATATGATTTACCAATTTCAATAATACTTCCTTATAGAAAACGCACTATGTCAGCTAACAAATTGAAAAATATTACTTGTCACGCAAAATACTTTTTTTTTCATTTTCAAAAATATATTATTTTACAATATGGGATGTGCCTTAGAGCTGAGATTCATAGCCTCGGCCTTATAAATTGTACAAACTTCACATACCACAACAATTTACCAATTTTTATTTAAAAAATACCTATCCATAAGCAATAGTTGCTAACCCCACAAAACATCTTAAACAAATAAAAAACAATAGAAAAAGACTATTTCATATTGCATTAAACTATATTTCTTTTTAGTCATGCATGACCTACATCAATATATTCAGACAAGAATTTCTACGTCCACCACAGATAAATGTGTAGCATTTGGAAGTAAACTTGTTATGAAGTGGGAATTGGTTTCCGCCATCAGATTTGGTGCAGGCAGTGAGTTTGGTCGAGATGCCCGCGAGGAGGCCCGCAGGAAAAAGTATGGTATCATCAGCAAGAAGTATCGGCCACAGGACCAGCCATGGATCCTCAAAGTGGGAGGAAAGACTGGAAAAAAGTGAGTATGACTTATGTCATGCTGATTAATTATCTGGGTTGAAATGAATAGGTTCTTCCCCCCATTTCCGTTATCAAATTAAATTTTATGAAAGTTTATTTAAAGTGTGCTATGATATATGTAGGTCCATTATTTTAAGTTAAAATTATTGGATGTGATTCATATTGATGGTAAAATAGTCTAAAGTGTCACACTCACAATAGACTGGGCTGCCAGTGACGGGAAAATCAGGGTTCGAATCTCGGTTGTGTGTACTGAGGGTCTTTTTCCAAAATGGTTTTCCACTCTACCTCCACACAAATGAAAGTACACTTCTTCTAAATTCAACCTTCATCATCCCTAACTTATTAGTGTAATTAGTACATTTGTGTATAACCTGAAAAGATATTAAGACACAGTGGAAAAAAAAAATTTAATGTTTGTAGAAGTTTTTATATTGTTTTGCTCTGCATATTGCTAGCCATTCAGGATACCAACATATTTGCACTAGAGAGATAGAAGTTTGAGGAAATGCACCCACATTTACATGGAGGGAGGTTGGAAACCACCCTCGCTACACCTGGCCAGGATACAAAATTTATCCACCCTTTCAGTAGCAAATGAGACTAAACGAGGTTGGTACCTTAGCCTGTGTGCCAACCATTGGGGGCACATGGCCTGGAAACGGTTACCTAGAACACAACACTCTTACCATTAAACACCCAACATTAACATCAACATTTTACTTTATGGGGAGCATAATCAAACCACACACAACTAGCCAATTTTCTCCCTACACAACATTTTTAAAAGAACAAGAGTTTCTCCTTTAAACTGTCAGACACAGAGCCACAGTATGATAACCTTTTAAGTTAAATTTATAAAATGATTGTTCGAGTAATATATATTTTCAGATTCCGCGGTATCCGCGAGGGAGGTGTGGCAGAAAATGCGGCGTACTACGTATTCACACACTCCCCGGACGGCGGTATAGACGCATTCCCGCTCACAGAGTGGTACAACTTCCAGCCCATCCAGCGGTACAAGGCCCTCACTGCCGAGGAAGCTGAGGAGGAGTTTGGCAGGTGAGAGTTATTCAAGTTACAAGGGTTCAGTCATAAGCCAACTGGCTAAATATAGTCACTTATTTATATCTTGTATGTCAAACATAATTATATACATATTTAATTTTTCAAGATTTAGAGAATCCATGATGACGCTAATGTGTTGAAACCAGAACAAAAGGAAGGTCTAAAATTTCATCATGGTCAGGGTAGCCACAGACGGAAAACCTGGAATAGTCAGGGAATTTGAAAACTGAGGGAAAAATCAGGTAAAAGTCAGGGAATTTTACCATGAAAAGGGGAAAATTAGGCATTATTTACATTAAATCAAAACAAGAAAATCGTCATTATTATATTTAGTTAATATTGTTAATGGAAATTGAGGTCAAGTAAACTAATAATCAACCTTGGACACATTGTGTTGCTTTGATCGATTATAACAAATATTTTAAAAAATACAGCAAGATTTTTGTAGTTTTCTTTTTGTCACACTTTGGCCACTATTCTAGCAGGCTCAGTAATTTTTCTTTACTAGTTTCCTTTGATCGAGGGAAATCATGTAAAGCGGTCAGGTCTTTTGGCTCTTAGCTTTCAACCATTTCATCTATATATTTATTTTCGCCTGTTTATTTTTTTAAATTTGATATTATTCTTTAACACCTGGATTCATTTGTTCATATAATAGGCTTACAGATTCCCATCGGTTATAATATCGAAGGCCATTTGAACAACTTATACTTTATATTACTCAATTCTCCCTACTTATGTTTATTAGTAATTATATGTTGTCATTGTCACTAAAATGAGGAAACATCCTAATTATATAGTATTGCTATTAAATGAATTTGGCCTCTTGTGTTCTAAATAGCCTTTAGCATGTTTTATTCCTTTATCATTTGTGTATTATAGGCCTAGTTTAGTAATTACTTATCCTAATTAAATTGTTTATCTAAAATGTTTAGTTATAAGAAAGTGTGGAGATCTATGTTCATTTTAGGTACTGGTATTCCAAACCATGATCAAAGCTGTAAGCAATATAGCTTCTAAATTTTAATTCATTAACTTTATTTTTAGGCTATTAACGTTTCAATCTAGTATTTTTTTCTTTTTTTTCTTATAAAACCATTTTTAAAATATAGCTTCATCTAAATTTATTACTTTTACTTTTCATATGGAAGAATCGAGCTTGTTTTGTTTAATTTTTAATCGAATCACATAAGGAGAGTTTCAGAATCACACGGGATATGGCAAATTTAGGGCTAGCCAATCAGTGTCTTGGGACTAGACCCTTGAGTGTAAGTGGGGATTAAGGTTCCTGGTGATGCGGCTTCCCGGAAGACACTAATTGAAAAGTGACCACACTAACAGACATGTTTACTTCTTGACCAATTTTACATTTAAGTTTCCGTATGCAATGGGAAGATTACAAAAGAAACAAAGACCTCCGTGGTTTTTTTATTTTAATATATCATTCATAAGAACTTTAGATTTCCATAAGTAAATAATGGCTGTTGATATGATAAGTCTAAGGTATATTACTAGTGTGTTTTTTTGTTTTTTTTCCGCAAGCAAATGTGTTAATGTCAATCTATTAAAGCCGAGTCTTCATTTCCGAAACTAATTGTTCCCGTGTTTTCCATCCCCACTATACGTTAACACCTCTATGACAGAGATACTTCGTGTTCTACCAACACAATTAATCAAAAACATGTTAAGCATGGCGAGAACCCGACACGTTAAGAGTGTAGCGTAATTCACAATGAATGAAAACAAAAAGAAGCCTCTGGAGGACCAGTGTTACGAACACGGACAATTGGACTGTATGATGGAATGGGAATGGGTAGAGGCAACTCACCTTCACTTTATGTGGTCTGACTGCTAGTGTCTTGGCGCAGTCCTCTTCATTAACGCACATGAATTAAATAGACTAGATCGTTTCCGAGTGAAGGTTCACGGAACCTTTCTCACTTCTGGCTCTATCGAGTCTCCGCGCACGACACGACTAAATCGCCAGAGCTAAATAACCGCGCCAGCAACACTTGACGGGAAATCAATAGACCTGGAGTGGTCCAGGTATGTTCTTGTTGCCTCCAAGAGTCAGGAAAGGTTAAGGAAGGTGGGAAGGGTTAGAAAGTATAAGAAAAACAAACAAAAAAACAGTCTAAACCTCAACATTAATAATAAAATCACAAAAACAAACACTTCAATTTCGAGGCCTATATACAAGGAGCACTAGCCAACGATATAGCATAGAGGACTGAAACATGAAGTAGAGAATTAATAGTACTGGTCAAACAATAGAACAATATACAACAAAGAGGATGATAGGCTCGGCTGGTTAGAATAGTTTTCTTAGACTAAGGGAACTTTTTGTTTTGTTTAAAGGAATGTTGTATTGTTTATTCACATTTATATCAACACAATTGACCATATTTCTCATTTAAAAAATCAATTCATGAAAGATTTGATTTCATTTTAATTCGTGAATATATTATTAATTCAAAAAGGTTTCAATGAACTTTAAATATGATTTAATAGCCATATTGATGTTCCAAGTAAAACTTAAAAAAAAAAACACATTGCAAAATCTCGGTGTGTCTGCTTAAAATTTTAGCTAAATGCTTTTGATACTTTTTGAGCTTTAAATAACCCCCAAAATTGTTCACATTTTTTACCTAAGATACTGCTGGCTCAAAACTTGTAAGATTAAGGAAAATATATAGATATAAAGACTGTGCCAGTTTTCGATCCAAGCGTGGCCAAAATTTACAATCCTATGTGTTTTAGTGTTTGCGACCATAAACCAGTATATTATATGTGAATAACAATATGGTTGCAGACGTAACAAGAGTTTTAACCTCTTCTCTGTAATGATGCGCAAGAGGCTGCATGGAGGGGAGGATTTGGAGGGGGACGAGCCAGAGGAGGGGAAGGGAAAGAAGAGCTTCAGCAAGAAAAAAGGTATTTTAACATCATTATATATTCATTCATTATTATTAGTTTTAATTAAACATTGAAAGGAGGATAGAAGGGCAAGGCTCTACACACTTACCAGAAAACTGTAGGCCTCAAAGTTCACAATTAAAAACAAATAAAAACACATAATTATGTGTGGGGTACATCAGTCCCCTTCTTCAGTAGAAGAGAGTAAAGCTTGATTTACACGTTTGCCGAAAATAGAAAGCAGAATCTGCTTGAGTAGCGCAGCAATTCACACGCTGTATGTTGACCCATGATGCATTCCAATGCAAACTTAAAACAGCTGATTAACAGTAGACAAACACACATTTTAGATCATTCTCCTAATGGATGTTTTCAAATTATAGCGCTGTGTCGTACTACAATCCAACGCATTGAAAAACACACGCTTTACATTAACGGGTTATTTAAAATGTCCTCACAACGCCAACGAAGCTGTCTGCTTGCTGTTAGCTCTACAGCACATGTGCTGTCATATGCACATGCACATTGATTTAAACTGGTTGGGGTTTTGAGATTTGATTGGTTCTCCATTGCGGAATATCTCGGGCAGAGCGGACAAAGTAGAGATAAGTTGAAATTCAGCAGAACAGCTCACTCCTATGAGGCGGAAATCTTGTGATTGGATCAGAACTCATCATGTGACCACATTTCTGTTCTGCGCTTGTTTTTCAACGAACGTGTGAATATGGCAGCATGGCTAGAGGTAGATCATGGTCACTAAGATTCTATTGTTGCCTGTTACTTGATTTTTTTCCCCCTCTATCCAAGTGACCATGATAAAAGAGTTCTCTCTCAACTTTGGGACATTGATACGCTACCCATACCCAAGCTATAACTATACTTTGTGTTTTGGTCACAGAATTGAAGATCTCAGACATGGATGACTGGGTAGATTCTGGTGATGACACCGATTCTGAGTCCGGTTCTGATAAGGAGAAGGAAAAGGAGGAAAAGGAAGAAAAGAAAAATAAGAAAGCCAAAAATAAGAAAGGTACCTGTTGTTTTATTTTGAATTTTGTAACATAATTATTCTAGCCTACCTTTGTTTAAAACAATTAAAATACTAAGCTACAACTGTAAATAAACATGAACTAGCAGTGAAAATTTTCTCTTAGTGGATAATTGAACATGCTGATGTTCACATTAACTTTGTTTCTGGCATTTGTAAAATAAAGTACAATTTATTTTAATTCGTGTGTATCACATGTTACTTTATTTTCTCAAGTACTTTGGTTTGTTTCGGCCACCCACTTACTAAGCCTGTCGTGGTCTACATCTTAGTAGTGGGGCTGCTTTTGATAGGACCTCAGATAGACCTTATTTTGGTGGTAACCTTCCCTAACCGAGGCTACGGGTGCTGATGATGACTTAGCTTATCACCAATCCTCACACTTCAAGCCCACCCAGCTGGGTGCCAATTGGCCAGACCCTGTTCCAAGCTAGCTGGTTTTGGCCCCAACTGGTCCCCTGTCTCTCGCATGCACCTGACCTGGTTTCTTCTGCAGTTCAACCCAACCTCAACCCGGTTATATCCTGGGGTACACCACCTGGTGGTCATATCAGGATTGATTAGGAGAGGTTAAGCGGAACCCACTAGGTAGGCTCCTTTTATTGCGCGTCCCTTGCTTGTAATAAGAATGGTGAAGAAGAGGAGTCCAAAGAAAATGATGGAAATGAAGTATATAGGGAAAAGACTGCAAGGAAGGCCAAGAAAGAGATGGGAGGAGCAGATAACACAAAATGTGCAAGTGAGAGGAAAAGAATAGAGGCAATTAAAGGAGGAAGAAAGGTGTAAGGATTGAGATTTTACTAAACTGAATCAGCCACTGTTTGTAAACAGTTGTTGTTGCTGCTGATGATGATAGTGATGATGATAATGAAAATGAACTGTATCACAAACTAATATGTGATGAATGTCCACAGGATCAGTCCTGATAGCTGAATACAATTTATTTAAGTGAAAAATGATGATCTGAACACAAGGATTGAATTCAGCATCTTTGTCTTATTGCGCCAATGCTCTACCATAGAGCCATCCTGGTTTGTTTTATATTCAGGACCATATTTCACTAAATGTTGTTGTATTGAGTTCTGTGGTAACTGGATACGAAGCGTTCCAGGATGACGTGCATAGACAAACGTGTCAAATTGATCTCTCTTAGTCCACTTTGCTTTTGAGGGCTTCGAGGCTAGTTCTATACAAAATGGAAGCAGTTAATTTAAACAACATAGTTGGAGAAATGAAATTTTTTTAGAATCTCCATTCAATAATCGTAAATATGATGCTAATTTTTACTTGGAAATGACAACGTTTAAAGTTAAAAAGGAAGTCTTAAAATAAAATACTATAGTGTGATTGTTGAACAGTATTCTGACACAAGAGGTTCTACAGATCTCTCGGTGCTATTTGGAAAGATGAGACAATCCCATTGGATTGGACGAAAGAAGGGATAGTCCCAATTTTAAAGAAAAGAAACAAACCAAAATGTAACAACTATGAAGGAATAACACTACTTTCACATGTCCTTAAGATGATGGAAAAAATTATGAAAAAGAGATTGAGAAAATTAGTTGACCCACAACTAGAAGAAAAACACCAAGGGTTTAAGAGCAACAGATCAACTACCGACCTAATCTTTATGATTCACATGCTAACTGAGAAACGTCGGGAAAGAGGAAAAGACATAATCGTTGTCTTCCTAGACTTAGAGAAGAAATTTGACATTGTCCCAAGAAACAAGATTTGGGAATGCCTTGCACAGAAAAAAGTTCCTGAAGCACTCATCAACAAAATTTAGATGCTATATTATATCCATTTTCAGAGATAGGAGACGGAAACTCAGAGTGGCTTGGAACTAGCAAAGGTTGTCATCATTACTGTTTATCTGTTTATTATTGTCAAGGATGCAATAATGGAAATAATTAAAGAAAGAGAAAGAGTTCAAGTAAGATATGCCGAAATTTGTATGGGAGGCGATTCCTTCACAGTGGTTGTCTACGTCACCCGTACCCCCGAGGAGTCCTCCTCAGGGTAAACCTCCGAGCTCTCCTCGAGAAAACAAATTACCTGCAGCTTTTGTTGAACCACCCACTCTCGCCTCTGCAACTTTAAAATTTAAAATGGGCAATGGTACAGGTGAGGAAAGGCAAGAGGACCTAAAAAAGGTCCTAAATTAATTTTTATTTATTAGAGATAGTGTTATGGATTGTGTGGATTAATTAATTCTATATAAATAAATAATGTTATTGCTACAATGGAATTGTAGGGGTTTCTATGCTCGTGTGAAGGAAATTTAACCATTACTTTCTTCCATGCATCCCTCCATTTATGTTTTCCGGAGACCCACTTCCACCCTGCTGATCACCTGATGCTTTATGGGTACAGTGTTTATCGTACCAACAAGCCATTCTTTGATTGGGCAGGCTGATTGCAAGTAGCAATATATATATATCATAACTATACAAATATTGTTTCTGATCTCCAAGTGGTTGCTGTCTGTATCTTCCTTTAAATGGAGGTGACAGTATGCTGCATTTATTTCCCACCAGGGGAACAGGCTACCAAGAGAAGCCTAGAGGCCCTCTTGGCACAACTTCCCACCCCCTATATTATCTTGGAGGATTTAACACTCATAACCTGGTGTGGGGGTCTTATTTTACAGACACCCTTGGGAAGACGGTAGACAATATCCTCCTCTTGGGCGACCTGGTGTTACTAAACTCCGGGACCCAGCCATACTTCTCCACCTTTAACTGTGTATCCTCTGCCATCAACCTAACTTTTTGTAGCCCTGGCATTGTTGATTGTTTCTTTTCGGGGCTTTACCCAGACCTCTGTGACAGCAATTATTTTCCCATCCTGCTTTCACCATTTTAAGATCTTTCCACTGTAGCATGGGCACCCCAATGGGTGCTTAAAACTGCGGGCTGAGATAAGTTTTGCTAGCTTGCCATTATTGAGAGGTCCTGTTCTCCTGACGTCGATGTTGAAACAGAACACTCGACTTCTAAATCCTCAAAATACCCGCGCCACCCTCCTGTTACCTGGTGGAAAGAGGAGTATTGGTTGGCTATTTCTGCCCATCGGAAAACACTGTCTCATTCATCGATGTTCTTGTTTGGATAATTTGGAGACATTCCTGAGTCTACATGCTTGAGCTCTCCGTGTCATTCGCAAAAGCAGGAGATAGTCTTAGAAACAATTTATTTCGGCCCTTACAATTTCCACTTCCACAAACTAAGGTTTGGGATTGTATTCGTAAATTAAGTGGAAATCATAACTATATAAATAATATACCTGCCCTCATGTCTAATAGTTTGCTTGTCTTCTCCCCTGTCAATGTAGTTGATGTTTGCTGCAATCTCTAGCACTACGAGTTACACTAATGAGTTCGCAGCGCATAAAGCTGAACATTGAACGCCATACTATTGACTTTGGTCAAAGGACGGGGGGAGGACTATGACTCCTCCTTTACTTTTGATGACCTGACCTAGGCCTTGTCTCAAGCGGGCAGCACAACTCCCGGCATTGACAACCTCCACTATGAAATGTTGGACTAGCTGTTCCCTGCTGGACAGGCGTTCCTTTTGGACCTCTACAATAGTTTTTTAGGAATCTTGTTAGTTCTCATTACTACAGAGGCAGGCAACCGCTATTTCTATTCATAAAAGTGGCAAAGATAAATTTGAGCCAACCAGTTACAGACCCGTAGCCTTAAATAGTTGTGTATGCAAAATATTAGTAAAAATACTAAATAAAAGATTTAGATGGTATTAACCCGCCTCGGTGGCGTAGTTGGCTAACGCGCTAGTCGAGCTCGACCGCTGAGGACGGGGAGATCGAGGCTCGGATCTCGGTCGGATGAACTGGGGGTGGTTTTTCCTAAATGGTTTTCCACTCTCCCTCCACACAAATGTGGGTTCACTTCCTCTAAATTCAACCCTCCCAATTCCTAATCCATTAGAGTAATTAGTACTTAAGCGTATAACCCGAACGGGTAGCAAGACGCGGTGCTAAATATTATTATTATTAGATGGTTTTTATGGTTTGAATTAGGAGGGATGGCCAACACACCACCTGGTGATACGGAATATTGAAAACCCTTTATAATTAGGGGCTCTGGGGGAACCTCCTCGTTTTTATAGCTAATTTAAATGTTTATACACTTCCAGGTAAGGTTGAATAACACCTCATCCGATGATTTTATTCTAGAAAATGGTGTCTCGGGGTAGTATTTTAAGCTGTACATTGTTCGCTATTGTGATAACTAGCATTGTGGACGACGTGCGTGTACTTGTTCGTTCATGCTTTTTCATGAATAACAACGCAATTTATTGCAGTTCTTCAAGTCTCCACATGGCTGAACGGCAGATTCAACTCTCTGTCAACAAGTGAGTTGTGTCAAAGCCCTCAATTTGCTTAAAGTCGTTAACGGTCGCTCTTGGGGTGCTGATAGGGAAACTATGATGCACCTTTATAGGCCCTTGTTAAGCTCAAAACTTGATTATGGCAGTGTTGTGTATGGCTTTGTATATGGCCCCTCTAGACCTTTGACGTTAAAGATACTAGATAGTGTCCACCATGCTAATATCAGACTGGCTACTGGTGCTTTTCCATATCAGTTCAACCAGCAGCATCTGTACCGATGCTGGTGTGTCCCCTCTTTCATAGTGGTAGTCTTCTAGTATCTTATGTGTGAAAGCTCCATTGAATACCAAGACCTGTTTTCCATTCCCCCAACCGTGTCTTGTATGGAACCAACTGGTGTAGTATGAAGCCGGTTGGGATCCAGATGCTATAAGTCTTTAATACAAAGGCCATCCCCACTTCTTCAGGTTGAGTTACTCCTTGGAAGATACACCTGCCTCAATGCCATCTTGTTATTGCCAAGTTCCCTAAAGCGACAACACTGCACATTATATATGAGAGGACCTTTATGAGCTCTTCTCCACTCACTTTCAGGGACTTAAGCGCATCTACACAGATGGTTATATATCTGGAACTTCCAAGGGATGAGCTTTCACTGTAGAAGGATTCAATTTTAAATTTGGTTTACCTGGTGAATCCAATGTTTTTACAGCAGAATTATATGCAATTTTTAAAATCATTATGTTTTGTATAGTGTAATAGTAATCATTCTGTTCTCATCTGCACGGATCCCATGAGTGGTGCTCTTATGACATTGCGCACATGTATTCCTGCAATTCCCTCTCGCAAATGATGGTCACGCTGGTCTTTCAGGAAATGAACTGGCAGACGAAGTAGAGATGGGTTGACTTTAGCAGAACAGCTCGCGGCGATGAAACTGAATTCTTGTATTTTGCTCGGAGCTCTTCATGTGACTCGATTTCTGTTCTGCACTTGTTTTTTTCAGCGAACATGTGAATCCTTATTAACACAACAATCTCAACTCTAGCTTCCGCCATTGCGGTTTTTGATCACATAATTTCTAAATACATAATAGGGAGTGCATTGTATACAATTTTCTACATTCCTTTCAAAGCAACATTCAACATAAACACCAGTACATCGCATCACATGACTGACATTTCAGAGTGAATTTTTACTAAGGATTTTTAAGGATTTTGGTTCTCTATAACACAGCTGATCAGAAAAAGTTGTTAATAACTGTGTTAATGGATTTTTTCTTTTTTTTTACTATTGCAGCAACAAAAGCCAAAAAGAAAAAGAAAGACTCTGATGATGAAGCATTTGAGGAGAGTGATGATGGCGATGAAGAAGGCCGGGAATTAGATTACATTTCAGATTCTTCAGAGAGGTTTGTCTCTTGAATAATTTCATCTGTCTTTTTTTACATTACAGGCATTAGCCAGGTCAGTTTTCACTCAGCAGGTTTTTTTAATCATTGCATCTTACAACCCATTTGAGACTCGGTAATTAAAATTGGAAATTGATTTGCTACATTTTCTTTAGTCTAATGTTAATTACACTGTACACCCCATGTTGGAAAACACCCTTAAGTGTACCTTGCCGAGATTTGAACCTTGACCTTTGCAGTCATAGAAATCCAGTCTATTGAAAAACTAAGTGTCCTTTCATACGATGCTACCATGGCTGGTGATCGTTTTCCTCTTGCCACCAATCACGCCAGCAGTGAGCTGTTTCAAAATGGAGCTGGAAGAGACAGCTCTTACTATTTTTTCATACACAAGGTTGTATAATTACCGAAAGTGGAGAAACTGAAGATTTTGGTTGACCCACTTTTGCAGGACCGATCAACAAAAGGTGTATTTTGTACTATGTACAATGATCTTCAAAAGAATCCCGACTGTTTATTTTGTTTCCTACGCGTCAACACTGCATCTTTTTATCTGTAATTGGAGAAGCACAAAACAATAGACTTCTAGCCTCACTGAGAGTCGCCGCGTATCATCTGAAGGGCTCTATGTGACTCAATGTAAACACGAGGTGGAACTGTCAACTTGGTCGCTTGAAAAATCGCTTTTCCCATCATCGAAAGTTCTGGCCACACCACTGGTGGTGTAATGCGGCCATCACTACCACTGAAAGGTTACACTTTAACAAATGCAAAGATGTCGAGGTGTCGTGTGAACGAACCCTAATACCTTTGATTGTGTGTTCATTGTTACGACCTGGTTTGGTGGTCGCATGGTCTAAGGTGTCACTCTCATGTTGGACTAGACTGCCAATAACAAAGAGACTAAGGTTCGAATCCCGATTGGGTGTACTAAGGGTGGTTTTTCTAAAATGTTTTTCCATGCAAATCTGGGTACACTTCCTTCAAATTCAACCCTCCTCATACCAATTCATTAGCCTAATTAATACATATTCATATGAACTGAATAGGTAGTAAGACATAGTGCAAAAAATATCACTGTAGCGGGTCTGACTTTAGTTCATTTTAAAGTAAAAGGGTGTCAGAATATATCTTTCACTTGTAGTCAAATTTGAATGAAGTTTGATTAAAATAGAGTTTTTGTCAAGTTCGAGTAATATAGAAAGATATTTTCACTACAGGTGTCTCAAGTTGATTTTCTGTATTAAATCATTGCACGAATCATAAACACTAACATACATATATATTTAAGAATATAATTTTGTTGGGAAAAAAAAAAATTACGATCTTACAAATTCAGATATTTCAACTAGATTTAATTAATTGTACAAATTATTAATAATTTTCTAATCAACAGGAAAGAAAGATTTAGGAACTGTTTATTATGAAATTTCAATTTTCGGAAAACTCAAGAGTCTAGTTCAAACGACTATTAAAACTCAATTTGAATTCGAACACTTCAAGTATTCACACCCTCTTAATTATTATTGAAAGGAGGACATAAAAACAAAACTGGCACATAAAAACAGCACTTTAAAACTTCTATCTTGCTCTAAGTTTACAAAATATGTAATAAATCAAATTTTCAATGTGCATCAAGGAGACCCGTCTCAGTGGCCACACGGTCTAAGCCGTTACTCTAGCAATAGACTGGACTGCCAATGATGGGGAGATCAGGGTTCAAATGTCGGTCAGGTCTACTGAGGGTGGTTCTTCCTAAATTGTTCTTCACTCTCTCTCTTTTTTACACACAGATGTGGGTACACTTCCTCTAAATATAACCTAACTCATATCTAACACATTAGCATAACTAGTATATATTTTTACAACCCGGACAGGCTGTGAGAAACAGTGACAGCAAAAAAAGTCCAAGTCCTTTTTGTACGTCAGAGTGTTGAACAGTGATTGAGTTGTCATGTTTATTTAATATCATTATTGGGTCCTGTGCATTATTAATTTTTCAATATTGAATGATTTTTCTTTTAGTTAGTACACTAACAACTCAATCTTAGGTGTGAGGATTTAGAAGACAACTTAAAAGGAAATGCATCCCCATTAACTTAAAGAGCTGATGAAAAAAAAGTATGATAAATTTCATGCGGAAAACCATCCCCGTAGTGCAACCGTCTGGTATTTGAACCTTGACCTTCCTGTAGTTCGTATTACAGTCTCTTGATGTGACTGGCGCTTTGGACTGTGTGATCAGCGGTGCTGGCAATTCTGAATGCTCATTATATTGTGTTGTAGTGAGAGTGACCATGAGGGCAAGGCAAACAAGCAGCTCAAGGGGGTGGCGGAGGAAGACGCTCTCAGGAAGCTACTCTCGTCTGGTGAGGAAGATGACGATGAAGAGGTAAGGCACCTTGGTTGAAAATAACTGCACACACCTTTTTTTTAATTTGAATGTGTTATTTATGAGCGCATTGATTATCAACACATAACTTACAAACTAACCGAATACGAGGATATATGCAACACCCAGTACCCCATGGCTCATAATTCGCCAATGAACACAATATGGCTTTTACAATGAAAAGAAGAATATTTTATATTGCTGCCACTGAACAAAGAGGTAATGGCTTCCTCTGGAAGAGAATCAATCATAACCTCCCAATAACTCGACCTAGGTTTCATTCTATCGGAACTCATCAGGAGGGAGTGTCAAACATGTAACATAACTTCCTTGAAGAGGAAACCTCTAATGTTGAAGCAATAAAGAAAAAGGAAATTAGTAAAGATTGATAGGAACATGTAAAAGGAACTAATAAAAAGTACAGACACAGGAAATTGAAATTGGATGTGAAAACATAGAATATTTCTTTAAGGAAAAACCTCTTTTTCACTTTTTAAAGTATGTTTTGTCATAAATGTTCTTCCCTCCATGACAAACTGTACATTTTACTTTACATCCATTACCGTTTCCAGCCTATGGGCCTGGGTCAGTTTTTTATTCAAGCCATAAAATGTACATCCAAAAGCGAAAATAAGTTTTTGTTAAAGAGATATATTATAAATTAACCCGTGATAAATTTTCACTTGTGCGGGGAATCGGACTCAGGATGTTCAACTCTGTAGACAGACATACTACCAACAGGTTCATGGTGTCAGACCAGCACTGGCTCTATCTTCTATTAAGTTAAAGAGGGTATAAAAGCTTGGGTAATCAATTAACCATGAACTTATTTAGTGAGTAGGAAATAGTTCTCCATAAAATTATTTGAAATTAAATAACTAGAGAAGAGTTAAATCCGAATCTTTATTTTTTGCTTATGAATTTCTAAATTAGAATATTATAAAATATGGGAAGTTTGACACTCCCTCCTTATGAGTTCCGATAGAATGAAACCTAGGTCGGAGGAGTGGGTAGTAACAATTGATTTTCTTCTAGTGGCAGACGTTAGCTCTTTTTCCAGTGGCAGCAATGTAAAGTGTGAACTGTGTTCTTCTTTTCATTGTAAAAGCTGTATTATATTCTTTACTTTTATATTTCTATCCACCTTTCCTGTACCTTCTTCTAAATAAAACAAAATATGGAAAGTGTAAAAATATATTTTAGTGTTTGGATGCACATTCACTCAGGTTGATATTAATTGTCTAGGGTTTGATTGTTAAGTTTGTTGATACATCAGGTTGAGTGAAACAACTAAGCATTATAGCTTCAAAAAATAATTCACAAAATAAGTCTGATAATGAATTTGAAGTTTTTTTCAAATCTTTGAATCTATAATACTCTTCAGGATTTGAATGTTTGAAGAAACCATTCCTAAAAATACTACATTTACATGGAATCCAAACTATGGTGCTTTCTTTGTTATTATGCAACAATCACTTTACCAACTATCTAATGTAATTTTGTCAGTAAATCACTAATTGGGCTGCCACAGAAAGCTAACGGTCCGTGTCTCTAATTTTTGTGTCAATCCTTTATATTATTTCTGTTATCCTTTTTCTCAACTAATACAAAGCCTACAGCGATGAATACAGTATCAGTGGATAGGATTTTTTACCAACTTATGACATAGCATACTCAGTTTATGTTAAAAACTGGTTCTCTGTATTTCTGTTTGTAGAAGAAAGAAGAAGGTGATAAAGAGAGCGAAGGAGAGGATAAGGAAAAGAACAAACCAGAAGGAGATAAACTGGCAGAGAAGGACAAGAAAGGAGGAACATCTAGTGCGAAGAAGAAGACTAAATCGAAGAAACTGACCAAAAAGGTCAAGAAAGAAGACAACAACACAACGAAAGGTGAGCTTACACTTAAATGTTAAGAGGAAAAGTAGACTTCTAGCAAGAACTGGGATAGCATGGACGTCTTGATAGGCCATACCATAGCATTAATCTGGCAGCGATGTAGTTAATAGGTATTTATTAAGGATGTGCGAAGTCCACTTTTTCAATTCAAAGCAAAGTTGAATGAAAAATTATCAAATATTTCCAAAGTTGAATCGAGGTTCAAATATTTAAAAAATGTTTAGTGTTTGGGGGGGGGGGGAATATTGTATGTTGAATAACTATAAAATTTTGTATTAAATATAATGTGTAAAATGCCATTTTGAAAATGAAATTAACATTTTTATCCAAAAATAATTAATTAATTTACTATCACAACCTATAATTTAATTAGTATTGATTTTTGTCCAAGCAACATATTAAAATTGGTGGTGTAAATAACAGCACTTAATAATGTGTATTTTAGCTTTAAATGTTTTACTAGCAAAGCTTTGAAATTGTCTACACATGCACATGCATGTGTGCGCGCGCACACACACACACACACACACCTATATTTAATTCACTACCTCTAAAACCATCAAACATACATTTAAGTTAAAATTTAATTGATTAAAATTCCTATAGATTAATTTTAAATGTTTTAAAATTTAAATATATTAGATAGTACTCCTAGATTTAATTCACTACCTATAAAGCAATCATACATACATTTAAGTAAATAAAAAATGTCTATTTTAACTTTAAATATTTTATTGGCAAAGCTTTGAAATTATCGAATCTGGAATATTACTTTTGAATCATAGTCGAAGTTTTTGAAGCTTCACACACCCCTATAATTTATTTTTATTTTTGAAATGTGTAAAGCATCTATGAATTAAAGGTTGCTAAAAACAAAACAGCAAATAACTGTGGATTTAATTCTGAAAACTGCATACCCACAAATTAATTTATATGTATATCCTGAATAAATAGTAAGATGCGGTGATATATAAAACTACCTGCCCATATTCCAATGAAAACACAAAAACAAAATTTTCCCATTTATTTCTTATTTTTTCATAACAAGAGTTCACTGACCACTCAACTGCCCATACAGAAAACAATTTGAACCAACATAGACTACAAAATTTACTAACATAAGAATTCAAATATTTTTTCTCTCAGCATTCAGCTACTGTTGACCACCTCTGTGGTCTAGTGTTCAGCGTTCCTGGCTACATGTCCAGAGGTCCCGGGTTTGATCTGCGTTATTTCAGAATATTTCTGTGAAGCAGTGGATCTGGAACGGGGTCAAATCAGCCTCTTGAGGACAAATTAGGAGCTACTTGTATAAATAACAGCAGCTCCGGTCTAGAAAACTGAGATTGACTGCTGAAGGGTTCACTGTGCTGACCACATGACACCCTCTATCTGTTAATGTTGGCACTATATTTGCCAACATGCGGAGGCTGGTATAGCTCGCTCACGAGGCTGACACCATGGATATATTTTTTTCAGTAGGACTACTCTTAATCACTATTTATGTAGATGTTGACACTTGACACTAACTGTGTAGTGCTTCGTAAGAGTTTGTTCTTGGCTTGTTTGTTAGAGTCAACGAGTGAGCTCAGCTCCGACAGTTCCGAGTCTGAAAACGAACTAAAGAAGAAAGCAAAAGAAGGAGTCAAGTTGGGGAAAGAGAGCAACAGGTGAGGATTCGACTTGCTCTGACAATACAATTAATTTAAAATTTTGCTATATTATAGACAGAACCAATGTTTAAATCTTAAATTTACGTTTTAAAATATCGAAATCAGGAAAAATATAAACTTATGAGTAGAGAACCATCAAATCAATATTTTACACGTACAATTCTTCATTGAATGAAAGAATTTCGATTCTTTAATTTAAATTTGAATCTTATAAAATATGGTAAACATAAGAGGTTTACTTTAATACATACATTAATTCTTAATTTGCTTTATAAAATATAAATATTACTAAGTGTTAGCATTTTTTTATATAATGCTTTCATTATAAGTGACATTTATATATTAAGTTAAGGGGTAAATTAATGGTATGGGTCTGGTTGTAAAGTTTTTCCTATGATTATGAAGGTACTAAGCCACCAATAAGTAGTATAAGAGTTATAAAACAAATTTTGGCTGAATAAACCTGCTTCAGTGGTCGCATGGTCATGAAAATGTGACACACTTCCTCTAAATTCAACCTTCCTCCTACCCGACATAGTACTGTAATTAGTACATTTGCGTGTAACCCAAACAAGTAGTAAGACTCGGTGCTAAAAAAATTAAACTTGAAGCTGATATGACCTTAAATATCTGCAAAGATTCAAAGATTGAAAAATTCCATCCCTACTTATTAGTAAAAACAAGAGAGTATTACAATATCCGCCCGCGATTGGTCATCATTTATTATGTTTCCGGATTTTATATGATGATTATGCGGATGTTAATAATGTGGACCTGTATATGCCTTACGGTGAGCAGTAAGTTTAGCGATACCAGGTTTTATGATGATTACGACGGGTGCATGTCTTACTACACACTGTTATCACACGACTATGATGATCTCATTTATGTAATTCATTGAAATCAGTAAAATTTTATGTTTACACACAATTTATTGATTTGATTACACTTTTACAGTTATAAAATTGACATTGATACAGTTCGTGTTCATTTACGGACTGACTCGGAGAGCCAGATTTATGCATTTCAAAATTATGTTTTCTGTGATATTATTACTAGGTTTTATGTCAAGATAGCTATTTTTATGTATTCTGTGTACTCTGTGGATTCATACGCACAAGCGGCTTATATATGACCTACCCCTTGCTTCTTGGACCCCTTGTCACCATTGTTAAAACTAACTAATAGAAGAACTCCTGGCAACCTGATGTTGTGAAGGCTGGCTTCCTATTGGGTAAAGGGAGCCAGCATTTCACATGATTTCTCAAATACAGCGGAGTTGGTCTTTTAAATAAAGAAAGTTTTTAAGACATATTGTATTGAAATTACTTCAAAACATGTGATTCTCCATGGATGAAGTATTAAAAAGAAACTTTACATACAGTTCTTTAAAGAAAATTACACTTCATTCATGGCTTTTTGATAGGGGTGGACGGGATCCCAAACCCTCGGAAAAGGTCGGGGAATTTATCAATTCCCGTGGGTCGGGCGGGATTGATCCTTTCCCCGAAAAGTTTTCAGGCGGGACACAAAACATAGTACTCCAGGAAACAAAACAAGGGGCGTGTGGCTGGTGTTCTAGCAGATACTGCCTGCCGACTCATCACTGTTAATCTCTTTTGTAGACATTCTTCTTCTTTGTTATTTAACCACTAAACTTTTAATTTAAACTTGTTGGCTGGAATGGGGAGGGAGTTATTTTATCACTTGTAGAGAGACAAACAAGTTGTGAGGCGCGTGACTTATTGTGCTCTGTTTTCAACAGTTATTTGTTAGGTTCAGCAAGTGAAATAGCTTGAAAGATTTAGAGAAGGACAGTGATATATTCTATCTTTTGGGGTGTGGAAATGAGAGGAAGGGGGGAAGGAAGTAGCTTTCCAAGGTCATTCATTTATAAGGGCTCAGCGTGTTTGTTGTTGGTGAGCCAGACAATGGAGTAGAGTATAAGAGGTGCTAAACTATCATCTTTGAGGGTGTCAAACCTAGAGAGAACATTTAAGAAAAGTAACTTTTAAGAGGTTTCAAATCCAGATAATATTTTGTAGTTTCATACTTAGAGCTAATTGAAGGGGTGCCAAACATTATGTTTTCTAGTATTTTTTGCACTATGCAAATAACTAAATATAAAACACCATTTTCAAGTGAAATTAACTAATAAAATTAACTATTTTATTAATTGTATTCTTTGATTTAATTCAAAATTTTGTTTTTTGATTTGATAAAAAATGCTTTTCACGCACACTTCTTTTTATTTTATTATGTTATTTTTATTATTTTTATTTTTAGCACCGCGTCTTATTACTCGTTCCGGTTATACAAAAGTAACTGGGGACGTGGAAAGTTGGCTCTGGAAAACCTGGAAAAAACCAGAGAATTTTAAAATATAGTTAGGCTAGACCCCTGTTATTATTTTTCTAATGAAAGACTGAATTGGCGTTGACAGTGCGACCAGCTCAAGGTCAGGAAGTCCTACTAAGGACGTGGCAGCAGACAGCAAGCGCAAGGCTACATCTGCTCAGAGGTGAATCCCAGCAAGAAGGCTCGCTAGACAACTTTGCCTCGGCCACCCTGGCCCCTACTCTTGGTCAGTATCCTCGTTACCACACACTCTTATTTAATCATGTTGGAAAGACTTAAAACAGAATATTTGGTCTAATTAAAAAAAAAGTCATAATTTAGAATAGTTTTAAAATCATAATTTTTTTTATAATTTATTGATTTGGTGAATCTTATTTGAAATGTGGGCATAATAATTTAATGTTGAAAAAATTTTACTTTATTTTTTATTTAAATAAATGTTGAAAGGAGGATAGAAAAACCAGGCCTGCATACATACAAAATTTATCAAGAAGGGACTTGAAATTAAGAAAGAGTGTACCTCCATTTGCGTGGAAAGAAAGAGAGTGAGTGAGTAAGTGAGAAATCGTTAAGGAAAAACCACCCTCAGTACACTTGACCAGGATTGAACTACAATCTCCCTGTCATCGACAGTCTAGTCTATTGTGAGCTTATCCTAAGGTGTTCAGGGACCTGTAAAACGGGGAAAGTCAGTGAATTTGATCAAATTTCTGGAATTTTCACATATTCACTAAAAAAATACACCATTTTTATTCACATTATCAAATTGACATTTTTATTCCAGTCGATACACACCGCTAATCTCTTTTTGTCCATTGTTGCGCATAATTATCTCAATTCTCAAAGTCAACATGTGATTTATGTGTCGTATTTCCAACCTCTATTGTACGTTTTCAGCCAAAATTGAGTCATGGCTCTATACATGCGCGTGAATTAGATTATATTATAGTCAGAATAAACTAAACAAGAATGTATATCACAACTATTTTAAACTGTATTGGCGTAAGGTGATATTTTAATGCCTCAATATGATCTCACTAAAATCTATCTTAGATCGCACTACCAACAACCCATATATTTAGGATGATAATATTATTACATCCAGTTGCGATGTTAATAAAATAATATTTGTAATATATAGGTGACCTGGCGGTCTAGGGGTAAGGTGTCAGACTTCTGTGCTGGGGGTTCCGGGGTTCAATACTCGTCCCGGTACGGATTTAACTGATTGCCAAACCTTTCCTTCACCTCTGACAAGACGTGTATTAATCACAACTTGTGAATGTGATGGAATGCCAGGCCTCCACCGTGGTTCGGATCCCACTTAAACTGTAGGTCCTCCATTTCATCTAACAATCACCCTACCATTACACATTAGCGTAAGTGCGTATAACCCGAACGGGTAGTAAGACACAATGCTAATAATAATAATAATAAAAATAATAATGTAATGTATAGTGATTGGAAACACTAGAAATTGGCTCTGTTAAACCTGTAAAAGTCAGGGAATTTTAAGATATAGTTTAGCTGTATAAGATATAGTAAACCCCTTAGACCGGCAGCCACCAAAGCGGATTTTAGTGATTTAATTTGCTTGAGCTTGTGGCAACAGTTATCTCCTGATTGCAATAATAATTTGTAATCATTAATATAATTCCTAATAACTCTCCACACAACGCTCTTGACCACAACAGGATCCAATCATCACCAAGTTTTGTTTGTTTATTTGCAGGGACTCTGGCATCACGGAGGACGCAGTACGACGCTACTTGATGCGCAAGCCCATGACGACCACGGGGCTGCTTCAGAAGTTCAAGTCGAAGAAGACGGGCTTGACCTCGGATCAACTGGTTAACATCATGACACAGATACTGAAGAGGATCAACCCTGTCAAACAGATGATCAAGGGCAAGATGTATCTCTCCATCAAGGCGTGATAAAGGACACTTGCCGTCGCAACTTGAAATATGGTTGTTGCATCAGCAGTTAAGAGTTTTCATATAATTAAAATATGAACACTGCGATGAATGGTGGAGGAATTTGATATATTTAGAAGTCCCATGTTTATGGTAGAAATTAAATTTTGTCAAATAAATAAAGACAATTTATTTGTACTTTTCATCGATTTTATTACGATCTCATCACTATTTTCACAGATTATTAAGCACAACAAAAATCCTCCTAATTTGTATATTGTTTTATAAAGATTATTATGAACAATCAAATACCAATGAACGTTCATTTAGGTTTCTCCAAATAGTATTATCATAATAGATTGAAGAGCTTTAAATGAGAATCACTGTTTACATAATAATGATAAAATTATATTATATGTAAGATATTCTACAACTTTATACATGTTTGATTTTGATTATCAAACAAATAATTTAATTCCTTATGCCCTATGTTGGTATTTATTTGGGGTTGTATAAAATTAAAATAGATGTAAAATAATAATGTTTCTAAGTCTATGTTGTTGAGTATTTCACGTTCTTGCAGGAAACTAAATTTAGTAGATAATCAATAATTTAGTGGAAAAAAGACCATTTATTTCTAGCTGTCGGGAGGTTTTGTTTTTGTTTTTCAAGTTCGAAGATCAACCATTATATTTTATAAGTTTTTTTAATTTTAGTCAATCTCAAGCTAGCTTTTCATAAAGCTCCCGAGTATAGAGTCGAGTCGAGCTTGGGTTGAATAAATATATCATTTTGAACCTTATTGTTTTAAAAATTATTGTTTTAATTTTTTTAAATGTAATTAGAGAGACTGATATTTAAAATAAAATATGTTTTAAACTGGTTCTTAAATAGTTTTAAAAAATCAAGCCACAGTAAATTATAAAATTAATTTTCAAATGTACTGTAATAGTAATAGAAACATTAATAATACATATATGTTAATTGTTAACCCCCTTACCTCCCACCCCTCATACCATCCCCCACATCCTGCCTCCATTTATTCCCTGCCGTCTAGGGACAGCTGTTTCACTTGGCGCTGACTTACCAGAGAGAGATGGAGCATCAATGATTTTTAAGATGTATATAATACAATTTTACATAAAGCTGTACTTGATACTGTCTTGCACTAACTTATGTTTCCATGGACATTTTTAATCGACATCCTGGCAGGAAAATTCAAACTATTCCTTTTCACGAATAAACCAATTAGTTTGAGTTGTAGCTGATTTTAAAAACACATTAATATATGTATTTTTTAAATAGTTGAGAACATTTTTAGATGTATGTGTTTTGTTTCAATGCTATATATCTAAGACTCGCCGAATAAAACCTAAATATATTAACATGGAAGACCCTATCTTCACTTGCTGTGAAATCACAGGTATGCAATGTCCTTAAGAAGTGATTCATAATTTCCAAATTTTATTCATGCTAAAATGTAGATGAAAGGTATTAACATGTTCCTAAAGATTAAAAATCTTACATGTTTTTAAATATTATAGTTTTCAAAAAACCAACGAAAAAGTCATATTAGCTAATTTTCATTGCTGAATCATGGAAAAATTGCCGTTCTGAAATCAAAATGAACATAGATCTAGCCTCCCTCAAACAAATAGACAGTGACGAGCCAGGATTTCATTTGGGGGGCAAGGGGAGGGGCTAAAGGAAAGTTCCTCCTTCCCCCATCTATCTGTATGATCGTAAACCCCCCCCCGTCCCCAATCATCCCTGTTGTACAACTCCCCCCCCCCTTTTTCCCTCTTTCCAACCATTGCAAGTACACATATAAATTGTGTTAAATCACGGATCTCTTAACTAAAAACAAGCATATCATGGTATTGATAGACTATAGTCAATAGGTTATAGAATATTTTCAAGCAGAGATATCATAGTAGAAAAATGCTAAAAATATTATTTGTTTTAAAATGCTCAAAAATATAAATAAAAGATCAAAATGAAATAAGAACAGTCCTGAATAACTATTTAAGTTTACTTTAAAAGAAAAGTTCTTGCGAGCAAACGTACTGAACACATTTGTAATATATAAACTATTGTTTTAATCAACATTAGGTCTTATGACTTGCTATATTTAGTCTAAGTTCGTCTTATACTGATATACATATTTGCCAGAAACATGTATATTTCACATATTTTATCGAGAGGTTTAAGTGCCTGATAACTATTATCTGAAAGTTAAAATTGGTGTTGCCATAGTGACGCGTTGTTTTTCATGAGGTTTCACCTATCAAAATTTGTTTTTAGGTTAAAATGTTGGTTCACGTGTTTAGTAAGCACAGCCCAGGTTCTAACTATATATAAAGTTAGAACATTTAATTCACACTTTTATAAAAACTGACAAGCTATTTGTAGAGTATAGTTATATAAGAACAAATTATTTAAATGTGAGTACAATAAATGAAATTTTATAAACATTGTACCAAACTATTGCCACATTTTGGCAGACACCGAAATTAGTACTTGCAAGACACTTAAGCTTCTGCGCCCACGTACTCATCTGCTTACTCGCACTCGTTTGGCCGCCATTATTTAACAAATGTTGAGCGTTGTCCCACTCGCTAGGTTGTAGCGGTATCGTCAGGGCTTATACGCATGCCGCACCAATAAAAACAGTACCAACCTTGCGTTTTCTGCATGAAAATATAGTTATCCTACAGATAGCTACCTGGCAGATAAATTCAGTTCATAATACGCGTAAAACATTAAAGTGGCTGATAACTTTATCTGGTCGCTAACTTTAACCACCCGATAGCAATATTATCCGTGTCATAAGACCGGCCCTAAGTTAAATATTAACAAAATTATTTATTATTATTTAATACAGTTCATAAGAACAATCGCCGTGCCTGTTTTCTTGCCGTGATGTCCAAAACACTGTCTGGATTGACGTCAATCTCCCAGTGACATGAAAGGAGAGCAAGAGCATGCGTATGACTGGCAGGCTTACCAATGTGATGAATGATGCCACCTCCATGTAGTCTAGCTAGGGATATTCTGGTACTACTAATACATTACCAGTATATTTACTTTTCTTTCATTACTAAGTATTTTTAATATTGATACCGACCTTTCGATACTTTACTATATCAACACTTTTAACCCAGTATCGAAATAATTTTATTTAAAATTGTTTGGAATAAAAAATATTCTGTATGTTTGTGAATTGCCATTAAGAAGACGCCGTTAATAACTTGTGTATTGTGGAACTAAATATCGCGCTCTATGGGGCCGCTTAGAAATAACTTTTTCACGTGTAACTAAAATTCGCACTAAATTGTGCCAATTAAAAATAATTAAGTTTAATTAACTTCGAGGAGTGTACCGACATTCCAACAGTTACTATTTTTAATATTGGAGATGAAATTATTGTAGCCAGATCACCGCTCTAGCAAGGCACCAGCCAGACTTATCTTGTGCTTTGCTTGAATTAATTTAATTTACTTGTACAGTTGTTTCGGTCTCTTGCTAAGTATCGCCCTTACATATGATTATTTAACTTCTACTGTCCTCTAACGCCTGTGAGCTGAGATTTCGGGGGAGGGGGTTTCAGACCCCCAGGACCCTCCCTCCCACTGGCTACTCCCTAAAATAGAGTATTAAGTAAGGCTCACAACAGAAAGTTTTAAGATACTTTAGGATTATTTGAGTAATTCTAACATCAGAACTTCCATTTCCATAAGAAAACCTATGTGAGATTTATTCCTCAAGTAGGTGACACCCCTTAAAATTGCCATCAATTAAACCAATATGAGGAGCGTTACCAAGTCAAATATAGCTTCATAATTTGTAAATTGTAAATATTTATCCTCACTTGAGTTTAAATGTAAGTGAACTTTAACTTGCATCATTAATATGAATATTCCACATAGGCATCATAATTTCATTATCATGTAGTGTTTCCAGCCTGTGGCTGGGTCAACCTTAAAATGTTTCCATCTTGCTCTTTTTTTCCACCATTTTTAATCCTTTACTTATGTCCATTCTTTCCATTCTCGCGTGTACACTTGTTACCTACTCTTTCCATCTCTTTCTTGGCCTCACTTGAAGTAATTTTCCCTACATACTTAAGCTCCATCATTCTCCTTGGGATCCTCTCCTTTTCCATCCTCATTACATGTCCATACCATCTCACCCTAGCTTCCTCTACGATTCCACTTAACCTTTGTACTTCAATTTCACCAAAAAACTTCATTCCCAAGGTCTCGGCCTTCCTGATCTCTTCACTCCAATATCTATAAACATTGACTTTAAGAGATCAGTCCTATGGGTACAAAGTACGCTATATATAACACTTCCTCACACATCTCTTTTCTACAACACCCCCCCTGTTGACCTCTTCTCACTAAATCTTCTCGGCTCCTACTCTTCCTTCAATCACACTTCAATATACATTTCACTCTATACCTTTTCTCAACACTACACCGGCTAGCTGTATAGCTTTTTTTTAATGTCTTATGTTCTTCCTTGTCAATACCAACACTTCACTCTTGGTCGTACTAAATTTCATCTCACTCTCTCACTTCCTCGTTTATTTCTTTTAACAGTTCCTGTACTTATTCTTCCTTTTTTCCTCCATACCATCAAGTCACTGGTAAACATCTTTGGTTTAATCTTTCCTTCCCCAAGTTTTCTTGCCACTCTACTCATGACCATTTCCATTACCATTGCAAGAAGTAATTGTGAGAGGATACTCCATGCTTGAGTCGTTTCTCTGTTGGAACCACTCTTTTACCGTCTCCAAACAATTTATATTGTCATCACTCATGTATACTATTTACTCTCATTTACATTCCTATTTTTACTTCAACCTCTCCCATTGCTTTCCAGACTTACCTTCTATCCACACTATCGTGTGTGTTTCCAAAATCTATGAACATCATTACCATGCACTTTCCATATTCATAATTCTTCTCCGTCAGTTTTCTAATTGCAAAAGTTAAATCTTTCATCAACCTCTTCTCTCGTAACCCATGTTTATCCTGCCTCCACCTTCCTTTTATGCTTGTCTTCATCTTCCTTTCCAGTATCTTTCCATTAATTTTTGTGCAGTGACATATCAATTGTTTATTACGCCCCTGTAATTTGCACACCTTTTCCGATTCCCCTTCTTGAATATTGATTTTATAGTATATTTTGTCTAATTGTTTGGTACTTTATTCTCCTTCCACATTAAGCTTAATACTTATATCTTCCTCATCCATCATCTGACCTTTCTCTTTTCCTTTCCGCTTTGCTTTACTTGACTGCAAGAGTCTTCTCCCTTATTTGTTTCCGTTATCTCCATCTATCTCCTCCTGTCACTTCTTAAACGCCTCATCTTTCTTTCCCAACTTTATCATTGAGGTCTCCAATCACCACTTACAACTTCCTGAGGAAGATGCTACAATAGCATCGAAATATCGAAGTGTGTGTAAATATGTGTCAGTGTTGTTACTTTTAATTTGTGCTCTACCATTTTCATAATATTCTATCATTTTATTTATCACTAAATGTTTTTGCTCAATGCACTTTTTTCATACATAAAACTTCTTAAGAAAAAAATCTCTACTCCCTGTCTTACTAACCAATCGGGCTTTCAGCGTTAATGAGAAAGGGAGAGTTAAAAATATTTTTTTTAAACACGCCAATATATATGAATAGGATTTTAAACTCTTTCTTCATCATTAGCAAACGTTGTTCCCTTTCACATAGAGTGTGTTGGCTAATTCTAGCTTGAAATCAGATCATAATTCAATTACTTATCAAAGAACAGTTACTACAATTTTACAGGAACACATTTTTGGGGGAATCGAAACCAAATCAATAGGCAGCTGTCGGAGCTACAGTGTTGGAAGTCAAGAAATGTAAATATCTACGCACCAATGTTTGAACAGATGTCGCTAAGTGGTTGCGACAACACTTTATACACCAGGATACGAGCAGTGTTGATGCTGTACCTTACTCTAAGGGAGGCTGGGTTTAAAGCCTAAACCACTGCAACGAGGAAGGCTTTTAACCACAATGTATTGTGGTTTTGCAACCTTCCTCCAAGTAAATTCTGGTGCAATTATATTTACAGTTTGACTCTATTGGTTGAAGTGGGTTTGTGTTTTTTTTGTTAATCACCATGTCTTGCTACCCGTTTGGGCTATACGAAGAAGGTTTTGGCAGAGCACTTGACACTTAAAGTGGGCAACAAACACCTGTCCTAAGGGCTCCTATAAATCAACCTCAATGTATTTTCAAGAGTTGAGCCATTAGCCCCTTTAACAGACATATGATCAGTCCATCATAGACTAGCCGTGGAACACCCCTTGCCACATACAGGAGTAGTTGCCCACCTCGTTATCCTTATGTAATTATTAGTGTGCCAAGGGAAATATGAAGCTTGGCTTAAGGGATTGTCAGCCACAAGTATTATGATTTACCTCAAATTGTCCTTCAAGAACATCGTGGAGTTGTCCGGACTAACTATCCCTGGTATAAGCCGAGTATACACTATCAACTTCAATTCACCCCTGTGACCCGTTTCGGTGGTCACGTGGTCTGAGACGTCACTCTTGCAAGAGACTATACTGCTGATGGCGGGTGGACTGAGGTTTGATCCTGGTCAGGTGTACTCAGCATGGTTTTTCTTAAATAGTTTCCCACTCTTCACACAAAAGTGTGTACAGTGCACTTCCTTTAAATTCAATCCTCTTAATCTCTAACACATTAGTGTAATTAGTACATAGGCATATAACCAAAATGGGTAGTAAGACGCAGTGCTAAAAAAAAGCATCCCTGTGGTTTTTCCAATGTCTCTCTATGATAATGTGGGCTCATTTCCTCCAAACAACAATCTTCATCCCTACCCCTCAACCTAAACAATTAGTGACCAATGCATTAAGCAATAATTACAAAATATATGAATATTTTGTTTTTAATATTCAGCAATGTTTCACTTATCAGCACAATATCAAGTTTATGTTAAATGTACTTAATGCAGTGTGGCTGATGAATCTATAAGGGACCGCACATTCACTCAATGAAAGAAGAAACTAGAAAACTAAAATATCCAACATAATATAACAGTCCAGACACACTTGGTTGAGTTTGAACCCTGACAGCACACGTGATGGGCGCTTGCCTTAAGAGTTTAAACGCATCAACAAATAAGTAGCATCGCACTGTGTGGAGCAGAAACTTGGATTCTTAGGGAAGATTGAAAATAAATATTTGGAGAGCTTTGAAATGTGGTGCTGGAGAAGACTTGAGAAGATCAAGTGGGAAGACAGGGTGACAAATGAAGGAAGTCCTAACGAAGAATGGATCAGAAGAGAAGCATTTTGAATGTGATTCTTCGGTGTAAAGCTAACTGGATTGGACACATCCTTAGGAGGATTTGTCCTATGCACTGGCGCAGCCAAGGGGGGGGAGGGCTCAGGGTTGCCCCTCCCCAGACCACACTACCCACATAACCTTTTCTCGTCTCTAAAGCTGTTGAGATCATCATGAGCAACTCTACAAGCAAAGACAGACTTAATGGGCTTCATGTACATACATCCAGAGGTGTCAGTTACAGACCCACGTGGAAAAATACCATATCTGGACCCAGAAGTGGAATTGGACAGATCTGGGTATACTCTGGCCCAGATATGATCTTTTCACATGTGTAGGATAAAGTTCTCAATGAACTTTCTATGAAGCCAAGGAAAATTAACATAAGACTATAGTGAATAAATACAAAAGTGATTTTGTGAGTTAAGAGTTGGTCAAGTTGCTTATTTGAATTTTCAGATCTTAGCTCATAAAATAATTTAATAAATCAAATTTCCAAAATACAGTTTATTGAAACTTGTATTTTGTATATTCTAGCAGTATGCATAGATAAAAATTTATTTATAAAAACTTAATAGTCATAATAATTACAGAATTTGACAATTTTTATAGATTTTAAATTATTTTGGATATTATTGTATTTCTTTTGATGCACTTGCATTTTGCAGTACTTAAATTTTCGAATTTTCCCGCAGGAAAAACCAATACACCCCGCTTGGTTGGTCAGTGAGACTAAAGCCCACCCACAAACGAATCCTGACTGCGCCAGTGATCCTATGCACGACGTCATAGAAGGAAAGGTTGAGGGAAAGATGAGCTTAGTAAGGAGGAGGATTCAAATATTGGATGACTCGAAGGAGGAGAAGCTGCTTGCTGGTCTAAGTTCACTGACAAAAAGGAATGGACATAAGACAACACCTAATAATAATTATATGTATATTAAATAGATAGATATAGCATCGTGTCTTACTATCGGTTATGGTTATATGCATATGTACTAATGAGCTAGGGATGAGGAATGTTGAATAAGAGAAAGTGTGACCGCATTGCGTGAGGTGAGTGGAAAACCATCATTAGACCCAACCGGGATCTGAACCCCAATCTCCCTGCCATCTACAGTTGATAGTATATTTCGAGAGTGACCGCCTCAGAGCATGTGGCCACTGTATGCAGATATATAAAATTAGTACATCAACACACACATAAGGAGTAAAGTGAATCTCCAACAATAGCTGGAGGGAGAATTTAAAAAACTATCTTTAGGGCATCCGGCCGGGATTTAAACCACGATCTCCTCGTCAACGTGAGTCTTAACGCCATAGATCACTCGGCCACGATTGCAGATAAAAAAAGTCATTCCGTGACAAAAGGCGCTTGGTTGGGGGGGAGGTGGGGGTGTTTAAAAAAATGTAGCGTGTCATCATTATTGAAGGTCGTCCAAGTCGGAACAACTGTTATTGTGCATTACATTGATGTTTCTAAGAAACAGCGCATGCGCTAAAGCCTCGGTTAAATTAATAACAATTTATAAAAGACAACCTTAGTGTTAAAAAGGTGTATTACTACAGTCTTTAGAGAAAGTCCAGCTGGGTGGTATTCAGTTCAGTCACGCTAGTCGCGGTTGCTACGAAACGAGAAATCAGCGCGGTTTTTCATTGGTCCGCTGATTCTATGACGACACACACAACTAAAACATCGATTCTTTGTCGATCTTGCAAAATAATTCCTTTATTTATTTCAAACACTCTTATTTAAAAAAAAATCGAACGACTACTGAGACACTAACTAGCGTGACAGCATAGTGTCAATAGACGACGGATAGCCTACTTGGTGTGTCTTCGTTGAGCGATGCTCATTTGTTTGGAATAAAGTGTGAGTGGGCGGCACGAAGCGTTCCAACAATACCATCGAGTGCACGAGTGTCATCTTGACACAATAATAGCTGTGGAGGATCGCTGCAGTTTCGTTTCATTGAAGACACCGTCCACTAAAAGAATTTAAAAAATATGTCGACATCAGCGATCTCACCGACGGACGGTATTCGAGGGGTAAGATATTTCTTATCTACTTTTTAAATTGTTATAAATTTGCTTGACTCTGGGCATGTCTAGAAGAAAAAAAAAAATTAAGAACAGGGTAAGAAGCATGGTACTACGATTGACAAGGTAGTCATTGAGTTTCCCAGTTTCGTTGGAACTGCGCATGACGTCACCCAGCTAGACAGTGATTTGACGCAACCGTTTACACATTCCCACGAAATTTATGTTTTTAGCTCTCAAATTACGAAGACTGTGTCTTAACGATTTAGACCTCAGTGTTAATTAATGTATGAATTACTAGTAACCCGCCTCGGTGGCGTAGTTGGCTAACGCGCCAGTCGTGTTAAGCCAGACCACCGAGGACGAGGAAATCGAGGTTCGAATCTCGGTCGGGTGAACTGGGGGGGGGGGGTTCCTAAATGGTTTTCCACTCTCCCTCCACGCAAATGCGGGTTCACTTCCTCTAAATTCAACCTTCCCAATTCCTAATCCATTAGTGTCATTAGTACTTAAGCGTATAACCCGAACGGGTAGTAAGACGCGGTGCTAAAATTAATTAATTGCTAGATCCATCATTACACTCCGTTTACGCTGAAAGTTGACCTTGTTTTACCTTGCTTGCTATTTTTCAAGATAAACGAGTGTACATCCCTAAACTGCATCACTCGTTGCAAGGTCAAATGAGTCGCCCTAGCAATACGCTAGAGTAGGTCGAGGTTCGATTTCTATTCGCAATTAATAAATTATTATTATTATTATTATTTATATTAGCACCGCGTCAATTAACTAACCCGTTCGGGTTTAAGACGCATTACGCTTAATGTGGTAAATGGTAGGGTGATTGTGAGATGAAATGGAGGACCTTACAGTTAAACGTGGGATCCGAACCACGGTGGAGGCCTGGCATTCCTCACATTCACAAGTTGTGATTAATACACTCTTGTCAGAGGTGAAGGAAGGGTTTGGCATCAGATAAATCTGTGTTGGGATCGAGAATTGAACTCCGGACCCCCAGCACGGAAGTCCAACACCTTACCCCTAGAACACCAGGTCATCTTCATTTAATTAATACGGTTTTCTTCAAATAATTAAACACTCTTTCTCCTTCCACATCGAACAACTCTTGTTGTACATTGTAGTTATGCGGATAGCCCAGACTGGTGTAAAAACAAATTAAAAGAAATATTTTATGATTATAGCTTAAAGAATCTATTTTTAAAATTTACGTAATTTAACGTGCGAATTTTGAACACATTGATTAAATAAAATCACGTGCTACAAACTAACTTGCTATTAGAACAAACACAAAACCAGCTGTCTTCCCTGGCCAACAATTCACCTGTGATAAATTTTAGGCAATGCTAGGAATCGAACCAGAGTCCTTTAATCTGTAGTCAACGCGCTACCGACTCAACTAAGATATCGGAAAAACCAAAATAACTTTAATACGTACAAAAATTTGGCAAAAGTTCGGAAAATGTGTAGGCCTATACACTCACACATAGGCTTAACAACACTTTTTTTTTTTTACAAACATTGAAGGTATTGTTGAAATGTAATCAGTGCGACAGCTTGAAGAATAAGTACCGGTACAAGAAGCCATAAATAAAAAATATTTCCGGAAACATTTTTCCTTTTTTTAATGAAACAATTTTATATTTTAATTTACCAAACACATCTGACCTCTGGTTTTGGTCTTAAATGTTTATTCTTATAAAAGTATTGGTTCTCAAAAAATTACTTTCTTTTATTTGAAAATCCTGATTTCACTTTTTTTTAACTATATTATTGTTGCAATTCCAAATACTTTTTTTCCGTGTGTGTTTTTTATCACCACGTCACATTCATCACCTGTTCGGGACTTCGGTTATACGCTTGTGTAGTCTACTAATCGTGTATTAGGTATGAGAAAGGTTGCATTTAGATGAACTGTACTTGCATTTGCGTGAAGGTAGAGTGACAAACAATTTAGGAGAAAACACCTCAATACATCCGACTGAGATTTGAACCACGATCTCCACGACATTGATAGTTCAGTCTATTGCGAGTCCCGAAGAGGGTTTTTCCGTGCTGATAAATTATCTATGATAGGAATTAAAACATTTATCAGTGTACAAATTATACTTTTGTTTCCTTCACACTCCCTCTTTAAGAACATTTTAGCCAGCTATTGGCATTTCCTTCCTAAACGTCAAACTTGTTTAGTCTGAGTTCAAATTACAACCGGGTGTATTGAGGGTGGATTTTTTCCCCCCATACTATTCCTTCACGCAATTGCGAAAGCGCTTTCTTTAACTAGCTTCTAGAATTTATAACGATCAAAATTTCATATTCTCCATCGCCCTCCCCCTTCACCCCATTCAAGTATGTCTTGTAGTTTTGTCCCCCCCTCCCCCCTTCCGACTTCACAATCTTGCATCTGTCACTAACAGTTCGATAAGATATTTTCGTAATTGAACTTTATCTTATCTTTGACTTTTGTTGTCGAGTTTAAAAGAAAACAAATGGCTTTGTCTGGACAGAAAAATAATGAGCGCTGTTTTTTTCCCTCCTCCATAATCCGCGTCTTACTAATGGTCCGGTGATGCGCGTACAAATGAGGCAAAAGATTAGGAAGGTACCATTTAAAGTACGTTTTTATGAAGGTTTTACACACCAGCGTGGGGGCGGGCACGGTGGCGGTAAGATTTAACCTGAACCCTGTTTTTTTATAGGAATCCCTCTTTCGACCACCAACATTGATTTAAAGTCACTAAAATTTGGCATTCTAGAAATATGTATTATTTGATTTATTAATTTAAAAGTTCATATAAACAGTTATAAAAAATCTTTCACTAAGAATGAATGTAAATACAATTGTAATTCCCCCCACCCTCCCCTGCCATTGTGGTAACACGAGTTTCCAATTTTCAAATCACGAGCTTCCTATGAAAATCAGACACTTTGTTATCCAATAGACGTATTCAGACCGCTACTGGACAGGCGGGCGACATAGCGGCCAGTGCAGCATTCCAACCCGCGGTGGCGATCAGTTACTGCGTGTCGAGTTTGATCGTTGCCCGCGTCAGCTGTGTCAAGAATTTTAGAATTGAAAATGAGCAGTGTGACCGAAAAACTTATTGAAATAGTGAAGCTACATGCTGTTATATTTGACTTGTCACACCCTGACTACAAGAATATAAGAAATAAAAGTAAAATCTGGGAAGAAATAGGCAGATCGCTTGGAGAAGATGGTAAGTACCAGTACATTTATGTACAGTTTATTTATATTTTTGATAAAAACATACAACCACCAGTGCGCAGACGCTTAAAATAAATGTAAAAATTTTCAATAAAAGTATATAATTGGTATTTCAGCTTATTCCACAAGATGCAAACGTAGACCTATTTAAATATCGAAATAATTAACAAATGTATTCTTTATTTGAAAGGTAAGTTTGTTGTCCTTCCATCTAATGTTAGGTTTTATAAAGCTTATAATACTGGTTCTTGAGGTTCTGATAAATTGTTCAAAGACCTGATCACGATTTTTTGAACGCAAATAATTGTGTAAAACTCGTGCGGCATTATATATAGTTGTTTCAACCTTAACTTATATGGGCCCATCTAACACCCGCCATTATTGAGCTAAAATTCCAAAAATGTTTTTAACAATACATTGATTTCGACTTGCATTTATTGTAATTCTATATTTTATTGTCTTGGGCGCCTCTGTGGTCTATTGGGCAGAGTTCCCGGCTACGGGTCCAAAAGTTCCGGGTTCATTCCCAGGAGCTTACAGATTTTTCTGTGAAGCAGTGGGTCTGGAATGGCGTCAGACTTATCCTCGTGAGTACCGATAAGGATCCACTTGAATGAAAAAGTAGCAACGTGCTGACCACATGATACCGTCTAACCGCAGAGTATGGCACCATCCTCGCTAACAGACGGTGGTCCTCTGTTGGTATAGCTCGATTGCGGGAAATATTACTCTCTTGTCTTGATTACCTGTATGGAAAAGATTGCATTAAATATGGCCGTAGTGGAAATGCTTCGTTGCCTAATAACACACAAGACACGAATTCGTTTTGACTAGACAAAGAAAGGTTTGTCTGCTGGAAAACATTCCATTTCATAATCCTGGTCCAATAGCCGATGCTTGAAAAATACCACCATCACTATTTTTCCCATACCTCCCTACGTCTATATAAATACACATGGAATTATGGTTAGTAACAGCCAAAACAATCGGAAAAAATTTCAAATAGCAACAAAAATAGTTCTAACCAGTATTCTTTGTGGAATATACTTTATAGCAGGGATGTGTACAGGTTAAGTTGATCAATCTGGACTGAACTGACTAGAGTAGTTATGGCAGGAAGTGATGGCAGATGGACAACATGGTCAGGTCTAAAACTTTATATTTAGTCTTGACTGGGCGTTGTAACGTGCGTGAGATGTGGTTCGTGTTCCAGACTAAATATGTGAATGTGTAAGGACATAACACTTTGAGAATATTAGAATAGCATAGTCATTGTCTATAAGGCAATTTGGCAACTGCCATTTATCATTGAGACCCGATATTGATTCTGAACATGTTTCTTTAGTAGATCTAGGCATGTAGATAGGCTGCAATCGCTTCCAAATTGCGTGAAATTCTTCCTAAACACTTACATTAACGGTAGAAAATCCCACACAAAAGTTGTGACCAATCGTGCTGTAGGAGTCACCTTACTTACGCTATGGCACTAGGAACTTGGAAACTCATTGTCACACTTACCAAAATACACCACCTATCCCTAATGATCTTGAGCTAGTTACATCCAATCCACCTCATTAAACCCTAACTATTTCAAATCCATTCTAATGTTATCCTGCTATCTACGTCTAGATCTTCCCAATGGTCTCTTCCCATTTGGTTTGCCAGTCAGTATCCTGAACACGGCTCTAGATTCTATCATTCACGCTGCATGTCCTGCCCACCGTAATCTACGAGATTTGACTATCCTAACAATGTCTTGTAATGAGTACAGGTTATGTAACTCAGCATTGTTTAAACTCCTTCACTCCCCAGTAGCCTCATCTCTTTTTTGATCAAATATCTTCCCAAGCACCTTGTTTTCGAGTTACCAGTTGCAAGAACTCTGAAAAGGAAAAACAAACGAAATGTGTTTATATCCTGACATTGCAAGCACATGTATATATTACGGGAAAAGCTCGAATTCAGGTCAGATCTCGATCTGCCCAGGAAAATCGTGATCTGTCCACCAGTTTCGGGCAAAGCCGATGTATCTTGCTAAAGCCCGATTTATCTTGGTATTTCTGGATGTGCCCGGGCAAATTGAGATGTGATTGATCGTATTTGGGTAAATCACGCTTCAACCAACAGTGTAAAGGATAATTCAAATAAAAAAGTATTGACAAAACACTACAATTTAATTAGATTAAATTGAAGAACATACAAAAAATTAAAAATTAAGAAACTACTGTGTTAAATGTATCTTCTGTAAGAAAGATGTAAAACCTAGTAAATTAAAACAAATGAAGTACAATAATTATGATTATGTAATAGGGCTAAAAAAATTACAAATGATAAAAAAATGTTTGATGATAAACATAAAAATAAATTATGAAAACATATATATGGACTCACAGTTCATTTGTTGGTGCACGGAATAGAGGAATGGCAATTTGAATTGCATTTTATGTAGTTTGCGTTGCATTTAATTTATTTATTTGGACATTTCTGCTTGAAAGAACAGTGGCCGATACCCCTGCCCACCAGTTTGTGATTCTTTTCTGCTTGCTTCTTTGAGACTTATTTCTTTATTTGGAATGTTCTCTGCTTTCATAAAGGATTCTTTACAATCATTAATTATTTGATTTCTTGAGAAAATACAGTTAATTGTACTATTTAAAGTACCTAATTTATAATAACCGTCATCAATCACTCCTAAAACCAGCCCCAGAATATTCTTTGTCTTTTTCTTAAGCACTGACTCATTCTAATACAAGACATAAATAGAAACATGTGACGAACATTTTTTATACTAACGTGTTCAGAGTGAACAAAAAGCACGTACGTAAAGTTTACGTACGTATGAGGTAAATTTTCATAGTTAATATTACCCTTGGGCCTGAATAAAGTGAGAAATCAGTCTGTCAATAAAATATAAAAATATGTCAATAGTGTTTTATAAACAAATATATCAATAGCGTAATTTCTTTGTAAGTAAAGATAGTGCGTAATATAATATTATAGTCCCATAATAATAATAATAATAATAATAATATATTATAATATACCTATCCCTGATAACCGCGTGCAGAAATAAGTTATTCGCCATTTGCCCAGTATTAAATGATCCCATCGCGATTTGTCCGGCCACATCCCGATATGCAACGGCAAATCGGGCTTTTCCCGAACCTAGTAGGCACATCGAGATTTTCCCGTAACATATATACTTTTGCGTGCTAAAAAGCATAAAGGCTACAACGAACTAGTATTTAATTCTATGTTTTCAGGTGATGACATGAAGAAAAAGTGGAAGAACTTAAGAGACAGCTATGCTAAACATCTGAGAGCGGAGAAGTCACACACCGGACAACCACCAAAGAGTATTGATCGCTACAAAACTTGGCCATGGGCCCAGCAAATGGCGTTTTTTAGGCCTTTCCTACAGTTCGGAAGTACAAATTCTAATACATCCACTGTAGATTCCTTGTTGGATTCACCAGACGAATCTGAAAATAGCCGAGAAGGTTTGTTTGTGTCTAAAGATAGGGCAGATGAATATGGATTCCTTCAACAAGCAGCAGAGATGCCAACCCAACCTCAGCCTGCACAGGAGAGTTCCTGCAGACAAGCGCATTCCACACCTATTGCAAATAGTCGAAAAAGAAAACACCACGAAGAAACGTTATCTCAGCCATCTTCAGTAGAAAGAGTATTGGCCTATTTAGAAAACAGGAACGCCGATCAAAATTTTTCCTATGAAGACATTGATTTAATTTTTTTGGGATACGCTAAAACAATAAAAAAATTCTCACCCCGGCGGCAAACAATAGTAAAATTTAAAATGGCCCAACTCTTGATGGAGGAAGAACTAGCCCAACAAATGGATGTTGAAACAAAAACACCTTTTTCACACTAGTAACCTTCAAATGTGTGATATGGTTCTTCAACATCGCCAGGGTATCCACGTCATAGCTCAGAACCAAGCCTATCTTCATTTTATCTTCACAGAATGCAGTGCTTGGAAATGTCACCAGAGAAGTCACATCTTCATAGTGGTATTGAGAATTTGGGTCAACATTGACAGTTGCCTCTCCTTCCTGTGTCACGAAGCACTTAAATTGCGTTTTGCGTGAGTCTACATTTTGTTTCGGTTTTTCATGGGTGAAATTAAAAAGGAAATGAATGTTGTTTTTTTTGCTATTTAATTTTTTTTACGATCTTTAAGCTTTTGTTCTACGTGAGCAAACGATGCAGGCGGAAAAGTAATTTTTTACTTAATTTTTGGAAATTTCTAAATCCCCTATTTTAAGAAATTCAACTTATAAATTTCAAATATTTAAGAATGTGTAAGTTTTATTTGTTAAAGAAACACGGTTTGCCTTCTAATGTGAATACAAAACAATCAACACAAAATATAATTTCTCTTTGGATTTAAGATAGAAATGTATTCCGTAATAATTACTTTTTGCATTGCAGTTTATTTGGTGACCAAGTAAGTCAGAAAAAAAAACTCTTTCAATAAGAGAATACAACGATTGATCGCGTTTTTTTAAAGATAATAATAGAATAAAACATTGATTTTATAGGATTTTAATAAAAAAAATACAGCCTCTATGTTAATCAGACGGCCAAGTTATATCCTTGCGAAATTTCAGCAAATTGGTACAATGGTTTGGACGTGATTGAGCAACAAACAAACAAACATTTTATTTGTATTATATTAGGATGTTTATTTGCAGCCAATAACATTCTTTGCCAAGGAGATTTATAATAGGTTTGTTGATATTTCCAACCCCCTCGTTGCCAAGATTATTTACAAAGAAGATGTACACATTAAAAGTTAATATACAGTATTTGAATAGCTATAAACTTAATACGTGACCGCACTAACAGTCAACCATCGTAAAGTTACCACGGGATGGTCTTATCCATGGCGTGGATGGAGCCGATGATAAAATAAAATACATTTCAAACAATTATTATGATTAATATCTACTAATTGAATGAAAATAAATCCTACAAACATTCATTTCTGTGAAATAAAGTAGGCCATAGAATTAAATACTGTATTTAATAATAAAGTTGATTTATAAATAGCAAACTCCTATCCTTTCTATCTAATTACCTCCTTATTCATATCCCTGATATTGAGCCGTTATGTAATTCTAGTGTCAAAACTTATCAAATATTATTTGACACCCACGCCGCTAATCATAAGGTATAAATTTCAAGGTCATTGATTCTGGTTGGGGGGGTTACGGGTAAGTCTGGGCTCGAGCCCCGATTGGGTGTACTGGAGGTGGTTGTTCCTAAACGATTTTCCACTCCCCTTCCACCAAATGTGGGAACATTTAATTTAAATTCTACCTTCATTGTCTCTAGCCGTAAAGCGTAATTAATATAGGCCTATGTGCGTATGATTCAAACTGTTAACGGCAGGGCCTTTGAGAGGAGTTTTATAAGGGGGTACAAAGTTTTTTTGGGCCCCCGTTCCATTTTCTATTAATCCTGTCAAAAAAAAACTTAATTAACCAATCCTGATTTGAAAAAAGAAATTAGACAAAAAATTATATTTAATTTATGCGTATTTTATATCTAAAAGAAGGTAAAATTAATAAAACAAAAAACATTATACCCACACTAATAGTTTAGTAATAGTAGGCCTGCTAGTAGTGGAAATGTGAATGGTAGTCTTCAATATATATTTAAACATTTTCTGAGATCCCAGGAATTTCACAGGCCCCTTTTGGACGCCCGGGTACGAGGTACCCCCTGTACCCCTCTCATAGGGCCTGCTAGGATGCGGTGAGGGTCGAAAGCGGGTGTTAAAACGTAGTTAATATATGCGTATAATTGGGAACTGGTTTTAGGACGGGGTGGGGATCTAAGCTCGTTGTGATAGATAGTCCCAGACCCTGATAGCCTTGCTGTGTGTTGTAGCCTTGTGACGGGACTGTTGAGACCGGAAATGACAGGGTGGGCCGCGGCCTGGAAGGTCAGCCGGTCTCCATCAAGCCGGTATTATAAATCCTGTTGGGCCGTTATTCCAGTATCCCGAGTCACGCGCTCGCCCAGCTGGTTTTTATCTCTGTTTACCTCATCTTACTACCCGACCGGTATATTCTTACAAAAAGGGCGAGTTTCCCGCGGTCAGGGCGTCGATATCTTGCTATCGAGTATTCTCGACCAAGTTTAAGGGTGAAAACAGTTTTCTAGTTGTGTTACGTAAACAAAGATGGTGACTGGGGTACGTTTGATACAACATGTGGTGAGGTTGACCAACGAACGCTTTGTTACTTCCCCAAGTTTTGGAAACAAGCGATAGTAATCACCCTCCCCAAAGCCAGGAAAGGACCTCCATTTTATATTTGTTAAATTTGGTAGATCCTATATTTTAAAACTGTAATCAGCAAATCAAAAAAACATCAAAATATTTCTAGTCTTCGAAATAAAACGGCTTTTTAACATAATTTTTACACTATTGTCAAAGATGGGGAGGTCAAGGTTCGATTACGGTCAAGTGCACTGAGGAGGGTTTTCCCTAAACAGTTTTCCACTCTCTCCCTCCACGCAAATTCGGGTGCACTTCCCCTAAATTAAACATTCATAACCCCTAACATATTAGTGTAATTAATACATAGGCGTTACAACCCGAACGGGTAGTAAAACGCGTTGCAAAAAAAAATTATTTACTAAAGTTGCTTTTGACTTGAATTATAATGCAAAATTTTAGGATTATTGAAATTGTAGCTACTACCTATATAGTGTGCTCTCTTATTTTGAGTCTTTATAGCCCTTACATTATTTAAATCTCTGCCCTTAGTCACCTTAAAAGAAACTCCAAATAGTTTCCAGATGCATTTAATACTCAAACATTTTCTTGTCCTCCGATGATAAAATAAGTGTTACTTGTTTAGTACACTACTAACGTGATCAAGAGTGTTCAGTCTAAGGTCGGTTAGATGTACTTCATCAGCCATCCGGAGTAGTGCGCATCCTCAGTCCTTCGTCGGGCTAGGGCCGCCCGCCCGCTCCATCTGGTAAAACGCACATGTACAAGGGAAGTCGTGAATTAGTACGGTGCTTTCCGCTCTGAGTTTCTATGAGCGAGAGAATAGAAAATTCCTACAAATTTTGCCTTTTTCAGGCAACGTTTAGATGTCACAATCGACATTTGACCGACGGCTCTACTTTCCCTTCGAAGGAAGCTGTGTTTATCACTCGATAGAAATCCGTCGACGTCGGCTGGGTTTGAGCCCACGAACTTAGGGTCTCGGGACTCTACCCCAAGATCACCGAGATCAACATTATCACTATTATTACTTTTTTTTATCAGCTTTGGTGCCCGCATGGTCCAAGGTATCACTCTCGCAAAATAATAGACTGCTAATGACGAGGATATCGGGGTTAGATCCTGGTTGGGTGTACTGAGATCCTTAAATGGTCTTTCACTCTCCCTCCTCACGCAAATATGGGTACACTTCTTCTCAATTGAACTTTCCTCATCCTTAAAAAATTAACATAGCTACTACATTTTACGTATCACCCGAATGGCTAGTAAGATGCAGTGTACATTTTTTTTAAATCATTATGTTTACTAAAATGAGCAGTTATTTCGTTTATCTCACGGCAAACAATAATTTGTACAGGCGTGGTTAAATAGTCCAATAGCCGATACTTTAGAGCAAAGATAGCTTTTTGTAAGTTTTGTATCTATACAATTAATATATTTATTTTTTATCACCGTGTCTTACTACCTGTTCAGGTTATACGCATACATAATGAATCTAATAGGGTAGATATGAGGAAGGAAATATTTTAGGGGTAATATACTCGCATTTTCGTGGAGGGAAAGTGGGAAATCGCCTAGTAAAAAACCACCTTTCCTAAACCCGACCTATGTTCGAACCCCCGATCTCACCGTCCTCAACCGGCCCGTCCGACACGAGAGTGACGCCTTAGACCATTCGGCCACTGATGTGGGTTTGTGTTGAAATAATTGGTACAATAAATTCAGAAAGCGCTTATAGTAATAATATTGTCTAAAAAAAAGCCTGTATCCAAGTTTCTTAACCTGATGTGTTGAAACTGCCGCAACCCGCTTGTTTTCACATGATCACGGGCGGAACAGAAAGTGCAAGCCAGTGCACTCAGGAGCGAACAGAAAATAGGTCGGGAAAGTGATGGCGTGTTTTCGTAAGCTTTATTTATCTCTCTCGGTTCCATCTCGCTCATTTTGAAGACATTTTACTATTTTCATTAAGGATGTGCGAAGCTTCGAAACTTCGACTTGGCTTCTAAACCAATTTCAACTTTGACTTCGCTTCGAAAAAAAAAAACTGCTTTGATAATTATGAATCTTTGCCACTAATGGTCAATTATTGCCATTCTGAGCTTTTATGCACAATAAAAGACAATATTATAATGGACAAACTATGAAGAAATTGAATTGAAAGTTGTGATAACAGCTTGATTTTTCAGAATTAAACTAAATATTAGAAATGATCTGTGCATTAAAATCATTTTCCAAGTAATTTTAGTCCTTAAAGTTAAATAAATAACCAAAATATAATATATTTCAAGCGTAAAACAAATAAACAAAAAAATATTCGAACTTTGATTCGGCTTTGAGAATATTTCATATATTCGAATCTAGTTCGCTTCGGAAATTTTGTTTTAGATTATCTGATTAATTTAAAAAAAAAAGTTTTCTCTCGACGAACGCGTCTTGACTGCTCGGCAACTATTACGCGAGTGGCCTCATCTCCGTTTTCCAACAGGGTTGTTTACGGAGATTTTGCTTCTAGAATGTTCGAATAACGGGTGCAATCATCCCTCGTCTTTCCCACCTTGTCCTCCGAGAAGATTTTGCCTGGGTGACCAATAGAGAGAGATAGAAGGAGGTTGAACCATGTAGATATTTACTGCGAAATATAATGTATAATAAATAAATGTTTAATATTATTACGTTGGATTAGGTCTGGTTATGGCTACCAATTGGTCAACAAGGGTGTGTAAAATATAATCTTTACATGTGTATGTATCCGTGTACCCCTGGGGGTATTTGCATGGAGCGATAACGTAAAGACATTGAGTGAAAACCATCCTCGGCTCACCCAGCTGAAATTCAAGCCCCGACCTCCCCATCAACAGCAAACCTGACAAGACGAGATCTATGCCTCTGTCCATGTGCTCACTCCTATGATGGATCTGCGTGCTTAGAAAGTGGACGTTAACTCCCTAAACAAAGTATTGGCAGGCCTTTGTGTCTTTCTTACGCCACTATCTTATCATTCAAGTGGACCAGCAGAGATCGATTGTTATCGATCGTCATTCTGATCCCCGCGCGATCACAGCTGTTTTACCTCGGCAGTCTTGTAGACAGTGGCCTAGTTGGTAGTGGTGAACTATAGTCGGTATCATGAGTTCGAGTCTCGTCGGCAGCGTACAGGCTATCCTGGGCGAGGGGGGAAACGTAAGTACCGGCGCAATCGGAACTAGTGGCAAGGAACAGGCTGAAGTTGAATTTCAGCGATTAGGCAGGTTATATTTATAGGGAGTGTAACAGAATTTGCGTGGCAAGAGAGTGGAAAACCATTTAAGGAAAACCTCCCTCAGTACACCCGCCCGAGATTTGAATCTCGATCTTCTCGTAATCGGCAGTAACTTATAGTCTATTGCGAGAGTAGCGCCTTAGACCATGCGTCCACCGAAGCGGATTCCTCCACTGTTCTAAGTATGTTCTACGTCTCTTTGTGTACAGGGTAGGGGCTCGTTTTAAATTAAGTTTCCCTATTAGCTATTATTTAATATTTACTTTATTTTTTATGTCGAGATTTTTATTTCTATATTGACAAACAACTAACATTCTTTATTATACTGTTTTGATTCAAGTGAGTCGTCAACAATTTTTTTTCTTCTTTAGCACCACATCTTACTAACTGTTTAGGTAGTTGGGTATGTACTAATTACGCTAATGAGATAGGAATGAGGAATTGTACCCTCATTTGCTTGGAGAGAGAGAGTGTAAAACCATTTAGGGAAAAACCAACCTTAGTTCACCTGACCGGGACTCAAACTCCGATCACCCTGTCATCGGCAGTCTAGTCTAATGCGAGAGTAACGCCTTAGACCATGTGGTCACCGAAGCAGGTGTCAACCCCTTTTAGATTTACAAAGTGAAACATTACAATTTTTGTAAATAAATAATCAGATGTAAACTAAGTTTTAAAATGAGAGAGAAAAGGTAGTTTGACTGCGTATAGGTAATCTAGTGACACCTTTCTAAAAGGTCAAGGTCACCACTGAAGCTACTAAATAAACAAATCAAACAAAACATGTAAGTAAAAATCCGTGTATATCTTTGTGTGTGTTCAGAAACCGCTGGACGCCAACAGCTACGCCACCAAGAAGACGATAGCGCAGGGCATGCTGGACATCGCCTTGCTGACCGCGAACGCTAGCCAGTTAAAGTACGTTCTTCAGGTTGGCGAGCAACACGAGTTCTACAGCCTCATGGTGGGACTCATCTCTGTCTCTATCATACTGCAGGTACAGTAGCCAGGGCGGATCTGGCGGGACAGGGAGACATACCTCACATGGGTTTAGAAAACAAAACAAAATGTTCTGTAGCGATTGGTTACAGTTTTCATAGTAAGAACCTATCCGACAGTTGGAAAAGCTACTAGATCTCATCATAGCATACATCATCATCAATTGTTTCCAGCCTATGGCCGGGCCAGTTTAGTAAAATGCTTTCATCTTCCTCTGTCCTTCCAACATTGTTCTTAACTTTAATCACTTTCATTCTTCTCCTCTCATTCGCACACTTGCTGTTTTAAGCTTCTTCCATCTCCTTCTTCGTCTCGCCCGCCTCAGTGGCGTAGTTAGCTAACGCTCTTGTTTAGTGTTGAGCTAGACTGCCGAGGACGGGGAGATATTGTTTCATTCGGGTGAACTGGGGTATATTTCCCCTAAATGGTTTTCCACTCTACCTCCACGCAAATGCGGGTTCACTTCTTCTATAGTCAACCTTCCCAACTCCTAGCCAATTATAGTAATTAGTAACTTAAGCGAATAACCCGAACGGGTAGTTAGACGCGTTGCTAAGTTTTATTCTTTGTCTGTCTTGAGGTATTTTCCCTAAATTATTCATCTTCATAATTCTACTTGGGATTATTTTATTTTACATCCTCATTACATGACCATACCCCCTCAGCTTTGCCTCCTCTACTATCTCATGTACTCCAACAACTCATTAATGAGAATCGGACATTAAGGCTGCTCCCAGCACATTTGAAATACTTCTAGCATTTATTCTTGTGGAAAATACTATTATTTCCCGAACTTAACAGTTGATAGTTCTAAAAAAAACACGTTGCTAGGGACCTTTCACAATATATTTGTATTGATAGCTTAAAGTTGCAACACTTTTTTTAAAGTTTTTGGGCTTTGCAGAAAAACTTCATAAAAACGTTTAAGTAGTTGGTAACTGTAAAAATAACTTTGAAGGCGTCCAACAATAATTCTAGAGCATGAATTGTAAGTTTTATAAATCATAGACATTCTCACTCAAAACATAAATACAACGTTAACGCTTATTAAAATAAAATGTGTTAGGCGCTACTTTAGTCAAAGAGTTAGATGTAATCTGCTGTGCATCCATCGAGCTTTGAGTGTCATGATTTTCACTACACTGTTTTTATTAGCACCACGTCTTACACCCGTTCGGGTAATACACTTATGTACCTATTAAGCTAATGGTTTTAGGGATGAGGAAGGGCATAAGTGTACCTGCATTTGCGTGGAGGGAGAGTGGGAAAACTATTTTAGAAAAAACCACCCTCATTACACCCGATTGAGATTCGAACTTCGATTTCCCCATCATCGGCAGTCTAGTCTACTGCGAGAGCGACGACTCAGATCATGTGGCCACCGAAGTGGGTCTCTACACTGCTGATTAGCTGTTTTGCTTCCAGTTAAAACCTTAAGCTAAAGCCTGGTGAGAGAGAGAAAGTCTAAAACAGGGTTGTAGGTGAAGATTTTGATTTCGTCTTTTTTTGGTATTGACAGTATTTCATTCAAAAATACGTAGACTTGTCTTTTTCTTGTTTCCGGTACAGAAATGCAGTTTAAAAAAGAAAGAAAACAGGCCCTCTTTTTAGCACACATTATCTCAAAGATTTGTTCATTGTGTCTCATTTCAACTAAGTCTTCAGACAGGCTTTGTACCTTGTCCACGATCTCATACAGATCTATGGTTAATGACTGAAGGATGTTGCTGGTTTTAAGCAGCACCTGAAGGATTGGCTCCATTATTTCTAAACATTGAATTGACATTGAATGTAAGAATGTAAGAGAATAGGAAAGTGGAGGCCATGGGAATTAAGTTTGTGAGGAACGTGTTAGCTGTTACGATGAGAAACAGGATTAGGAATGAAGTTATCCGAGAAAGAGTAGGGGTACATGGAATACATGAGATAGTAGAGGAAGCAAGACTGAGATGGTATGGTCAGGTAATGATGATGGATAAGGAGAGGATGCCAAAGAGAATGATGGGAATGAAGTATGTAGGAAAAAGATCGCAAGGGAGACTAAGAAATAAAGGGGAGGAACAGATAAAAGAAAGTGTGCAAGTGAGGGGAGAAGAATGTAGACAATTAAAGGAGGAAGAGTGATGGAAGGAAAGAGTAAGATGGAGGCATTTTACTAAACAGACCCGGCTACAGACTGGAAACAGTTGATGATAATTTCTAAACTTACTATGAAGTTAAACGATTGCATTTGCAGAAATATCACTTCGTCTGTGACTCTTACTTTAGCGTTAGCTGTATTTTCAACAGTATTTTTTGTCGTTTCAAAAACTGCCATTTACGTTTAACTCACGTGACGCAGCTTCTCGGTGCTACCGATACAGGTATTTTCTGGTTCAAGATTCTCAGTGCCATTTGGGGGTGCAGCTGCATCCCCACGCCCCCCCCCTCTTCCCCCCTCCCCCCCCCCCGGCCGTACCTATGGCAGCTTGCAAGCTTTATATAGTAGGCTTTTGCATATAGGAAAAATACATTTTTTTAAAGTGTCAACAAATTGTGGTTGGAATATAGACATAATTGATCTAACAAGCATGTTTGTGAATAAAGACTTATCAATTGCTCTTTAAGAGGGGGATAAGGAGGCACAATGTACGTTCAATCCTTTGTTAGACACCTATACCTTATCTATCCAGGGTATTTTAAATTGCTTAGGTCACTATCCCCATATCCCGGTAGTATCCCCGTCGGCCTCCCGTCTAACCACTCGAACCTGGTGATGGTCAACGAAATGACTCCACGAACTTAATCTATGACCCAAAAGATAAGTAACACTCAACGTCCAACAATGAGTTGTACAATCTGATTAACAGGGGGGTAGTTAGGGTTGTCACCTCTATTGCAGACTATATTTTAGTAACAGGGGGATAGTTAGGGCTGTCACCTCTATTGCAGACTATATTTTAGTAACAGGGGGATAGTTAGTGTTGTCACCTCTATTTCAGACTATATTTTAGTAACAGGGGGATAGTTAGTGTTGTCACCTCTATTTCAGACTATATTTTAGTAACAGGGGGATAGTTAGTGTTGTCACCTCTATTTCAGACTATATTTTAGTAACAGGGGGATAGTTAGGGCTGTCACCTCTATTTCAGACTATATTTTAGTAACAGGGGGATAGTTAGGGTTGTCAACTCTATTTCAGACTATATTTTAGTAACAGGGGGATAGTTAGTGTGTCACTCTATTTCAGACTATATTTTAGTAACAGGGGGATAGTTAGTGTTGTCACCTCTATTTCAGACTATATTTTAGTAACAGGGGGATAGTTAGGGTTGTCACCTCTATTTCAGACTATATTTTAGTAACAGGGGGATAGTTAGGGCTGTCACCTCTATTTCAGACTATATTTTAGTAACAGGGGGATAGTTAGTGTTGTCACCTCTATTTCAGACTATATTTTAGTAACAGGGGGATAGTTAGGGTTGTCACTCTATTGCAGACTATATTTTAGTAACAGGGGGATAGTTAGGGCTGTCAACTCTATTGCAGACTATATTTTAGTAACAGGGGGATAGTTAGGGCTGTCAACTCTATTGTCAGACTATATTTTAGTAACAGGGGGATAGTTAGTGCTGTCAACTCTATTTCAAACTATATTTTAGTAACAGGGGGATAGTTAGGGCTGTCAACTCTATTGCAGACTATATTTTAGTAACAGGGGGATAGTTAGGTGTCAACTCTATTGCAGACTATATTTTAGTAACAGGGGGATAGTTAGGCTGTCAACTCTATTGCAGACTATATTTTAGTAACAGGGGGATAGTTAGGGCTGTCAACTCTATTTAAGACTATATTTTGTAACAGGGGGATAGTTAGGGCTGTCAACTCTATTGCAGACTATATTTTAGTAACAGGGGGATAGTTAGGGCTGTCAACTCTATTCAGACTATATTTTAGTAACAGGGGATAGTTAGGGCTTGTCAACTCTATTGCAGACTATATTTTAGTAACAGGGGGATAGTTAGGGCTGTCACCTCTATTGCAGACTATATTTTAGTAACAGGGGGATAGTTAGGGTGTCACTCTATTTAAGACTATATTTTAGTAACAGGGGGATAGTTAGGGCTGTCAACTCTATTTCAGACTATATTTTAGTAACAGGGGGATAGTTAGGGCTGTCAACCTATTGCAGACTATATTTTAGTAACAGGGGATAGGTTAGTGTTGTCACCTCTATTTCAGACTATATTTTAGTAACAGGGGATAGTTAGGGTTTGTCAACTCTATTTCAGACTATATTTTAGTAACAGGGGGATAGTTAGGGCTGTCAACTCTATTTCAGACTATATTTTAGTAACAGGGGGATAGTTAGGCTGTCAACTCTATTGCAGACTATATTTTAGTAACAGGGGGATAGGTAGGGTTGTCACCTTTATTTCAGGGTGTTTCCAGTGTTTTCATGTACTAAGACGTTACTGGTATTTCTCATTCATTCTGACCTATTTTTACAAACTTTTGGCTGTAAAGTCCAATTTACTAAGGAAAAGTCTTTTAGGATTTTTTGTGTGTGTCTAACAATGATAGTATGTTACTATTGGTGTTATTTTATAGATATTGGTAATATCTATCAAAAGTAACAGCTTCAGATCACATGACTTGCCGTATGAATACCTGAAATTATATCTGGTTAATTTTCTAGACCCGCTTAGGTGTCCGCATAGTATAACGTGCCACCCTCGCAGTAGACTAGACTGGGGGGGGGGGGGGGAGATCGAGGTTAGAATCTAGGTCGGGCGCACTGAAGGTGTTATTTACAAAATGGTTTTCCACTCTCCCTCCACACAAATGCGGGTAAACTTCCTATAAATATAACCTTCGTAATCTCTAAATTCATTAGCGTATTAGTACATAAGCGTATAAGCCGAACGGGTAGTAAGAAATGGTGCTAAAAATTTTTTTCTAGCTGTCAGATAAGGAAGGATCTTCCTATGAACTGTACGGTGGATAGTTTACTATGAAGCATAGTAACCTGTCACTTTTATAAGATAGCATATTGCTATTTAAGGGGGCCGCCTCGGTAAGCGAGACTTTTCCACACATACGTTCAGTTATAATTATACTTTCTCGCTGACTGAGGTGGCCGCCTTAAATGATCACTGACTTCTCCAACTCACATCACTGATTTTAAAGTGGCTGTCGCCGAAAACTCCAAGACTATTTTAATAGCTTAAAAATGTGAAACAAGCTATTTGGACTGACCTTCTGAAATGGGATGTACTATTTTATTGACCTCTTGAATGTGACATAATTTATTGGACTCTATAAAGTGCCTGGTATATTTTTTAATGGCTTCTAAAGTGTGTGACATTCTCTTTCAAGGTGGGGATGTTGTAACGCGATTAGGGCAGTGTTTTTGCAGTTTTTACAGTAAAACTTTTTTTAGCCAAAATAAGTAAAATATTGCTCCGTATAAATAGAATTTAATTTTCTTCACAAGGTGACCTCAACAGTTGTTGAATATCTGTCATGAACATGGTGGCATTATATGAGAAACTTTTTAAATGAAGATAAAAAGTTGTCATTAAATTCCAGGACATCCTTGACAGATATTCAACAACTGTTGAGGTCACCTTGTGAAGAAAATAAACTTTATTTTTGTACTAGAGAATTATTTGATTTATTTTGACAAAAAAAGTTATGCTATAAAAACTAAAAAAAAAAAACTGACCCTTTCTCTCATCCCGTACATCCCCAACAAAATGACTTCTAAAATGTTAAGCATAACGGCCTCTAAAATGATTTACACATTATTTTAAGAGTTTCTAAAATATTATGTTTTGAACAGTTTGTCACGAGTAATATTTCATCCAGGGTGAAGTGGGTTTGGCAACACTGCATTGAAGAAAACGGCTCAATACATTCTCTTAGGATAGGGTGACCATTTCCTACTCGTGCCAATCCGGGCAAAAAATTAGGAACAGTGACATCGTTAAAACATGTTTTTATTGTGCATAAAAACGATCACAATAAATATTCACAGTGAGTAATCAAATAACCAAGGAAGAACCTACGAAATCAGTAACAAAAATCATACAGATACAATATAAAATACAAGTACAAACAGGCCCCGATTAAAACTTTTGGGGCCCTGTGTCAAATAGAATTTGGGGCCCTTAAAAGTTGATTCCCCAATGAATGATTATGAATCTTACATATACATCATACATGGATAATTTTATTTATAGACAATCTTTTTTGCAAAGTTTAGAAATCATGGTGTGTACAGTGAGTTTTGTTATTAACATATTAATTATTTAATATTATAGTTACTATAAACTATACAGTTTATTGTATTCTGAGTGAATTATAGTAATGTAAATTAACAGTACCTAATAATATAATAATGCTGGACATTATATAATCATAGACTATCTCAGTGTAATTACATTTTATGTAGTCCGGCGTCTGCAGATAAAATATATAGTGTTTTATTAATTAAAACTTTTTTTTCATTATTCTCACGTCGGATTTAGTTAATTTTTCAATATTAACAATTTTATTATTTTACCTCAAAAATTATTGTCAATATAAAATTAATGTTTATTTTTCTGTCAAAAGTCAACGGTACCGTCTGCACATATGTAGTATTTCCGGTTTGCCAGAAACAAAGGTTGCATTTATTTTTAAACACGGACTGTAGGACTCCACGTAATACCAGGCTACCAGCGCCCTTAGATTAAGGAATTTCTAAATTAGTTGGGATAAATTTTACGAGAAAACATAAAAAAATATTGAAATATAATATTATCACAAAATAAATTTGACATGTCAAAGTGATTTTTTTCACCAGGAATATTTTTTTTATATAAAAATACTATATTTTAATTATATTTTTCTGAATGAATTTTTAAAAAAGATTGTCATTGCTTTCAATTTTGTCTTTGAACTCTTCACAAAAGTACATTCAATTGCATCTTGTTATAATCATTGCATCATTTAATGTTTCGACGCTCAGTTATGTTTTTTCTGCGCTCCACAAATTATTATGGAAGAAAATTCTGTATGTGGCTGCATTTGTCCCTGGAAGACTTCTCGCTAACTCCTCGTCCCTGCCTTTGTTCAATGGGGGAACGAAACACGACGACATTTTTTTTCTCTTTCTATTGTATCCTGAGGTCTAGTCTAGTGCATCAAAACGCGCGATAAGTCTGACACAAGTTGACAAAACAATTTAATAAAATAAAATCTTGTAGATTCAAAACAGGACGGTTTTCAAAATCCGGGACATTTACAAATGCGGGACAGTGTGCTAAAATTCGGGATTGTCCCGGAGAATCCGGGACGAATGGTCACCCTATCTTAGGATGCGTCGGCTTTAACGTGACTTGTTACTTATCATTCTAATATTATATAGTTATTTTTAGCATATTTTTACAGCTTTTATAAAAAAAACTTTTTGACCAAAACAAATAAAATATTGCTTCATTGGATACGTTTAGTTTGTTTGTCCACGTAACTCATGAATGTCTGCTATTCGCATCCCAGAATTTAAACGGGACTTCATTTAAAAAGTGCCGTGATATCCATAATAAATATTCAAGAACCGTTATAATACCTACGTGTAGAAAATTAACATAAGCGTAAGTGATGTGACATTATTATTTTATGTGTTTTGGCAAAAAAACAAAACAAAAAAACTATTTTTTCATAAGTGTAAAAATTTCAAAAATTCTTACCCTTCCATGCTGTATTAATATTATGGTTATTAAGGTTATAATATGTGTGGGTAGAATGAAAGGTTAGTTTAGAAAAATCCTCCCGGTATTAGCGTGGAGATTGGGTGGAAAATATACATTGCAAACGGTATAAGAAAGACTCCCTATGCAACCAGCTGGGATTCGAGCCCCGGTGTTTTTCTATAAATGGAACATTGTTGTCAAATTCTCTACTCCTAGAAAATACTTAAATATTCTTATTTATATTCTAAAGCACTATACATATAAAGAATTAATAGCCAGAGCTATTATTTATGCTTATTAGTGGGTATTACTCCACCTAGATATCATATTCTGAAAATTGAAAAATGACACCTGGACACGGGAATCGAACCCACATTGGCGTACTAAGCCAGAGGTCCCGGGTTCGATTCCCGTGTCCAGGTGTCATTTTTCAATTTTCAGAACTATACATATATACAAATCTTGGGTATTAAACGTTTACTTTCTAAGCATACTGACTATATCAAAACACGAATTACAAACTAATTTAATTCTAAAACAAAACCCGCTTGAGTGACTAAATGGTATAAGGCGTTACTCTCATGTTAGACTGGCCTGCCAAAGACGAGGAGATCAGGGTTCAAATCCCGGTTGGGTGTACTGAGGATTTTTTTCCCCTAAATGGTTCCCCACTCTCCTTCCACGCAAATGCGGGTAAAATACTTATTTCCTTATTCCTATATCATTAGAGTAATTATCATAATATATACGTATAAACCGCACGGGTAGTTAAACGTGGTGCAAAAAATATTTTAAAAAATGAGGTACACAACTTTTACTTTCCGAGCAGACTGATTATAATAAAACACGACTTACAATTTAACTCTAAACAAAACACATACATTTTATAATATCATCTTTTTTTTCCTTTCTGTGAATCAATCTCGGGACTCTTAACCCACTAGGCAAATCAGCTATTGATTGAGATAGTAAGGCTAGGTCTTCAAGGCCTTACTACCTGTTCAGATCAAACGCATATGTACTAATTAAACTAATGAGCTAGGCTGAAGAAGGTTGAATTTGTAGAAAGAGTACCTGCATTTACGTGAGTGGGAGTGGAAAACTATTTACGGGGTGAAAACCTCAGTACACCCGACCGGAATTTGAACCCCGATCTCCCTGCCCATCGTTAATCTAGTATAATACGAGAGTGACGCCTTAGACATGCGGCCACCGAGATGGGTCCAAAGCAATAACTCCCGTCAACGTTGATCTTGACATCGAGTTGAATATTGCATGTGTTTATTTTACGTGGTTGTCAACACTGCTCGTTAAATCGATATATTGATGGTTTGCAGGGATGTGGGGGGATGAGGGGGGAGTGTGTTCTAGGCTAGTAACCATAGCAACCACCTTGAGTTTTTTTTCTTCTTTTTTTGTGGGGCAAATCCCCGGGATATGAATAGACAGCCTGAATTATTAACATGGTAGCACCGTCAGACACAAGTAGGTCGTAGCTATGCAGTTAGAATCAAAACGTTTAAGACGTTTATATTAATACTTTAGGGTTATTTAACGTGCAATTTCTCGACAGATTAATTATAACAATTCACGACTTAAAAACTAACTTAATCCTAACCCGCTTCGGTTGGTCGAATTGTCTAAAGCTTCACTTTCGCAATTTACTGGATTGCCAATGACGGGGAGATGAAGCTCGAATCCCAGTTAGGTGGACTGAGTGTGGTATTTTCTAAAATGGTATTACACTCTCCCTCCACACAAATCCGTGTGCACTTTCTCTAAATTCAACCTACCTTATCCCTAACATATTATAGTAATTAGTACATACATGTATAGCCCAAATGGTCAGTGAGACGTGATGGCAAATAAAAACACTTAATTCTAGAACAGACACAATATCCAGCCCCCCGGACCGTCAATTCCTGACTGTGGAAAGTGAAGCCCCAATTTCACCAGTGATAGGTTTATCGGCCATGTCGGAATACTGACAGCCTAACTTTTAATCTCGTCAGGGGGGTAGCTCGGGATGGGGGGAGGGTGTTGTTTTCCCTAAGTAGGTATCCAGGTGAATGCTGGTGCACCTCTTAACAATCCTCCTCAATCTTGTGTCATTATAGCACCGCGTCTTACTACCCTTCGGGCTATATGCCGGCATTATATTACGTCATTAATAAATCTTGACCCGTTCAGGTGGTCATTCGGTCAAAGGCTTCAGACTCGTCTATTTTGGTTTCCAGATTATGAGGAGGGGTGGGTGGGAGGTATCCCTCTTAATAGTTTTCCACTCTCCTTGCCCTCAAATGTGAATACAGTTCTTCCAAACTCTATCTTCCTCATCCTTATCCGATTAATAGGTTTTTAAAAAGTTAATTTATTTATGACTAACATTAAAAAAAATTCCACTGAGCCAGATTTGTTTTGGTCACAATGGTTTTTCTTGTTTGTTTTTTTTTTTTTTTTTGCGAGCTAGATATTTTTTGGGGTGGGTTTTAGTTTGTAATGAGAGTTCATTTTTCTGCGAAACTATTTTTGGTTGGTGTCTGATATTTGTTTGTGTTTTGATGTTGTTTCAATACTTCTAGTTGTTTGTAAATTTAGTTACTGGAAACTAGATGTAAGCTTTGAATAACGCTGGTAACTTGTAGTTTATATATATATTAAATAAATATAAACACCGCATCTTACTACCTGTTCAGGTTATACTTTTTATTTAAAGGAAGTGTACCCGTATTTGCGTGGAGGAAGAATGGAAAACAATTTTTGAAAAAACCACCCTCAGTACACCCGACTGAGATTCGAAAATCGATCTCCCCGTATCGGCAGTCTAGTCTACAATTGGCCTAGAAAATTAAATATTAAATACATTAAATTAGTTCTACTTTTTCACATATTTGGTGTAGAAAGGAAGGTTTGTGATCGAGAGAGTATTGACCCCGTTTTTTAATTAATTAAAAAAATACGAAATCGAAATTTTAAAATTCCTGCTTCAAATTGCACATGTTCGTGCACAGGGGTTACTAATTTTTTAAATTGCATTCCTCTGCGTGCGGTGGATATCATGCAATGTTCATGACAGACAGATAAACTCTTCATTTTATTAATATAAGATCATAAGGAATGCTGAGGTTAAAATAGCTTAGTGTTTAGAACAGGGGTACCCAAAATACGGGCCGTGGGCCAAATCCGGCCCGCGGACGCTTTGAAAAACATTTAAAAATAAGATGAATACCGAAATGATGGCTCTCCTTAATGCAATATATAAAATCCACGCTAGCCGCGTTCCATAAAGTGTCTTTTGAACGAAGGGTCCGGTTCGAGATACGTTTCCGATTCAGGAGGGAGGGGGTAATTATGTTGGCTGCACAGCTTATATTTTAGTCATGTTTAACTATGGTTATAAGAGCTGCATACAATATATTGAAATGAGATCTAGAATAAAATAATACACTATATATATATAGTGTATATTGTATGTATCGTGCGTGTTCAATTCAGCTCCCTAGAGCTTTGAATATTCTAATGTGGCCCTCTGCTTAGTAAGTTTGGAGACCACTGGTTTAGAAGATAGGCCTACCCTTCGTTAACTCTGTAATGTAGAGAACTTACTTGGCACTAAGGCGTAGCTTGTAAGATTGGATCATAATGTAAAGGCTCGATCATGTATACAAAAATCTTCGATTAATCGATTTTTCGAACGATTCAAAGTGATTTTAATCTGATTCATTCATCGATTATTTCTCTGGCAATTTCAAAAAAGATCGAATAAAAGAAAACCAAACATAAATATAAGAATATTTGATTGACTACATGATAGGTTTTTTTACACTAGTCAATCTTACGACAAATATAAGGTGTCTGGAAAAATGAGACTCCTTTTTAAAAAAACGGGGAATTTTGTTGTAAGAAAATAGTGGCAACACTGACAACACAAAATACTTGGATTGTCGATTATTAAAAATAGTATTTTCGAAACGATAGGCCACCTTTGAGGGGGGAAATACGTTTGGGTCCTAGCCGTAGGCCTCACTCGCACACTGAATTTTTTTATCACCACGTCCTTTACTACCCTTTCGGGCTATACGCATATTTAATAATTACGTTAATGTGTTAGGGATGAGGAAGGTTGCATTTGAGAGGAAATGTACCCTCATTTTATGGAGGCAGAGTGAAAACCTATATATTGTGAGAGTGACGCCCTAGACCATTGACCACCGAAGCGTATGTGTCTCCCTCCCCCTCTTACAATGTCCGTGCCCGTCCGGGATATACACTTTATCCACATTATTGGGGACAGGGATAAGGGATTTGGAATTTAGAGGAAATGTACCCGCATTGCGTTGAAGTGAGGATGATAAAACCATTCACCCAGCTGGGATTCTAACCCCGACCTTACCTAGCCCCGAATGGACGAGGTTGACGCGCGCGCCCCACCAATGTGATGCTGTTGTGTGACGGCCGCCCCCAGGTGGTGATGGGGGTCCTCTTCCTCTCCTTGAACCTCATGAGGGACTGTCGACTGCATCTGACCGAGTTCCGGGTCTCCGCCCTCGCCATCAACTACACCACCATGGGGTTCTCGGTAACTGTGACCGCCGTCAACCTGCTCATCAGCGCCTTCGACCCCGGGCTGGGGCGCCTCATAGATTCAGCTGGCATCTTCGGCGGCGAGTAGGAGCGTCGCGCGCTCTTCAGAGCGCGACGGACCGTCGCATGCGGCTTACAAGAGGATACTAAGTTTCCAAAGCAAAAAAAAATATATATATAGGCCTATGTATTCTACATTCACTTTGTACTAGTGAGAAACCCACATCAGTGGTCACGCCGTCTAAAGGTGTAAGGCTCGCAATATACTGGTTTCGAATCTCGGCCAAGTGCACAGGAACTGTGGTATTTTTTTAATTGATAATCTTCACCGTGGTTTTCCCATACCCTATCCAGGCTAATGCGGGTGCATTTCCTAATAAACTGCCTCATTACCCCTAACCAATAGATTAAGCCATTAAATGGCCCAGATTTCGATGACTTTTTTTTTTGTTAGTCACATATAATTCTCATAAGTTTATAGACTTTGTTCGTGATCCCCTTTTTGTTTAAATTGTTTCTTTTATAGGTTTTTTTGGTCTTTTTTTTCTTCTTTTTTTTGACACTATTGAATTTTAGGTCATAATTTCTTGATTTTCGTCCTTTTAGAGTCATTACAGGCACATGTTTGATTTTAACCCTGTGCATTTATTACGACTTTTTGTTCATATTTTTGAAAATTTGAAGTCATATTTTAGAATTTTTAGGTCATTTTATAGGTAATTAAAATCCGGATCCTGGTAATAACGTAGAATTTAAAAACACTTTTTTGTTATTATTTATTATACGACTGCGTTCAATGCCATGATTATTATTTCCTTTTATTTTTTTATTTTTTAGCACCGCGTCTTAATACCTATTCGGTTTATACTCAGTATGTACTAGTTATAGGTATGAGGAAGATTGAATTTTGAAGAAATGTAGCCGAATTTTCGTGGAGGGAGAATGGGAAACGAAACAAATCCGGTAGCTTGTTGTGCTTCCCCAATGGTTTTTTTTTTAGTTTCCTCTCCTAAGAGCCCCCCCTATAAAGTGGGGGCCCCCTCCTTAAGACGGCCCTGGTAGATATCCCGGTATAACAGTGAGTGGTGTCGTGCAGGTGTGCGTGGGTATCGTCTTCCTGGTGATCGGCGGACTCAACATCAACCGTCAGGTCGACCAGAGGACCGCCATCATCTTGAACGATACGTCTCTAGTGATGGTGTTCATCATCTCGCTCGTTAACGTCATCATCTCCAGTTTCGGCATGGAGCACTCCAGTCAGCCGCTCAGGCTCCTCAGGGAGAGAGAGGAGAAACAGGCCATGTGACAGAGAGACCTTTAGGGAACACACGATAACCCTGATTCACACGTTCGCGGAGAAAAGAGAGCCGTAGATAAAGTCTTGCGTGGTTCAACAAAATAGCGCCCGTCATGCATCCACAAGGACTCAGTCCGCATCCGCAAACTTCGCTCGATATCCGCATCCTCAAACTTCACTTGATATCTTCACCCGAACGCTTCACCAAATATCCGTATCCACGAGCTTCCCTCAATATCCATATCCACAAATGTCATTCGTTATAACGCATCCGCCATTCACAAACCACAGCTTTTACTAGATATGCGCATCCACAAACTTCATTGATACTTCACCCGCACACTTTACTAGTATCTCGCAAACTTCACTTAATATCCACAAACTTCACTCGATAGCCGCATCGACACACTTTAAATCGGTATCCGAATTCACACACTTCACTAGACATCCGCAACCGCAAACTTCACTCAATATCTGTATAGAGAATTTCACTCATTCCGCATCCACACACTTCACTCAGTATCCGCATCCACATATTTCACTCGATATCCCCAAACTGCATTCAATATCCGCAACCGCAAATATTGTAATATTTCATCGCAATCACAAATCAATTTAAGACAAGATAATTTAAAGGCCATTGAAAAAAATAAAAAAATAACACAACTTTATTCTATCATTCAAATTAGAGGAATATAATAATTAATAATATTGTAAGTTGAACATAAATATGTTTTAGTTTATTAATTTGGTTTAATATTAACTTCATGGCCAGGATACACACGCATTTCTAGGTTTAATAAATATTATTTGTTGACGCCATCTTTATAAATACATAACACATTATGTACTCTACGTGAACACTGGAAGCAAGCTTACCTTTCTTGGTTCCACTATGGTGCAGCTTATAAGATAGGGCCATAGTGTAATAAGTAAAGGTAAGACTGCTATCTTTCAGAGTAAACGGAGTGTACATATTACATTTATGAATTGCAAATCCCCTGCAATTTATTTTCTACCAAAATGGGTAGTTAATTTCAGTAAATCTAATTTCTAAATTTGTCCTTTTGAACCAGATCAAGATAATATAGCTACTTAGGATGGAAACCGGTTTGAGCTTAAATCACGTAATAATTTAAATATTGAACAGAACTATTGCTGATTAATTTTGTGATGCTTTTATAAAATAATCAAATAAGAATTAGTTGTTTGTAACACTTTCCACAGTTTTATAGCAAATTATATCCGCTTAGATAATATTATCGCGAATAGCAGCATCCGCACAGGGATAATAGTCATAGCAAATTCACACGATAGCACAAATGTTTGTTGACACATGATACATTGCAACAAAGAAACAGTTGACAGTTGTGTCTACTTTTCGAAGGGTATATAAATAAACATACCTTTTAAGATAGTTTTTAAATGGGTGTTCCATTCCCATGACACAACTCATCACGGCTTGACACACGCTCGTTTCGTGTACAAAATAGCAATAGAAGGTAGCGCCAAATGGATAAAGACATCTGATTGGCTGCGCGTGCGTGACGTCACTCAGAACACAAGACAGCGCGATGTATACACAATATATTAAAAGATAAACTAAATCGTTAAAAATCAGGTCGCATATTGGAACTTGGTAAATAATAAATAAACCTTCAAAATCCACTCCACTGTTCAATTCACTCCACTTGCTCCAAATGGTGCGACCTTTCTATTCTCTTTACATTGGTTTTGAATCGCTACACACACACTCATCGCGACTGTCGACGTGTCTGGCTACACAGCGCATGCGCACTGAATACACTCTGTTGGTTTATGGATGTTGAATGGATCTCGCGGGCAGATTGTTGTGGTACAGACAGGAAAGAACCGAAACAATTTCAACTCGTGCCGAGTGGACAGAGCGGATTGTGTTAAAATCACGTGACTTCCTACGTTTATGCTGTGCTCTTGTGTTGTTGTTTTTTCAGTCGAACGTGTGAATCCATGGTAAAGGACAGACACAGGCCTACCTTTAACAATAGGCGAGCTTTTTGCGAATAAGTTGTTGACGTCTTGGTATCGGGTATTATCGATCAAGTGGATCTGACAAAGTTGTTGGCGAAAACGGCTGTGTTTCTTAGAAATAAAGATAGTGACTGAGGAACATTTGATAAAACAGGAATAAGGTTAATTTATGTATACCTAGATGTACTGCAAATCGACTGAATATGCCTTATTTGATTTTATTCTTAGCTGTACTGTACGATACAGTTTATTTTGACTGTCTATTACTGAAAACGCACAGGCCGAATTTGTATACCTGCTTTGGAGTATATCAAAAACGCACAAGCTAGGTCCATCAAAAGAACGTAATTGTTTGTAGTCTCTGAGACACATTTGGTAACACCGCGAGTAATGTATATTTTACAGAAATTATAAGTGCCGTGAGTTTAGTGAATTAGCCAGTTATCAACCTAACTTAACCTAACCTAACCACTATCATAAAGAGTAAGGGGGTTGTTTACGATACATGTTTTCCAACAAGCACGAATTTAGAAATTGTAAATGGGGGGGGGGGGGGAGGGACAGATATATTGAATAGAGAAACATTTGCGTGCGCTGGTAGGCATATTTTTCCTTAACGCGCGTCCTTCTTGCCAATTGTCTTGCCCAGTGCCCAGTGCCCACTGCCCTGTACTTCCACTCCAGAAATTAATATACAACTCATTGGTCGCGACCACAGCCCTCACCCTCCACTTCCATTAGTCTAAAGAAAAATCAAATATTGTATCTAAGGGGGCACGTGCCCCCTGTGCCCCCCTTGAATTTGCACTTATTCTTCATATTGCCACGTTATGCAAAGGTTTTTTTCCCCTGTGCGCTTTTGATCTATATCTTCGTGCGATTTTGATATGAGTTTACTCCCTCTTAGAAGCTTTAGGTTTTTCTCCGATTTTGACTAGGCTTAGTATTTACATAGTATATTTAGAGCTATATTTTCACAAAAGGCCTATAGAATCCACGAAGTATCTATACATAGTATTTACCTAACCACCATACACAATATTAAATTTGAAAATTTCACAAAATAACTTGAAGTGAACAGTCTTAAATGCTAAGGTATGACAATCTTGACTTTTTTTCTGGTTTTACACATTAGTAATAAACACTACTCATTGTAATGTTTTTTATTAAATTCTATCCACAGTGTTGATCTAAATATGCCATTCACAACAAAACTGTACTTGTGAAATATATCATGTGTCAAGCTGTTTTAAAATTGGCGCACAATTCTCTGCTAATTGGTTGAAACCTATCTATTTAGTTCGGCCAAGGGAAAGCGTTTCCAAATTAAAGTTAGGCTTTGTTTTGATAACAAACATCATAATAAGTGGAATACTATGAGCGCTAACACGTTTTCGTAAGCACTGAAATTAATTGAATCGCGAAAATTTGACTGTTTACTTTTTATAGGATGGGAATGATAAAAATAGAATTTACTGTTACTCCTCCGAAAGAATTGCAGGTCCTATGGAAATATCTTCGCTCTATCTCGGTAAACTGTTGCCAAATCTCCACACTTTCAGATCATGTCGGAAGGTGGAGTGCTGGGGTAAGAAAGAGCTACTGGCAACATCGATGAACTAGCGTTGCCAAATTTGTCTTGTATTTAAGAGAAGATTAACCAAACGAAAATCAAGAGAATTACAACGCTGTTTTTCAATAATAGCCATGCAGTTACCTCAGAGATGATATTCATGGTAAACAAACACCTTGACACATAAGTGGATCCCTAAACAAATTTCTAGGATTTAAATGGCGTATGTATTGTCTCTATCATGAGTTTCACTAACTTAACCTAAGATCATAGAATTTAATAATACTTAGCACCACGTCTTACTACCCGTTCGGGTTATACGCTTAAGTACTAAGTACACTAATGGGTTAGGAATTGGGAAGGTTGAATTTAGAGGAAGTGAACCCGCATTTGCGTGGAGGGAGAGTTGAAAACCATTTAGGAAAAACCCTCTCAGTTCACCCGACCGAGATTCGAACCTCGATATCCCCGTCCTCGGCAGTCGAGCTCAACACGACTAGCGTGTTAGCTAACTACGCCACCGAGGTGGGTTTCATAGATTTTGAATTAACGACTGAAAGTGAGCCTTGTAAAACGGTGCCAGGGATCTAGTTTTTTTTAATCAGAGCGTTTCACTCTTCCCGTTCGGTTTTTACCATGTGTACTAATTACAATAATGTGTAGGAATGAGGAATGTTGAATTTTAGAGGAGTGTACCCGCACTTGCATGGAGAAAAAATGGGAAACCATTTAGGAAGAACTACCCTCAGTACACGCGACCAGGACTCTAACCCCGTTCTCCCCATCATCGCAGTCCAAGTCTATTGTTAGGTGGTGCCTTGGAGCAATTGGACACCGAAGCGGGTAGGAGTAGTATAGTTAATCCCCAACTATATATCAATGGCACGGACAAAGGTCTGAAGTTGCTATACAGTTTGATTTCTGAGCTTGTAGAGGTCTATAATTCAACTTTACTCCCTAAAAACAACTACATGACAAAAGTCTTATGGGGCTTAATACAAAAAAAAAAAAAAAAAGAAACAAAATCAAACTGTGTGGCTACTAAAGTGATAAATGAATAAATAAGTTAATGGTGTGAGTAGGATATATCCGGTGTTTCACAACAAGCCACACCCATTTTATTTCACATTGATGGACGACTTTCTCATCGTAGTGGAATTGGTGGGCAGTCTCGGCGTGGCGTCGCGACGCCCCTTTAGCTATGCGGAATTTCACAACGGGTTGATCCAATATCGTGTGAGTTACTCGTGTGTGTATGATCCTATCAGCAATCAGGTGTTTCACAACACAGAATAGTGGGGGGTTTGTGTAGTGACATCATAGTATATGGCCCGCTTAAGTTACCAGGCGTTTCCCACAGATGGTTCAGCCCCCCCCCCCCCCCCCAGTTCCTCCTTAAACTACTAGCTCTATGCCTGTCAGACTGGTTTATACCCAGCTCGTTCTGGCTCTAACCTCGACTTCCAAACTAGTTCTCCTGTCCTTGAGGGCGTCACAGGAGGTTTGCACTCATTCTCTCTATGCTCTTCCATTCTCAGATCCAGGTCATACTCTCTTAACATTAAGCATAGTTCGTCATATATTCATCTTACATTCTCTAAACAAACATTCCCTCACATTAAGCCTTGTTCATTCTATATTTCATCTACATTCTCTATTCAGACCATTCCCTCACGAAGTTGGCTAAATCCCGTGCCCAGATCTCTTGAAGGAGTCGCTAGTATTTGGATCTTACATTTACATCAGTCAGCCCTTCTATAACTACACTTGAGGTCCGAATAAGTCCTGGTATATGCCGATAAAAGCATTAAATTACTGTACATGATGACGTGAAATATTTATATCTAAGATATTAATTAACAAATTGTTCATTAACATTTAATTCATGGCAAGTAAATACTCTATTCCCATTAACTCGACGGGTTAAGGTTTTAGGAGAAAATTTAAACGGGTTGTTTAGCGGGGAGTCCTGACATGTCGGCACCCCATTCTTCCGCATGCTTCTAAACTTTTTTTCTCAGTTGCGTGGCAAAATCGATAGAATCGGAAACAGCTATAACAAACAGGAACGTTCTAGTTAGTCTACAGATATCACTTAATGTTAATAATAATAAGTATAGAAACCATGTATAAATACCTTTAAATGACAAATTGACGGTCTTACTATGCTTGATATCCCTTTAAAAACCAGCATAAGCTTGGCCTTGGCAATGTCTTCCAGCTGAGCGTCGGCCAGCGCGGAGAAATGGTTAGGTAATCAGAGACTGTAACTTGTCGTCCAAAATGGAGAGAAGTCGTCAGCCAAAGTAGGTGTCGGTCACCTTTATACTGTTAACGTGGTAACCACGGACCCTGCTCTAAACCGTCAACTTTTTTTTGAACGTCTCATTCGATCCTTGTATATTCAAAAAGATGGCTGCATATTCACTAGACATGATGTATCTATTTATGAGGTATATTTTAAGATGCATCTTTATTATAATGATTTCATCTTAAAAGGTCGAGACTTTATATAGGGCACGCCGGAAATTTTTAAGCCCCACCAGTTGGATGCATGTGCAAATTGCAAGTTCAATCGTGGGATGGAGAGAGTAGGTTGATGATTGAAACGAATTCCTAGATTATAGATACGGATAGGAAGCAAAATTCAGAATTAAATATTTCTCGGAAAATGCTCTAGTGTTGAGTGGTAGATCGAATTTTTCCACGGAAAATGCTATGGAGTCAGCTAAGCTCAAATTTTCCTCAGATAGTGATATAGGATTAGGTGGTAGCGTGAATTCTCATGAACTTCTATAGAGTCGGTTGAGGTCGAAGTTTACTCAGAAAATGATCTAGAGTCTAGATAGAATTTTTTAAGAAAATGCTACACAGAGAAGTTCGAATTCTCCATGTAAAATACTCTAGAGTCAGTTGATAGCACGAATTTCTCTTGTAAAATACTTTAGAATTGACTAAGGTCAGGAAAATATTCTATAGTCAAGTGACACGACGATAAGCTTGAATTTTCCTTGGAAAATGCCTAAGAATCGTCTTAGTTAGTATTTCCCTCTGAAAATAGTTTAGGCTTGGTGGGTAGAACAATAAGAACGAATTTTCATTGAAAAATATTATAGTCAGTCGAGGTTGAATTTCCTGGTCTATAGTTAGACTTTATGACGAATTTTTTTCTGGAAAATGGACATAAGCTTTTCTGGAAAGCGTATAAAGATGAGGGAAGATGTATGTTTTTATCAAGGAGATCTTCCCTGGATGTGAATGAAAAATGAATAGAAATGTTTCTAAACAAGTTTTTTTCCCCTTAATATGCGTGAAAATTGAGTATTGACTTGAGATCAAAGATAATAAGTGCTATATTATGTCCCTAGCGGAGTTAGCTAATACCAGGATGAATTCAAAACTGTCCCACATGTTTGTTGGACCGGTTCAATCATCTTGGCTTGCTATATGACTACAACGTAGAGGGTAGAGGGAGGGTGTAATCACACTGCTTTGAAAGTGGGAAAATAGATTTGGAAGTCAAGGTATGCTGGCCGAGCTACGTATAAACAGCCATGGAAGCCGGGAGAGCGAATCGGGGAGGGATAAATGTGGGGGGCTGAACCATCTGTTGTGAAATGTCGGGTAGCTATAAGCGGGCCATATACTGATGACGTAATTATACGTACCCCCACTATCCTGTTTTGTGAAACGCCTGATTGCTGATTGGATCATACACACACGAGTAACTCACACGCATTGGCTCAACCAGCTGTTGTGAAACCCCGCATAATTAAAGATGCGTTGCTACTCAAAGACGTCCCACCAATTATATTGCGAAGAGAAACCCGTCCACCAATGGGAAAAGAGGTAGACGCGGCTTGTTGTAAAACACCGTTTATGTCCTACTGGTGTGCGTATCAAGGGAAGTAAAAAGATTGGGACATAAGTACCACTCCAGTGAATCCACTAAAGAATTATTACTCCTAGAATACTTATGAATGCTCGTGACGTCATAAAAGGTAAACGTGTTGCAGCATATGTTGGTCCTGTTGCCTATACACTTTACGGGAGGTCTATTACAGTTATTAAGTCGATTGATGCCATTCTTATACGGCCTTTTATCGTGAGAACGACCACGGTAACTGTTGTAAACAACATGTCATATTATTAAAACGTGGTTTGCTCGGGTGGGGCAGGTGTCAGCGGCCATCTTGGGAGTCCTGCTAATGATGATGAACCTGAACCATCCCGACAAGCAATACACCTCCGCCGTGCTCAACCACTGCACCTTGTCCTGCGTCATGGGTTCCATGGTCTCTGACGTAATCAAGATGAGCTTCGGTCTGGACGCGGCTGTACCGTTAACCGCCTCCTCGACGCTACACTTCCAAAACATTAACGTGAACAAGAGTTCCTGATTCGCTTTCATCTCTTTATGTTTGTTTTTTTAATTTTTAATTTTGTTTGTTTCCTTTTCTTCGATTTTTTCTTAGGCTCTTTGAAACAATTTTACCTATGATTAGAATCGCTTTTATTTTAGGTTTTTTTCCTGCACCGTTTTTATCTTCCTCGTGTGTTTTTGATTCTATTTTAGTTTGCCGTTTATTCAAGACTTTTCTTAATTGTTTTAATTTGTTGAATTTAAGCTACTGGAAATACTTTGTTTTGTGTCTAACTTGTGCTTTGATATTTTTTTATTTTGTGTTTTTTATTTGAAAAAATGTGTGCTTATAGATATATTTTTTTGTATGTAGCTTTTATTTAGCACGTCGATGTTCTACCAACTTGGCAACCCATGCGTCCGATTCATTTTCGGAACATTTTTGGATCAACTGTTATGAATGGCTGTTTTTATTTTGTATGATGCTACTGGAGAGTGGAGGAGGTTACAAAATGATGAGTTACACACCCTATACTTATTGCAAGACATTGTTAGGCTAGTCAGGTCTGGTAGATTACGGTAGTCAGAACATGTAGCGCGGATGAGAGATTCTAGAACCGTACTCAAGGTACTGACTGGGACTGACTGACTGACTCAAAGGGAAGAGACAATTGGTAAGACCTATACGTAGATAGGAGGACAAAACTAGAATACACCTGAAAGAAGGTGGATTGGATAGAATTAGCTCAAGATAGGGACAGGTGGCGTACTTTTGTAAATGCGGGAATAAACTTTCGATTTCCTAATGCCATAGAGTAAGTAAGTAGGCTAAGCGAGTAAATATTTTTTTGTTTATAACACGATTTTAAGTTTCGTTTGCTTTATTTCAGTTCTTTTTTCTTTTTTTCTTTTTGTTTACTTCCCGGCCCGCTCGCCCCAGATCCTCCAGGGTATAATCAACGTGACTCTTGGGTCGGCGTTCAACATCAACAAGACGGCTCATCAGACCACGGCCAACATCTGGAACAACGTCGTCCTCTCCTTAAACATCATCACGACGGCGACCAACGTCATCATCAGCGCCTTCGACATGCGTCAAACGAGTCAGGGAGGTATGTCCATCCTCACCACGGCTAGGACGCCGACGACCACCCCTGCACTTCCTTGCTGGCCTGACACTCCCAGCCGACAGAGCAGTAGGGTTCACTTGGTAAAATACGACGATAAAAAGAAAAGAAAAAAAGGAATTCATTTGTTTAAAAACACTGATTTAAATTTGCACCTGTTTCACTACCGATACTAACTACCCTCATATTTACACCCCACTGGACACTGAAAATCATCTCTGAGGGAACTGCATGGTTACTATTGGGACACAGCGTTGTCACTCTCTTGTTTTCGTTTGGTAAATCTTCCCTGAAATACAAGACAAATTTCGTAACGCTGGTTCGTGAATGCTGTCAGTAGCTCCTTCTTAAACCAGTACACCATCTTCCGACATAACTGAAAGCGAGGATATTTGTCAACAGATGACCGAGAGAGAGCGAACAACTATCTTGTCTCCATAAAACCTGCAGTTCCATCAGCTTTGATATTCAATGGAATGAGGTAGCGGAGAGGAGGGTAGAATATTATATAGTAGACTGGACTGCCTGAATGGGGAGATCGGAGTTAGAGTCCGGTCGGGTGTGTGAGGGGTGTCTTTTTCCTAAATGGTTTTACACTTTCTATCCACGCAAATATGGTTACACTTTCTCTTAATTCAACATTTCTCATCCTAAACAGATTAGTGTAGTCAGTACATGTGAATATAGCCCGAACGGATAGGAAGACGTTCAGACACCTTAATTCACTCTGCTGAGCTAAGGGTCCTGGATTCGATTCCGAGCATGGCCGAAAAGTATATCATTGGTGAACTGACTGATGAAACAATGGTTTGGGGTCTGTGTGTTGTGTTTGTCTTACATTTAAGCTCGTTTATAGATCGTGTGCTGATATATAATCAGTTGATTCAGAAGTGCACGTTCAAAGCCTCAAATAAATGAAAATGATAGTAAGACATGGTGCTAGAAATATAAAAGAAATGTACCAGCATTTGTGTGTAGAGAGAGAAAGTGTCAAACCATATAGTATAAATTTCTTTCAGTACATGCGGCGTGATTTGTATCAAACCAGACGAGGCTGACACCCAAGTCCGCTTGCCCACCAATGCAGATGGGCTCTAAAAATCAATTGTGTCTATGAATCGCCGAACTATAGCAGAGAAAATCAATTTTTTTTCTCCATTATTTATTTTCCGAACCTAAGTCACGCTTCTGGGTTGCCTCCGCGCCTTGATATATTATTACGATGATTTTTCCCTGTTGTATTTCAATTAAATTTACTTTTAAAAAACCACCGGACAATGAAAGTAACAAAGTTTTTAAAAAAACATTTACAGGAGTTTATTCCAAACGAACTTACTTTAAAAAATAAATAAACATCTTCCGCCTTTGCTGAAATGTATTTTTCACGGTCAATTTAAGGAGGACACTTAAACAGCGCTGATAAAGTTTGACAAAAATTAGTCGGAAAAAACTACTATCGATTGTAAAATTATTGAGGTACTGAGAACAAAAGTCGGACAAGTGCCGTAAAAAAATGTGTTCAAGAATTGGCAATTAAAATTAAACATGACTTTGAAATCATAGATGGCGCCACTTGTTTGAAAATAACTTTGGCCCGTTTCCTCCCTTAAATTACTGGCTAGTGTTCTGTACGTTCATAATGTGAACCAAACTGAATTTTTTAAGGAAATATCACTTAACTTTATTTTGTTCTCAGTCACTCATTGATCTACTTTGCGACCTATTATGCCGAAAGTATATTCCTTCATTGTGTAAGCGGCAAATTGCAAGCCTACTTGGGGTATACAACAATGTAATGAAGCTAACATTTAAAACTGACAACGTGAGCTGTGTTATTCTATTATATTGTCGTAGTATTACGGAGAATTGTGCCTTAGTTATACAACACTACGGCCGCAAATATGTGTTAGCTTTTAATAAATCACTTTTATTTTACACTAAATCAGCTGTCGATCACTCATTTGTTTGTTAAGTTAAGGACCCCAGATTCAATTTCCAGTACGAACAAAAAACTAATAATTGGTTAAATTGGGGCTTTACCTTTTCCAGAGTTTTGTTTGTAAGTTGTATGAGAAAATTTGTTTCAGAAAGTTCAAGTTAAATATATTATAATCGGGATTTAAACTATCAAAAAAAAAAGAAAATTGTGGAAGTAATCTTAAAGAAATTAATTTGCACTCGCCTAGAAATAAACTGAGTATTCACTTACCTCAAATTTAACGCCCGTACCTTGGTATTTCTTATCAGAACTAAGCCACACCATTTTATCTAGTATTGCCGGTTTAATGTATTCTCATTTTAAGACCAATTTAGTAACTCTAATTTAAATTCTGTAAAGTAAAAAAAAATTATTATGGGTTATTTGTTAATTCACTTGGTTAAGTTACTGTTGCGTTCTTGACGTGGATATTATTTTTTGGTACCTGCATGTGAAAAATTAGTATGCTTACTTGTTTTGTTGATATTAATTTAATTTTGTGTCACTTTAAATATAAACTAATAAACTGATTATAATGTTATTTATTAATTAATTTTTAATGGGGTTTCTTTAATATAATGATACTTACTGTTATATTATTTAGTCGTATATATTTTTCGTATTTTTTAAGACATTTTAACTACTGTTTTTATGCTTGTTTTTGATTATTTTAAGAATGATTTTTTTATATAACAATGCTCCTTACGATATTATATACAATATGTATTTTATTAAGTATTACTTTCACCATAACTAACATAAAATGTTGGATTTTGTTAAAATTGTAAAAAATTACTGATTAATTAATAATAGTTTTGAAAATTATTTCATTGTCTTATTTAATTATAAAGATGATGGGTGAAGACATAAATGAAAGACCATTTGTAATTAAATTGATCAAACACTTCACTTTTTGTACTTTTTTTTACAAGCAAACATTTAAACATATTTATATACCTATGGAATTGATGATGACAATGGTTTTAATTACTTTTCAAGGGTGTTCAGTTTGAACTCGATATTTATGTGTGTCTTTGTGGTAACAGTATTGTATGAAATTACGAAAATGTACTCATAAATTCCTGAAATAAAATCCCTCCATATTTATAGTTCAACGAACACATCACATCTTTAGTATTTCAAAACAATGTAACGCTTTTACTGGCAATGACAGATGATTATTTTTATATAAAAGTTCAGTACCGAGAGAAGAAAACTTAAATTATATATTTATTACATAAGATAATTACATTAGTTTGTACTTTGATGTAAAGTTTAAAGCTAAAAGTTCCGTTCTTAATAATATACTTCTTACAATGTGAACAATCTTGTCAAAGCCAACAGCGACAATAAATTGGATATTTCAACTATTGAAATGTCCATTTTCCTAACAGCCTTGCCCTTACAATATTTTTTTTTTAATAATTACCAAACAGAAGGAAAAACATACAGAACATAATATGCTTTGCTCACAAAATGTTGCGTCTAGTCAAGACAATAAAAAATTTCAGAAGCAGCCACGTGTGGCCAACAATCAGTTGAGTTTTTTTTACACACATGACAACCAAACTAAATTATGTTCCATCTTATTTGATACTCAAAGTAAACGATCACTCTTTAATCCCTCCATAAGCAGACTTCAAATACAAGTATTTTCAACAATACAATCACTACCCACCCACAAGAGAATAATGTGCTGAACTGCTAGCAGCAGTTAGCCAGCCACCGTGACAGTTTAGTTGGCTGTTCCATTAACTTGCCGCTTCCCCTTACACTAACAAAATAATAGGTTCCATCAGTGGCGAAGCGTGATGATAATGTTTGGGTAAGCTGAGTTATGAACACTCATAAAGGGGCACACTCAACGATGTCGAAAATGGGATTTTTATGAAGTTATATAATACAGTACCGACAGCCTACTACTACTATATACTAATAATAATAATAATAATAATAATAATAATAATAATAATAATATTTTTATACCTATCGATAAACAGGAAACCGATGTAAATGGAACAGCTACTTCCTTTAAAGTTTACTCCAATCTATTTTCAAGAGGTTTCGGGTCGGGATGGAGTTCTGTGGCCCTCACAGTTGTCTACCTTTTCTTATAAATCAATTCTAAGCATCTTTGTTTCATTTCTGAAAAAAAATATCATTCTTTCTTTGAGCACGGAATCTTGAGAGCACTTACAAGAAAGTTCCTTTTCTGTTGAGATAGTGACAAGTTTTGATAGTCTCTTATTGGTCTTAGAACTACGCAGATGTGTTTGAACTATTTTCAATGTATTCATCGAACGTTCTGTAGTAGCCGAGCTTATTGCAATACTGAGAATCAGTTGCAGCAACTTTACCGTCTGTTCATACACTGTTTGGAAGTCGCGTTCTTCAATGAAACTCGCTAATTCAATGCAAGGTTTGGCTTTGTCTTCTGAGATGAAAGTATTAACAAGATCATTGTGTAGCCGCCGTAGTGTTATAAAGTTAAACACCTTAGGTATGTGTTTTTAAGTTTTTGAAAATGAAATCAGGAAAGGATTTTTTGAACTGGGTAGATTTCGTATGATTTAAGAGTTCAACAAATTCAACTTCGTCAAATTTGGAGAATCGTTCATATAATTGAACTACGATGGAGTCGAGGATTTCAAATGTAAGCGTGAGTTTCAACCAAACACTGGGTTTGGAGGTCTGCCTGATAGTTTTTGTTCAACTCCATACTCTCTTGAAGGTACGCTTGTAAAACCTTTTCTGAATTTAGAGATGAAATGTTTGATTTGGTAGTCCTTATTTCATTGATGTGTTTACATCACCTCTGTACTTAGCTTGGAAAATCTGAACAAATGTTCGCTGAAGACATGAATTCTATCGAATAGGCACAACGAAAATGTGAAAATTAAAAAATCTAAAATTTTCAGAAGACTTAATGCACAATTTATAGAGTCATGATCTCAGTCATCAGACTCAGCTACGTAGCTCATCGCATTTCGTAGCTGTTGGTAATTATATTTATTGTTTAATGGTTGACACAGCAGTGACAGGACATGAATACAGTTCCATCTTGTTTGCGCCGGATGAAGTACTCGAAATCCATGCTATCAAGTACTTCTGCGCGAGATATTGATCTATTGAAAAATGAATCAAATGCAGTGAGGTTGCAGATTAAAAACTTAAATTTTTTATTGTTTTGGCACTATGTAGTGGTACTAAGTTCAGCTAATGCACATAACAGTGCACAAAAATCGCTTTGGGGTATTTTCGACGTATGATGTCTTGCATCCCACCACAATAGCCCGCCAAAACCAATGCTTCATCATATGTCTGGCAAATAAGATTTTCCTCCATATTGTATTTCTCTATGACGGAAATAACTTTCTTTGACATCCCCTCGACACTTTTTTCGCTCGAGACAACATAAAATCCTATAAAACGTTCTTCAAAGTTTTTGCCATAAATATACCTAACAATAATGCTGAGTTGTGCCTTCACAGAAACGTCAGTAGTTTCATCCACCCAAATAGACACAACATTTTCGTAATCTATTTTACCTCGAATGTTCTCATTCATAGCAATAGTGACTGATTCGATTAAATCATTCAGAATATTAGAAGAAGTTCCCTTAAGGACCGTGTTGCTTTGTAAATGGCCCTTTTTTTTTTTTAACCCTCCCTCAATGGCAAGCAAATTTAAGGTTTTTAAATTTCCTTTTTTGAGAGATTCCACGCTCTCATTGTGCTCCGTGAAAGCTTATTCTTGTTTTCCTAAATTGCACACCACATCAATGAGATGCCTTACGATCTTTCGATTACGCACAACATTACTGTTATATCTCCCCAACATATGAAAAGCCTAGGAATTCTCAATGCGCAATTTGCTAGTAGCATGTTTTGAAGCTTTAATTTCGAAATGTTTTGATGTAATCTGACCATTCTTACTCCTAGATTCGTCCCCACCGAACATTAGGCAATGATAGCAATGATAAGATTGTTTTATTTTGTTTCCAGTTAACCATTTGTATATCGAGTACCACTTTTCTTGAGAAGTTTTTGTATATTTCCCATCCTTATGTGAAATATCTAATTTTGATCTTGCTATTTATCCTTTTCACTTTTTATTCAATAGACAAAGCCCCAGTAGAATTATTTAACAATAAGTCTACTGAATCGAAAGAATCGTTAATGTCTACAGCGTCTCACCCGCCTCGGTGGCGTAGTTGGCTAACGCGCCAGTCGTGTTGAGCCAGACCGCCGAGGACGGGGAGATCGAGGTTCGAATCTCGGTCGGGTGAACTGGGGGTGGTTTTTCCTAAATGGTTTTCCACTCTCCCTCCACGCAAATGCGGGTTCACTTCCTCTAAATTCAACCCTCCCAATTCCTAATCCATTAGTGTAATTAGTACTTAAGCGTATAACCCGAATGGGTAGTAAGACGCGGTGCTAAATATATATATATATACAGCGTCTCCTATTATTTTCTACTGTACTCACTGAATCCTAAAAAATTACTGGTATATATTATAATACGAAATTTAAAACAATTCGATAAAATTCAAGTCACAATAACGCCTTCAGTGGCTGAGATGAATAGCTGCGCGCACATTACCCTTCTAGCTCCACGCAAGCCTGATTCTCCGGGTGCGTTATGCGGAAAGGCATCAGCTTATCTTTCCAAAAGGAACTGACACATTCGCTTACATGCTTACATGTCAATACGCTATTAAAAAAAATAGTACTAAAATTTCAATTTTACATCTTTTTTATGTAAAGGGATGTTTTCTCTTCTTTTTCAAAACCTCTAGGGATAGCTGAGATAATCCTGCCTACCTTGACGCCTCGCTACTGGTTGTCCACACCACAAGATAATAAAGTGCTAACTGTTAGTAACCGCAACGGACTAGCCAGCCGCCATGACAGTTTAGTTTGTTGTCCCATTAATTTGCATGCTTCTCCTTACATTCACAAAATAGTACGTACTATCATTAGGCTAAATATTTGATAAGCTTAATGTATTTAATATATTAAAAATAAAATATAATTTGTATGCTTCTATGAATTTATTTAATTTAAGTATTCCAAAGTAAGTGTTTAATTTAAACACTGTTACTATGCGGGGTTGATGTGTCATTCGCAAGAGCCTTTCCTTTCCTCTTTTCTTGGTTTACTTTTGAGTTCTAAACAAGATGGAATACAGTATAGTATATATTTATTTCATTGTTGACGAAATAAAACTCATATAATTTCACAGTTCAAAGGTGGTTGTTAAAAAATATCAAACAATAAACAAAACAAAAAAAATAGATGTCTATTGGTCACCTGCCATGATCATCAAGTGTGCAGTGAACAAAACACTTGCGATAGTTTCGAACAAACGTTTGAACACAAACAAAACAGTCGAGTAACGTCTTAACACGACACAACACGTACTCGGGCAGAAATAAACGACTAAGCGCGTCTTGAAAGGGCATTGTTGCGTGGCGGTTATCATCATCATCATCATCTTCTTTTTCTACGGACACAGGGTTGTCAACACGTTGTTCGACTCGCTAACACAGGTAGTTGGTGCGCCTGGGGGGGTTGGAGAGACGTACAAACACGTTGCTGCTGCTCTACGACGACGGATATACACGTCCAACTCGACAGAGGAAGAGTTAATACGAGAGTAATAATAGTAATGACAGCAACACACCATAGTAGACACATGTGATGGTGGCGGGGCCGGTGGTGACGTCAGGGTCGGACGTGGAGGCGGCCGACTTGAAGCGTCTCGACGTCACCGGAGATCAGCCAACCATCACTTCTTCCCTCCTGGAACATTCCATACACCTGCTTTATTGACTGTCCAGTAACAAGGATATAAAAACATGACTATCAGGTGTATTGCATACTGAATAAACGGTAACTACAGTCCAATTTTCACAGGAAGAGCCTTTTAGAAAATATAAACACGATTTTTTCTGGCCAAAATTGATATTTTATCATATATATATTACAAAAACGTGACTCCCAAGGGTTGACCCGAGAGCGTCCTTGGCTCAAGCCCGGCGAGACAAGAGTAACGAGTCTTTTACTCGACTCAACTGACATTTTTAAAATTAGCAGCAAAACACTCCCATTGGCCCTCATGATCAAACATGGACCAAGTAGCCTAACTGTCCTCCTGTACCGTTAGCGGTGGTACCCAGTGAGGTCCAAGACAAGGGAAGAAAACCACCCGCTTTTAAGAGCTTTTAGGGCGCTATTGTTTTGTACCGGTGAGGATGGTTTTTATTAAGGTGCGGCAAAATTCCAGAACACTCTTGACAGATATTCAAGATCTGTTGATATTAGCATGTGCAGAAAACTAAACTCTATGTTGCTAATGGAGAAATGTTTGATTTATTTTGGCAAAAAAAATTTCAATTCAATAAAAACTGTAAAAATACTTGCGCGCCGTTCGGCCGCACTTTAGTGCCCGCTTATATATATTAGCACCGTGTCTTACAACCCGTTAGGGTTATACGCTTCTGTACTGATTACGCTAGTGGGTTAGGGATGAGGAAAGTTGCATTTAGAAGAAGTGTACCCGCATTTGCGTGGAGAGTGTGAGAGTGGGGATTTTTTTAAGGGAAAACCACCCTCAGTACACCCGACTGGGATCGAACCACGGTCTCCACATCATCAGCAGTTTAGTCTACTGCAAGAGTAGCGCCTTAGACCATGCGGCCAGCGAAGTGGATTATACTATATTAATTAGTGTTATTTTATAAGTATTGATGATATCTATCAAAAGTGACAGCTGCAGATCACATGCCTTGACGTATGAATACGTGAAAGTATATCTAGTAACTTTTATAGCTGGAAGATGAGGCTCTTCCTGTAAAAACTGAACTGTACTTTCTCCGGCTCCCATGAGTGAATTTAAAATGACTGTAACCAAAAATGCCCAAGAAAAAGAAAAGTATCACTCAACTTTACACTCATGAGTGCGCAAGTCAACACAAACTTTTTTTTTTTACCGTATGGCATTACTGACCGAGAGGGACATGGCATCCAGTTCAGTCGCCTGTATGTATACTGAATTCACGGTAGGAATTACTCTCTGAAAGGTCTTTTTTCCTACCTATATCCTACTATATAATAAGAGTTCAGGTAGGGAAAAAGGCCTTTCAGAAAACAATTCCTACGCTGAACAGACTTTAGACTATTGGCCGCCCTGTTGGCATATAACGTTGCCCAGTGTGCACAATAGGATTTTATCTACATATCGTATCTGCAATGTAAGGATAGTGATTACGAAATTGTGTAGATGGTGAGTCTTAACTTAAGCCTAATAATCCTAACCCTGATGACCGTTGGGATCATCTCCCTTAAGGGAAAAATACCCAAGGTACCATCCCGGAATCGAACCCGGGAACCCTAAGCTCGTAGCCAGGTGTACTTACTACTACTCCACGGGGCCGGTTAACATAAAGCCTTGTCATAAAGTTAATGCACCAAATGTAATCGCCGACCGGGATCGAACAAAAGTCCTTTAGACTTTAAAGTCAGGCTCCGAACCATTCAGTTACCATCAGGTTATATGGGAGGCTTGGATGACGAGAATATATTAGAAAAATGAACTAAAATCCTCCTGAAGGGAAGATAAAAAAAAAAGCTTTGTGGAGTTAGAGTTTGAGTCGAGTCAAGTCCTCTATTGTAGATCTAAATAAACGGCTGGATGACTGTTTTGTCTCTCCTTTAAAGTTTATTGTTATTATTATTATTATTATTATTATTATTATTATTATTATTATTATTAATTAGCACCACGTCTTACTACCTGATCGGATTATACGCACTTACGCTAATGTGTGATGGTAGGGTGATTGTGATATGAAATTAAGGACTTACGGTTTAACGTGAGATTCGAACCACGGTGGAGGCCTGGCATTCCTCACATTCACAAGTTGTGATTAATGCACGTCTTGTCAGAGGTGAAGGAAGGGTTTGGCAATCAGATAAATCTGTGCCAGGACCGAGGATTGAACCCTGGACCCTCAGCACAGAAGTCTGACACCTTACCCCTAGTCTACCAGGTCACCTTTAAGGCTAATTAATTTGTAAGTTGTATGTTGCTATAGTTGTTTGTTTCAGAACGGGAACTTTAAATCTGTGAAATAAATTTACTTTAGGGGGTACATACGATGTATCAAAACTGCTATTTCTATTGTTTTTTTTTCAGTTGGGAATTTTAGGGACACCTTTAATATAAGTAGCCAGTGGCGGAGCGTGATCTTTATTTTTGGTAGGACCAGGTAAAAGCTTACCGGTAATGATTTTTGCTCACCATGTGTTAACATATTAAATTAATTTAAGTTTTCCTATTTTTTAAAATCACTAGAATTACAAAATCATTAAACAAGTTTACAAACAGAAAACATAGAATAATACTAATACAGATTTTGAATGAAACTTATCAAGTGATGGCATTACTTGTACAAAAGTTGGGCGAGTGACAGTTCATGAGTCCCACAATATTTTAAGCATTCTATTAACCTGCCTAATTTATGCCTATTTTTACACCTGTTCATTGTGCTTTTGGACTGAAATTTTGACCATGGATTCCATTTGTGATGCATTACTTTCTGTTCCAAGTGTTTTAAGTTTAAATGTATTTTTCAAATTAATTCCATATTCCTCATATATTTAATTCTTTTACTTAAATGTTTAAGATTCTTACGGCCTACTGTTGTCCACATTCCCTCGCCACCAAATAATATGGCACAACCGGCCTCAGTAAACAGACGTCCGTGAAGTCGTACCCCACCCCTCCCCCTTCCTCCACTTTTAAAAATCATGTTTTATGATGGCATTTGTTTGTTATTCGTTTGTACCGGATTGTTCTGCACAAATTTTCGTTTGTTCCGTTTTGATAGGACCCACAAATTATATGCTTACATTGAAGAAAGGGGGTCAACTTCACCGTACCCTTCCCCTACCCCTGCTATTAAGAACAAATGCCACGCTAGCACCCCTCTTTCTCCTATGGGCGCACCTCGTGTTGAATACCTCCAATATTCGTACCCAACATAAGGTTCAAGTATTGTCGTTAGTCGTGGATGCGATGTTAGCTATGAAACATACCCTTCTTGCCTCCGGCCTTCTCTCCTCCTTTCCCCCCACCACCACCACCGCCTCCGCCCCCACCCCCACCTCCACCTCCACCAGCAGTGCCGCCTCCAGCAGCCTTCTCCCCTCCCTTACCGGCGCCGCCACCGGCTGCGCCAGCTGCCTTCTTCTGTAACAAAGAAACAATACACTCACATCAGTCATGCTGTTCTATTTTACGTAAGATAATCTACCTCGCTGATAGTCAACTCTGATGACGCTATTCGCCCCTTTACTGTGTTCTGAGTAAGGTTAGATTGTTTAAGATACTGGTAGCAAGTGACGGCAGTAAAGCTACCAGTAAAAATGATCCAAGTTGTGCAAAGAATGTTAAGAGAGCACTAGATCTCTTGATACATCCCCACCCTCAACTCTTGGTACCTGAGCACTCCCTCCCCTCACTATAACAACTTGATAATGAGTAGTTCACCCTGCTAGACTGCTTGTTTACCTCCCTTCCTCTTGGTACCTGAGCGCTCCCTCCCCTCACTATAACAACTTGATAATGAGTAGTTCACCCTGCTAGACTGCTTGTTTACCTCCCTTCCTCTTGGTACCTGAGCGCTCCCTCCCCTCACTATAACAACTTGACAATGAGTAGTTCTTCTTGCTAGACTGACTGCTTGTTTACCTCCCTTCCTCTTGGTACCTGAGCACTCCCTCCCCTCACTATAACAACTTGATAATGAGTAGTTCACCCTGCTAGACTGCTTGTTTACCTCCCTTCCTCTTGGTACCTGAGCGCTCCCTCCCCTCACTATAACAACTTGACAATGAGTAGTTCTTCTTGCTAGACTGACTGCTTGTTTACCTCCCTTCCTCTTGGTACCTGAGCGCTCTCTCCCCTCACTATAACAACTTGACAATGAGTAGTTCACCCTGCTAGACTGCTTGTTTACCTCCCTTCCTCTTGGTACCTGAGCGCTCTCTCCCCTCACTATAACAACTTGACAATGAGTAGTTCACCCTGCTTGACTGCTTGTTTACCTCCCTTCCTCTTGGTACCTGAGCGCTCCCCCCCCTCACTATAACAGCTTGACAATGAGTAGTTCTTCTTGCTAGACTGACTGCTTATTTACCTACCTTCCTCTTGGTACCTGAGCACTCCCTCCCCTCACTATAACAACTTGACAATGAGTAGTTCCCCATGCTAGACTGACTGCTTGTTTACCTCCCTTCCTCTTGGTACCTGAGCGCTCCCTCCCCTCACTATAACAACTTGATAATGAGTAGTTCCCCCTGCTAGACTGCTTGTTTACCTTCCTTCCTCTTGGTACCTGAGCGCTCCCTCCCCTCACTATAACAACTTGACAATGAGTAGTTCCCCCTGCTAGACTGCTTGTTTACCTTCCTTCCTCTTGGTACCTGAGCACTCCCTCCCCTCACTATAACAACTTGACAATGAGTAGTTCTTCTTGCTAGACTGACTGCTTGTTTACCTCCCTTCCTCTTGGTACCTGAGCGCTCCCTCCCCTCACTATAACAACTTGACAATGAGTAGTTCACCCTGCTAGACTGCTTGTTTACCCCTTCCTCTTGGTACCTGAGCGCTCCCCCCCTCACTATAACAGCTTGACAATGAGTAGTTCTTCTTGCTAAACTGACTGCTTATTTACCTACCTTCCTCTTGGTACCTGAGCACTCCCTCCCCTCACTATAACAACTTGACAATGAGTAGTTCCCCATGCTAGACTGACTGCTTGTTTACCTCCCTTCCTCTTGGTACCTGAGCGCTCCCTCCCCTCACTATAACAACTTGATAATGAGTAGTTCCCCCTGCTAGACTGACTGCTTGTTTACCTACCTTCCTCTTGGTACCTGAACGCTCACTATAACATCTCAGCAACAGAGATTGAACCAGGATACCTTAGACTAATAGTTGAATACCCTTTTATCTTAGCTACATGAATGTATTAAAGATACCACGTCCATCCAAGCAGGTGCGGGTACACGTCCTATAAAATCTAGCTTCCTAAAACATCTAACGTCCTCTCTAACTTCCTCTGAGCAAACTAGATTAAATAATTCTCAAGTAAAAATAGAGTTTGATTTTCTTCACACGGTGATATCAACAGTTGTTGAATATTGGTCAAGGGTGTCCTAGAATTTAATGACGACTTTTGATCTTCATTTAAAAAGTTTGTTATCTAATAGCGTTTATCTCTTGACAGATATTCAACAACTGTTGATATCAATACGTGAAGACCATCAAACTCTATGTTTGTACTGAAGCAATATTTTATTTATTTTGGCAAAAAAAAAAGTTTTGCTTCAGAATCTGCAATAACGCTGACCTTTTCTCGCGTCCATCTACATCCCCACCTTAAGAATTCACTTGAAAAAGAACATTCGTTAAACTGTGTATATTGAAACTAAAATTAACTTAATTTAATTGGTGCGTATAACATTAAATCCAATTTGATTTTTATTTAGTTCTCATTTGATTATTGTTTTGAATATTATCCTATGATTATGATAATTATAACAATAATAATATATTATCTCAATAACAGAATTAAACATTAATTTCCCTTTAGTTTTAACCATATTTACAATCGTAGTTATTGACGCTAGAACAAAAAAGAAATCGTTAGTAACAAATATGGAAAGCATAAGGCATTTAAAACACGAACGTAAGATGATTTCCGTCTGCTGTGCTTACTGAAGTTTATTTGGCTGCTAGAGCTTCTTTTCCTATTCTCGTTGACTGATACGCTCAAGTTCTGGAGTTGTCTTTGCTCAACTCAATGTATGAAAAGTCTAAGTTGAATCAACTTTATGCTCTGTGCACTTTTCACTATTCGTCGTGTATCGATTAACGTCATAATTGAAAATAATGTGTTTCAACTTATTTCGCACTATTCGCTATTAGCTAGGTGCTATGCTCGAACATAAACCCAGTCTAAAGAATGGAAACTAGCATCGAGGAGTCGAACATAAACCCAGTCTAAAGAATGGAAACTAACATCGAGGAGTCGAACATAAACCCAGTCTAAAGAATGGAAACTAACATCGAGGAGTCGAACATAAACCCAGTCTAAAGAATGGAAACTAACATCGAGGAGTCGAACATAAACCCAGTCTAAAGAATGGAAACTAACATCGAGGAGTCGAACATAAACCCAGCCTAAAGAATGGAAACTAACATCGAGGAGTCGAACATAAACCCAGCCTAAAGAATGGAAACTAACATCGAGGAGTCGAACATAAACCCAGCCTAAAGAATGGAAACTAACATCGAGGAGTCGAACATAAACCCAGCCTAAAGAATGGAAACTAACATCGAGGAGTCGAACATAAACCCAGCCTAAAGAATGGAAACTAACATCGAGGAGTCGAACATAAACCCAGCCTAAAGAATGGAAACTAACATCGAGGAGTCGAACATAAACCCAGTCTAAAGAATGGAAACTAACATCGAGGAGTCGAACATAAACCCAGCCTAAAGAATGGAAACTAACATCGAGGAGTCGAACATAAACCCAGCCTAAAGAATGGAAACTAACATCGAGGAGTCGAACATAAACCCAGCCTAAAGAATAGAAACTAGCATCGAGGAGTCGAACATAAACCCAGTCTAAAGAATGAAAACTAACATCGAGGAGTCGAACATAAACCCAGCCTAAAGAATGGAAACTAACATCGAGGAGTCGAACATAAACCCAGCCTAAAGAATGGAAACTAACATCGAGGAGTCGAACATAAACCCAGTCTAAAGAATGGAAACTAACATCGAGGAGTCGAACATAAACCCAGTCTAAAGAATGGAAACTAACATCGAGGAGTCGAACATAAACCCAGCCTAAAGAATGGAAACTAACATCGAGGAGTCGAACATAAACCCAGCCTAAAGAATGGAAACTAACATCGAGGAGTCGAACATAAACCCAGCCTAAAGAATGGAAACTAACATCGAGGAGTCGAACATAAACCCAGCCTAAAGAATGGAAACTAACATCGAGGAGTCGAACATAAACCCAGCCTAAAGAATGGAAACTAACATCGAGGAGTCGAACATAAACCCAGCCTAAAGAATAGAAACTAGCATCGAGGAGTCGAACATAAACCCAGTCTAAAGAATGGAAACTAACATCGAGGAGTCGAACATAAACCCAGCCTAAAGAATGGAAACTAACATCGAGGAGTCGAACATAAACCCAGCCTAAAGAATGGAAACTAACATCGAGGAGTCGAACATAAACCCAGTCTAAAGAATGGAAACTAACATCGAGGAGTCGAACATAAACCCAGTCTAAAGAATGGAAACTAACATCGAGGAGTCGAACATAAACCAGCCTAAAGAATGGAAACTAACATCGAGGAGTCGAACATAAACTCAGTCTAAAGAATGGAAACTAACATCGAGGAGTCGAACATAAACTCAGTCTAAAGATGGAAACTAACATCGAGGAGTCGAACATAAACCCAGCATAAAGAATGGAAACTAACATCGAGGAGTCGAACATAAACCCAGTCTAAAGAATGGAAACTAACATCGAGGAGTCGAAGATATTCCAGAGAGAAGAACAACAGAGCACGGAGGTGGGAAATCGTCAGTTGGGAGAACGGGGAACATTTCACATATTTAGGAGGTTTAATTGAGACAGATGCGCAGTGTAAACGGGAGATAAAGTCAAAAATAGAAATGGGTAAGACTGCTTTCAACAAGGAGAGGTTGCTACTGACTAAAATTCTGGACCTGGAGATGATGAAGAAACTGGTGAAATCAAAGGTGTAGAAAGGTGGGGGGTACTGACACCCCCTAAAATTTGTTGGACGGCTCCTTAAAGGGGGTCCACAAATACATATAAAAACCTAATGTTTAAGTTTTTTACTCGCACCACAGTTTTAATAGTAGGCCTATAAATGTCATCAACTAAATACTAGCTAATGAGAATTTTAATATTCACTTTCAAGATTCACCTTGTAAAACGCCTGATTGTAGAATTAGCTCTGTAAACATTTCAAATACTGTACTTCTTTTCTCATAAACTCATGTGGTATTGAAAAACAAATGACGTTTCTTGGAATGAGCCGGGTAATTGGGGTCCGAGAAAATGTAAGAATATCTACTTACTCAAAACATTATTTGCTAACTATGAAAAGTTTGAAAGAAAGGGCAGGGTTTGGGGAATTTGTTAGTAGACCCCCTGGAAAAATGAGCTTGCTACGCCCTTGGGTGAAATGTTTTATTTGGAGCTGAAACATGGACCCTAAAGAAAATAAATGGTACGGAACTCCGCACGGACTTTCTCACTCCATTGTTTAACAATGGAGATATTTACTCAAAATTCGTAATATATGTGAAACTAAATAATATACACTAGCAAACTCGAGCAAAAATTGCGCTATATTTACGTAAAACATTTTTGAACTCCCAGTTTTAAATTTTATAATTTTATTTTTAAAGAATTAAAGTCCTCACTAACTATTGTATATTTGGACCAATAAAAAAGATGGATATTGGGTCCACAAGGGTTAACACTTCGTCTTAAAATTTCCACTTCCGGTTAAAATGTTCGACATTTTATTAGGGCTTGCACATCTTATGGTTATCTCATTGCTATTAAATTTCTCATTTATAAATTTATACCAATAAAAAAGGTAGATATTGATTCTTGAGTCCAAAATGTTAGAGATAGACCATTGCTGTACAAACATTTCCCCTAAGAGGTTAAAGGAAAGAGAACATCAATTTAGAGAGACTTACTAATATTTACTTACTCTATGGCATTAGATAATTATTGCGTTAAAATAATAAGTAGTAATAAAATAAGATAAGTAGTATCTATATACAACTAAAGCTCACAAAATTGTATTAATAGTAATAATATATTTGCCAATATCTCAGCAACTGTTGTTTTTATAAAGTTAGATTTCAAATAAAAGTTTTTTTAATTTCTAATAGTACGTACTACAGTTTTGGAATGATAAGTTATTTAGTATTTCAAATAATTGCGGAGATGGAAAATTCCGCTTCTGTAAAGTACCCTAAAAGTTATTTTCATGGGAAAATGAAAATAGCCATTTTATTTACAATCTAAATCAACGCCTAAATACGAATTTCAATCAAAATCGTTAAATCCGATTTTGATAAAATCGATTTTTTTCTTTTTTCGCCCTTAAGGAAACTATCCTTAACTTTGGGGTTAGATATTCAATTCCAAAAATCCTTCGTGGCAACCCTATGAAAACCCTATATACCAAGTTTTATCCCGATTGATAAAATAGTTTAGGCTCTACTACAATGTACAGACAGAAGGACAGAGAGACGGAAATGCAAAAACAACATTTTCGGATTCGGGGCTCGTGAAACGTCGAGATTTATCAAAATCTCATGATCGATTTTTTTGACGAATACAATACTTTCTCTACGTGTAAGGCAGTGAGAAAGTAAAAATTGCTTACCATGAACGTTTCCACTATGGCATATCTTATAGCTTATAAGATAGGTCCATAGCGTATGTGCTGTGTATTCCGTCAAGGTGAGACTGTTTGTTACCTTTCAGGGTGGACGGAGTGTACAATAAGACTCCACGGAAGAGTTGCACAGATGTAATTTTTTTTTTAAAAGCACGTGCGTGGTAGTCTAAATCAATAGTAAGCGTTACCCGACTCGGTGGCGTAGTTAGCTAGCGTGCGAGTTTCGTGTTGAGTTAAACTGCCGAGGACGGGGTGATCGAGGTTCGAATCTCGGTCGGGTGAACTGAGAATGGTTTTCCTAAATGGTTTTCCACTCTCCCTCCACGCAAATGCGGGGTTCACTTCTTCTATATTCAACCTTCCCATTCCTAACCCATTAGCGTAATTAGTACTTAAGCATATAACCCGAATGGTAGTAAGACGCGTGCTAAGTATTAATAGTAAACTTACCCGCTACGGTGGCCGCATGGTCTAAATAGGGATTTTTTTCAAAAAATGTGTTCACTTTATTTCCTTGCAATGATGTACATTCCTATAATATAACCTTCTCCATCCTAGAACATTAGCGAAATTAGATATAGGCTTATAAACCGACCACGTAGTAAGACGCTGTACTAAAAAAAATAGTACACTTAAACTCACCCACGCTTATGGGCAGTGAACTAGATGTAAAATCTTATTTAGTCTGATTTGCCTACTGTTGGGAGGTCGGGTTCAAATCCGGTTGGGTGTAATGAGGTTTTTTCTCTCTAAAACGGTTTCCCACTCTCCCTTCACGCAAGTGCTGTCACGTTTCCTCTAAATTCTACCTTCCTCTTACCTAGAACATCTACGTAATTAATATATGTTCGTGTAACCTGAACGGGTAGTAAGACGCGGTGAAAAAAATAATTTCCTATCACATCTAAAATTAACACTTCCTTACAAATATGTTGTTTATTTATAAATAAAATTTGTGATGTTGATAAACAACAAATTCAACACTATGACCTTACTTGACTCTGAAATTTGCTAGGCCTAGTTAACACGTAGACGAAAAATAAAAATTAAAAATAATTCCAGGTTTGATGTACGGACAAGCTGAAAACCGGATAACCCGTGCACGAATAATCGGAAATTTACTATGTTTGGGAAAAATTACTTTAAAACTGTAGGAGACTATTCTCGACTAAGAATAAAATAAGAGATCTGATTGGTGATGGCTGTACTACCTCAAGAGTGAAAAACCATTTAGAAAAAAAAAAACATTTTCAGTACTCCTGACCGGAATTCGAACCCAAATTTCCCTGTCATCTAGTCCATTACGAGAAGAGAGTAATGCCTTAGACCATGCCACCACCGAATCAGGTATATGTTATTATTACCTATAAAATAACACTAACAATATGGTAAGAATGTGATCATTGTTGATATTTTCAAAATTGTTCTTCTAACCAAAATCCAACTATAACTTGGCAAGCTACACAGAGCAGTTGCCAGTCTGTGTTCAGTGTATAGGAGGTGGGTGTTGTTGGCACCGAACCACGGACTATTTATACCTCAATGCTTGTTGTCAAACATCGCTTCCTCAAGTTCTCATCGTCCATGGGGCCCCACTCCACCACACCGCAGACAACGTTTGTCCAGAGGAAATGTTTACGATGTTCCTTTTTGAATGGAAATATCATCACACTACGATATTTCTTATGGGAATAGCTTCAAAATCATTAAAACAAACTTTAACTATTTTATAATCCCGTGTCGTGCCCTTGTTAAAATATGAATTTATTTATTTATTTAAAGTGGGAGTGTGGGGAACGGAAAAAAAAGTTAGTGTTTTTGCAGTTTTTATAGCAAAACTTTTTTCTTTATCAAAATAAATCATATATTGCTCCAGTAGAAAAGTAAGAGTTTAATTTTCTTCTCGTGGTGATATCAACAGTTGTTGATAATCTGTCATGAGCACAGCGGCACTGAGACAACAAACTTTTTAAATGATGAGAAAAGTTGTCAATAAATTACAGGATTTTTTTTTAGCACCACGTCTTACTACCCGTTCGCTTATGTACTACTTACGCTAATGATTTGAGGGATTAGGAAGGTTACATTTATAGGAAGTGTACCGCATTTTTGTGGAGGGAGAATGGAAAACCATTTTGGGGAAAAAACCTTCTCAGTACACCTGACCGAGATTCGAACCTTGATCTTCCCATCATCAGCAGTCTAGTCTAATGCGATAGTAGCGTGTTAGACCACACGGCCACCAAAGTGGGTTCAAGAACTGTTGATATCATCACGTGAAGAAAATTAAACTTTATGTTTGTACTGAAGCAATATTTGGTTCATTTCTACAAAATAAAGGTTTGCTATTAAAACTGTAAAAACACTGGCCTTTTCTCGTGTCTCCTACATCCCCACCTTAAGGAAAGCTATATTAATGTTTCTAGCTATATACTTTTATCTCAAAACTGTGACTTTTCGCGTCAAACGTATTTGAAAATGAGCTAATAATAATTTTCAATATTTATTCTAACAAAAATATAAAACATAGAATAAAAAGTTTTCAAGCCTATAAGGACATTTTGATACCTTTGGCCTCCATTTTGGAACGATCCATATTTTGGAATAGCAGACAGCTTTTTATACCACGCGGAATTTCTGGACGCCTGCAGCGCATTTCAGCGTTTCGGTAGGTGAACTTTGACGCCAAGATCGTGTGTATTGCCTGTTGTATAGCACTCAGGGCTACCCTCTTACTGAGAGACAAATAACTCAATATGGATTAACGCATCCCTCTCGTGTTAGAGTGGACTGCCGATAACGGGGAGATCAGGGTTCGAATCCCGATCGTATTTATTGAGATTTCCCCCTTAAATCTCCCTCCACGCAAATGCTGATACATTTCTTTTAGATTAAACCTTCCTCATCCCTAACATATTAGCATAATTAATACATATGAGTATAACCGGAACAGATAAAATAATATGCGGCGAAAAATAACTATAGCCAACTTAACGGCAACGTGCATTAATTTCAGTTGCATATATTGACATTTTTAGCACGGAAAAGAAATACTTGTAGAGGTTTTAAATGTGTTGCTGGAGATGACTTGAGAAGATCAGGTGGACAGACAGGGGACACATGAAGGAGTTCTAAGAAGAGTGGGTGTCGTTTCCCTCAGGTTTAGGAACTCGAGGTAGTAAACTAATAGATTCGTTTCAACTCCAAATCCTTGATAGGAACCTCTGGACTCGAAGAAATAATCAAATGTTTTTGATGAAGACTTAGATTCTTACACTTTTATTAAATAATAACAAAAGTATATTACAAGTTCTTGGTTCACATGAAGAGTAATCCAGCCCGTGCTTCTACATACATTCAGTATGACAGCTATTACAGAAGAGCCCCGATTCCCAGATATCAGGGGTTTATATACCTCCCATGTTTATCTGTGGAAGTTTCTAGCTAAGCAGTACAAATAGTGCAATCAACATTTCGTAGAGGAGCACGTGACTGGGGGGGATTTCCCCTGTTTGCTCACTTTGGACTTAAGGACTCACAATATAGATTCTGACTAAGGAAATGCGTATAAAGCAATTATATCAAGCAGTTCCCAAATTACTATAGTCTGTATGACTTAAGCTTTACTTTAAATATATAGTCTAACACCACTTAGTTACACCTATTTTGTATTGCGTTACTAATACAAAAAGTGTAACTTTAACATAGTAAATGTCTTTATGTACTTGGTGGTATTATGGTTATTACTCTAAGGGACTATAATAATTGGCTGATCATCTAGATATATGACAGGGGTGAGAAGAGATTCATTTTGTATGTGATTCTTCGGTACAAGGCAAACTGGATCGGACACATCCTTAAGAGGAACTGGCCTCTGTACGGCGTCATAGAAGGAAAGGTTGAGGGAAAGAGGAGGTTAGGAAGGAGGAGGATTTAAATACTAGATGATTTGAAGGAAAGAAGAATATTCTTGAATCTGAAGGAGGAGGCAGAGGACAGGGCGCATTGGCGGGCTAAGTTCACTGACAAAAGGAATGGACCTGTCGTAAGACAGAACACCTAATAATAATGTAATAATATTAACATATTAAAATATATTTTTAACTTACGTCTTCACCTTTCCCACCACCTCCACCACCTGAAACAAAAAGACACATTCATTACTACCACTTGGGTTGGAAAATTGACAGAACCCTTTATCAACACAAGCAGAGGAATTACTAACTATGATAGGATTTTTAGAACACATTTTCAAATTTAGCAAGGAGAGATAATATATTATTGTGTGAATCAATCAATTTCTTATTTCTTAACTTTATTTTTCTTAACTAACATTTTAGAAAACATTCTAAATAAATATTTAGTTAGGAGTGAGTAAATACAAGTTAAGACTTAGATATTGTTATTTAAATAATTCAGGAGATATGATTTCAAATTTAAGAATTTATAAACAACAAAAAGACCCTGGACAAGTTGTTTATAACCTTGGAATAACAATTAATGTATAACAAAATTTCATAATATTTAAAATATTTCATTGACTCAATAATTAGTGCATTTAGAAGAGTCAAATGGTCAAATTATCATTAATAACACATTAAAAATTACAACAAGCGTAGTTTGATACAAGGATGAAAAATACATAAAACTATTTAAAACAAGTTAAAATAAGGTTAATATCTCCAGTCAAAAATTTTGATTGCAATATATAGACTATAAATTGAAATTTAATATAACGTAATGAAAAAGTTGAGTTGTGTCTAAGTCTTAGCTGAAATCAACGTCCCATTACTTCTTTTTGGTAGTTCAGATCAGATGGAGAATTCTGGAAGCTTATTATCCAACATGTTTTGGTAGTTCAATATCGTACCACATTCAATGGAAAGTCGTCGTTGGTTGAAACATGATGTGTTTACACGACTACAGTAGCCCCATGGCTTCTTTGGTGCTGACTGACAGCTCACAGCTCACAGCTGACGGCTTTGAAAAGCTACCAGACCAAATTATGTATCCCTACGCCGAAACATATGATCTGCAAAAACATGTGTTAAGCAGCTGTCACTTCTGACAGTCAAAATTGTATGTATATACCTAACAGTTGACTGTCAGAAGTCAGCTGAGAACTGTCAGTCCGCACCAAAGAAGCCATGGAGCTACTGTAGAAGATGTTAATAATGTTTGAATGTGGTACGATATTGAACTACTAAAACATGTTGGATAATAAGCTTCCAGAATTCTCCATCTGATCTGAACTACCAAAAATGAGTAATTGGACGTTGATTTCAGCTAAGACTTAGACATAACTCAACTTTTTCATTACGTTATATTAAATTTCAATTTATAATCTATATATATTGCAATCAAAACTTATGACTGGAGATATAACCTTATTTTAACTTGTTGTTTTAAATGGTTTTATATATTTTTCATCCTTGTATCAAACTACGCTTGTTGTAATTTTTAATGTGTTATTAATGATAATTTGATCATTTGACTCTTCTAAATGTACTAATTATTGAGTCAATGAAATATTTTAAATACTATGAAATTTGGTCATACATTAATTGTTATTCCAAGATTATAAACAACTTGTCCAGGGTCTTTCAGTTGTATATTAATTTTCATTAGTATTCACATTTATAAATTCTCATATTGGAAATCATCTCTTCTGAATTATTTGAATAACAATATCTAAGTCTTAATTTATATTTATTTTTCTTTCTAAATCAGGTATTTTTATATTGATCACTTAATTGATAAGCTATCAATTTGCATTGATAGGCTATAATATCAATTCGCATTGATTGAAATATGGTCCTTGACAGGAGACTAACCAGTATGGCTCAGTGGTAAAGCATCGGCACCCAAAACTAAAGGTATCAGGGTTCAATTCCTGAGTCTTCTTGTCATTTTTCACTTAATTGTAATTTAATAAATTATTATTTTGTGTGCGTGTATATGACTGCAGGCCAGATGCGGCCCGCGGGCCATTAGTTTACGAACCCTACCTAAGACCATCCGTCCACCGAAGCAGACGCACTTTATCTTCATCCCAATTTAATTAGTGTAAATATGTGGATAGCCCGGACGGGTGATAAGATAGGGTGAGGGTAATAAAATGTTATTGACAACTTAGAGAGGTACACAAGGACTAGACTAGTGGTTTCCAGCCTGGGGGCCGCGACTTGTTTCGAGTGGGGTCGCAATGCTTCAAGTTGTAGCTTATGTTCTCTTTTTTTAAGTGATTATAATGATTATAGGAACATGGGCGTCGTTATTGGGGAAGATGGGGGGACACGACCCCCCCAATGACTCAATGGCGGACACATGTCCCCCCCCCAATAATTCAATAATTTACCTTACATGATAGATTTTACTTAGTTGAACTGTAATAATGGAATAAAGTAATTTATACATTACAAATAGAAAATCCAATTAACAACCGACTCGACGCGATAACCAAACAATGATAGGTTTTACAACATTGTGTGGAATACTACAATTTGTTTTCAAATGTGGAGCATCTTGTTCGGTTTTACCCAGCTCCAGGCGCGGATTCAGAGGAGGGTCAAAGGGTCAGTTGACCCCCCTATGAAAGTTAGAAAACTTATAAAAAAAACAAAATTCAATTTCAAATTTTAGAAAGAAAATACAACACAGATAAATTATAATATTTTTTATCTTTTTTGGAGCAGGCACCTCTTAATCAGAGTCCACACGTTCGTTATTCGTCCACGTTTATTCAATTTTTGACATGACTCAGGCAAGTGTGGAAAAAATATTGGTTTTCATGTAAGAATATTTGTTGTATATAGCGAGTAACGAACCTTATTCCGCATCAAAGAAGACTTGAGAGCAGTTCGTCCACGAATACCGAATATAGTGTATGTGTGGACAGAAGAGCGGTGGAACTGTGAGAGACTCCGCCCCCCTAGAATAAACCCCTCCAGATATATTTCAAATCCTTCGATATAATCGAATATGAAGCTGAAAATATCCTTAAATCAAACTCCAAACTACTCCTAGCTGCATTTTACTGTCAAAAATTTGCCAGAGAAGACCGCTCCAAATAACTACTAGACTAGAGGCATCTAACTGGCAGAAAAAGTCAGAGGAGGAAAGCTCTAAATAGCTTCCAAGGTCATTCAAATTTCAAAAATGTCTAGGGGAGGACAACTCCAAATAGCTTCTAGATGCATGTCATTTTGAAGAATTTTCTGTCGAGGAAGACCCCAAATAGACTAGTTTCTGAAATAATTCAATTTTCAAAATGTTGTCGGTGGAAGACCACGTCAAAGATTATTTTATAGAAGTATCTAACTATCATAAAAAAATTAAGGTAATGATCACTATAAATAGCTTATAGGGGCATCCAAATTTAAAAAATGTCTAGGTGAGGAACACTTATACAAGAATCTAATTTTTCTTTAATTCAAGGCAAAGACTATCCATAGCTTCTAGAGTGAACCATTTTTTAAAAAATTGTTGAAGGAGGGTCACTCCAAATAGCTTATAGAAACTATCTGATTTAAAAAAATAGGATATGGTGACCACAGTTTAAAACATACGTAAGATCAAATATGAATGAGAAACTATTAAATGTCTTTAAACAGAAATATACATTGTAAGTAACTATGTTATTTATAATTATGACCCACTTGACCCCCCTGTGAAAATGATCTGGATCCGCCCCTGCCCAGCTCGTCTTGTGAGACAGAGATAAGTTTCATCTCTTTCAGACGGCTGAAGACATATTTGCGTTCCACAATGACTCAAAAGAGACTGAACCATGTTACCCTCTGTCATATTCACAACGACATCTTGGACTCAATCGATATTAGGAAAGTTTCTGCAACAATGGTCTCCAGGTCTGAATAAAGGAGAAATACTTTTGGATCAGTTTTATCCTGATGTTAATATTTTATGTTCTTTTTTATTTGTTTTCTTCGTTATTGAATTGAATTTTTGATATATTAGGGACATTGTTATGGACTCAATTGAAATAAGAAAACTTGGTTGCCCGCAGAATTTGTATCATGGCTCTAAATTCAATAAAAGACTTATGAACCATTTCCATCCTAATGACAATGTTAATTATTATGTTATTGTTTATTTCTTCTCTTTATTATCAAATATAATTTTCTATCAATTTATTTTGTTTGTGCGTTTGACCTAATTTTGTTGTTGTTGCGATTAGATTGTGCGTGCATGACGTAATTTAGTGTGACGATGTACCAAAACAAAGTAACAATAACATTAGTTTTAAATGAAAATTTGTATGTCCTCCCCCCCCTCCCCAATATATAGCCAACGACGCCCATGATAGGAAGGTGCAAAATTCAAATATAAATGTGAGTTACTAAAATGATAAAAACAACTGTCGAGTTACTGTTTGGGCTCCTTTTGGTTACTAAACTTTGAAAGTTGCTTGCTGACTTACACCCTATCCACGGTAGGACAGGTGGTCGCTCTCAGAAGGTACTTTATCGTAAACATTGGCTGAAAGTAGATATTGTCAACCTGTTAGGAAATAATTATTACTATTTGGTTAGTGTTATCAAACGAGTCGGAAAATACTTCCCTAAGGATTACTGTATAATTAATGTTTTAGTAATTTTTTGAAAGAACGATTTTTTTTAGCACCACGTCTTACTATCCGTTCGGGTTATACGCTTATATACTAATTGTTTTAGGGAGTAGGAAGTTTATATTTAGATGAAGTGTACCTGCATTTGTGGGGAGGTAGAGTGTAAAACCGTTTGGGAAAATCCACCCTCAATACACCCAACCAAGATTCGAACCTCGATCTCACCGTCATCAGCAGTCTATTCCAACACGAGAGTACCGCATTAGGCCACGCGGTCACCGAGGTGGGTATTTTATAATAATTAAATCAAGCACGTGGGTTTAAAGTCACGCTAGTTTGGTTTGTCGGTGATGAGGTTAGTATTCAAACTCCGACAGGGGATTCTGGGAGGAGGAATGGATGATTATTACTAAATGGTATCGCCCTTCTCCCTCCACGCAAGTTAAGGTACATTTCCTCTAAATTCTACCTACCCCACAAGTGTAATTATATGTGGATAGCCCGAACGGGTAGTAAGATTCAGTGAAAATAATAATTTTAAATCTATGATATGAACGTTTGTAGGTTGTCAAGGGCCAGACTGTATTTTGTTCTAGTGCTAGTGTAGTGTCATTGTAGTTTTAGTGACGACATTAATTGATTGTTAAGAAAAGTACGTGGCTATTTGACCAAAAGATTAAACTAATACGTTACACCTCTTTCTTACATTCCACCCTTCTCCTAAAGGGTGTGGATCTGGAGGATAACATAGGGTAAATGCAACCTCATTCACGTGAAGATGTAAAAACCACACCTCAATGCACCTTTCCAAGATTAAAAGCTCGACCCCCACCCCCCTTCTTTTACACCATTCCAGAACCCAGCCTAACGCCTTAGACCACAATACCACCATGCACACCAACTTTCCTTTCTCAATAAGGAGCAGTCAATTAAGCCAGCCTTAGGGCACTTAGTACTAATTACTCTCAGCGTTACGAGGTCATTTCATTTAATGGGCCAGAGATGATGTAATGAGGACTTTGGACGTGTCAAGTTTTGGAACAAAGGAAAAGATCTAGAGGGGATGGGTAAACAATAAACATTTAGCTAAAATCGTAAGTTTTAAAGATTATAAGATTAGAATTTGTATTCGAGATTAGAAAGAAAATATTCGGATTCGACCCCTCTTCACATTTTACTAAAATTATTAACAGTATTTCATAGATATGGTGGGTTTTTTGGGGGGACCGCTTCTTACTACTATTCCTGGTTATACGCCCATGTAATAATTACACTAATGTGTTAGAGATTAGGAAGATTGAATTTAGAAGAAGTGTACTCGCAATTTTATGGAGGGAGAGTAAAAAAACCATCTAGGAAAAACCACTCTCAGTAATCCCGACCGAGATAGAACCCCCATCTCCCCGTCTTTTCCAGTATCGTTAATTGCGAGAGTAACACCTTAGACCATGCTTCCACCGAAGTGAGTAACAATGCTCTTAAACGTAATAATTCAAACAAAGGCTTTCCAAACTCAAGTTTTCTAATCAAACATAAATTATTAATAAAAAAAAATTACACATAAATAAGTGTTCTAGCTCGAACTGCGACCAAAATACTCAGTGCTCGAGAGACTTCTCAGCTTCAATATTTTACAGTCCGACGTGTTGGTTCAGTCAAAAGCGTGTTCCTCTACTGAGATAAGGGCTCCCGGTTTGATTCCCACCACATCTGTATCATTTGGTGAAATGTGAGTTTACCCTTTCACTGTGATAAATTAACGACCGGGGGGCTGGGTGTTGTGCTTGTCCTAGTCGTATGCCGGGATCACAATCAACTTAACGTTAACTTAAAGTTAACTTAAAGTAACTTAACGTAAAGGATCTCCTCGTGTGTTTAAATGGAGGCGATCACGATGCAGTTAACTTAACGTTTACTACAGTTACCCGCCTCGGTGGCGTAGTTGGCTAACGCGCTAGTCGTGTTGAGCCCGACTGCCGAGGACGGGGAGATCGAGGTTCGAATCTCGGTCGGGTGAACTGGGGGTGGTTTTTCCTAAATGGTTTTCCACTCTCCCTCCACGCAAATGCGGGTTCACTTCCTCTATTCAACCTTCCCAATTCCTAATCAATTAGCGTAATTAGTACTTAAGCGTATAACCCGAACGGGTAGTAAGACGCGGTGCTAAATAATAATAATAATAATAATAATAATAATAATAATAATAATAATAATACTACAGTTAACTTAACGTAAGAGATGTCCTGGGAGGTCTTTTACTTTATGTGAACGTTACTTGAAAGGTATCACGTGATCTAGCCAGCCAATCATTATGCGAGTGACGTCAACAGGGCTATTTAGTAACTCATTTGTTGGTATTATGACCAATGTTTACTCTTTAGCGTAAGTTCTAGTGATCAGACATTTAAACAAAATAATTAAACTAAAATAGGAAAGCTAAATTTATCAAAAAAGTTTTGTAATAGATATTTATTACATCGATTGAAAACTGTAAACATTCACAGATCATCACTGTAAAACTAGTACAAATCACAGATCATACTCGAGAATGAAGATGTTTGGCTCGAATTGTTACGTTAAGTTACGTGAATCGTGATCACACATACGTTAAGTTAACTTTAAGTTAACGTTAAGTGAACGTTACGTTAAGTTGATCGTGATCCCGGCATAAATTAAATTAAGTATTTAAAACCTGATAGGAGGCTGTTTCCCTTATTTGGTTGTGTTCTCAAACCAATTAGAAAAGGAACCAGGTAATCTGGCGGGATCGGGTGGGAGGGTTTGGGAGGGGATTGATTACGTCATACTTGGGTTAACTGTGGCTGAATGAGAAACTAAGCGCGGGGTGTTTGTTGTTTGGCAGCCATGTTTTGATTACTGGCAATAAATGTTAGCACACTAGTGTTTACATTACATAAACGTTAACTAGATCGAACCAATGAAAACAAACAAGGATTACGTAGGCGCTTACATTTGCCAAAATCTAGGAAAATATTGGTTTTATAAAAATATATTTCAAATAAAGTTTTTTTTAATTTTTAATAGTACTACAATTTACAACGATAAGTTATTTCGTATCTCAAAGTGTTACAGAGATATAATCAAAATTGGAAATTTCCGTTTATGTGAAGTACGCTTAAAGTCACTTTCATGGGAAAATGAGGGTTGCCATTTTGTTTGGAATGTTAAATAAAATACCTGTGAACGAAATTTAACTAAAATAGTTTGAGCATATTTTGAGTAAATCGATTTTTTCTCTTTTTTATCCATAAGTAAATTAAGCCCTACCCTTAATTTAAGGGTTGGATAGATAATTCCAAAAATCCTTCTGAGGAACCTTAAGAAACCCTCTATACCAAGTTTTAACCCGATGGATAAAATAGTTTTACATTTCGGCTCTAGTCCGAGATACAGAGAGACAGACGGCAATGTAAAAACTTTTTTTTTCGGATTCAAGGGGTCATGAAACGTTGGTACCTATCAAAATATCGAGTTCAATTTTTTGACGGTCACAATATTGAGATTTTAATGATAGCCCATATTTAAGCCTAATTTTTTTAAAATTTGATTCTATGTTTTTTTCAAAAATACCTAACAAGTATTTAAAAAAATCTAATAATTTAAACTTACTGACTTAAAGAAAACATGTTTAGCTACACATAGACCCAATGTCGTAGATCAATATTGAAAATAGTTTAAATTTCAATCCTTAAAAAACAATACCCATTATTCTCTACCTTTTCGAGCCGATGGGCGTGAGAACGTTGAAATATATATTCAATGAAAAGCTTTAAATAACTAAATACTTACATTCTTTTAAATCAGAGCACCAAACTTTTATACTGAACGAGCCCTTGCATAAGAAAAAATACATTCTGGAGCCCTATTAATTTTCAACACTAATATTATGAACATTCAATAATAAAGATAAAGTTTACCCGTATAAAAGTATAAAACAAACAGAAAACATCACATGTTCTGGCTGCACCTTTGACAAATGTTCTTTATTCAGATTTATAAAAATTGGCAATCCTAATTGCTGATGCATTATATAGTGTGAAAAACAAATAAAAAAGTTCTAAAATGGCCTCACATAGTCATAGAAACATTATGGCGATGCGAGTAGAGCAAAGTTGAGGAATTGTTGTTCTAAATAATACATTGATCAACAAGTTCTCCTTAGCACGCAACCCGCTCCATCATCCAGGAATGTATATTTTACAACCAAACAAGCAAAGAGGATACAAAGTTCATGGCCTACATATCTTCTCATTCAGGACAACTGCGTATTGAAAAAATGTATGTCTGAGTATTAATGCGCTTATAAAATATCGATAGTATTAAAAACTATTATTATTCAACATAAATGCACCCGCCTCGGTGGCGTAGTTAGCTAACGCGCTAGTCGTGTTGAGCTCGTCTGCCGAGGACGGGAGATCGAGGTTCGAATCTCGGTCGGGTGAACTGGGGAGTGGTTTTTCCTAAATGGTTTTACACTCTCCCTCCACGCAAATGGGGTTCACTTCCCCTATATTCAACCTTCCCAATTCCTAACCCATTAGCGTAAATAGTACTTAAGCGTATAACCCGAAGGGTAGTAAGACACGGTGCTAAATTTAATAACATAAATGCCTAAAAATGACTAAAAATTTACGTAAAGTAATTAACTATGACCTACAATACAAAATGACAAAAAAATGAGCAAAGAATGAACTATTAAAAAACGTTTCAATGCCCAGTAGATGATCTGCTTATGTGTCCACATGGTATAAGGGTCACTCTCGCAATAGACTAGACTGACTAGACAGGGAGATAGGAGTTCGAATCCCAGTTGGATGTATTTGGTGTGATTAGTACATAGGCTTATAACCCGAACGGTAGTAAGACAGGGTGCTAAAAATAAAATACCTCACCCCTAAACCAAATATAAGGCCAAATAGTAAATCGATTATTATTTGTTTTCGAAAACGTAGAACAGTTTCAAGAAACTAATATAAAGGTGACTTATTAGCTACTATGTACTTTTAAATGAGACTATAACTAAGGGGGCCATCTACCATAGCATTAAGAAGCTTTACACACGTCTAGAAATTGCACGTTATTCAAGAAGGTGTTTGTTGTTTAAAAATTTGGCCAACAACAAAATTGATGGAAATGGACTATCGACATGCTCTGATAGCATTAAAAACCTTATATTTTAATTTATATAATTTAAAAATTTAATAGGAAAAGGGAAAATTAGCTAATTTTTTAGCGACGTTTCAAGTAAAAATTTTCAGTTTTCATATTAAAGTAAAAATGTATAAACTAAACACAAACCCAGTACATTTTTAACGATTTCACAACAAAAGTTTTAAGCTAATTTAGAAGAGAATTGTTTTAGTGGTTTGTTTGTCATACTTAAGAACTGGTATTCCCAATCAACCTCGATGGTCTTAGGGTAAGGCGCTCACCTCAAGACCCGATATTATGGGTTCAAACCCAGCTGGCGTCAACGAATTTTTCTTGAGCGGTACAAATTCGTAGCACAACTTCCTTCGGAGGGGAAGTAAAGCTGTCGGTCCCAATGTCGATTGTGACATGTGAAACAGCCCTGAAAGTATGTGAAAATACTTTTCCCGGCAAAATTGATAGGACCTTTCGACTCTCGCTCATAGAAATTCTCGTGTGATGATGATCAGTAGGTTTAGAAAGTGCACGTAAATACCTCAAATAAATAAATAAACCTTCAAGTAGGCGGTGCTATTAACGTCTAAATTTCCCTCCGCAGAAATCGAGCTGGAAGTTCATAAACGTCAAAATCTATATTTTCGTACAATTAGCATGATGTATATCGTTCGCTTTCTAAATATACAGGTATCATGGATTGACTTACAAAGTAACTTAACCTAGAGCAGCACACCAAATACCGCACAGCCAATATTTGATGTTTACTAAATTAAGAGGACAGACTCATACAAAAAATATGAAATGTCTTCATCGAAACGCGCCTCAACCCCTCAAACATTTTTTTTTAGCACCGCGTTTACTACCATTTCGGGTTATACGATTATGTACTAATTACAATAGTGGTTTTAAGGATGAGGACAGGAAGTGTACCCACATTCGCGTGGAGGAAGAGTGGAAAACCATTTTGGAACATCCCCCTAAGTACATCCGACCAAATCCAAACCTCAATCTCCCCGCCATCGGAGTCTTGTTACTGCAAGAGTACACCTTAGACCGTGCGACCACCGGAGTAGGTATCAAACCACTTAACAACGAAGATGGGTTATCATACAGCCGTCAATAACGTAAAATTTCACTCATTAAAAACTATAAATTGATGAGAATTACAAAGAGTCGAATGAAATTTTAGTAAAAATGAATATTTACGGCGATGACTAACTTACGACACCATATCAGCCGACATTTTGTATTTCTACAGGAAGACAGTTCTCGGTATACACCCACCAAATTAGAGGCCTCAAAAACATGAGAAAAAGAAATATTTTTGTAACGATATTATTGAATGAGAAATACTATATTTCAATGCCTTAATTTTTGTTATTAGAAAAAGATAAAGAGTTAAAAACTCAAAATAAAATTTAAAATAAATAAATAAATGAAAGCATTTCAAGCTAAATACATTGATTCTTAACAAAATTGTAAAATGAAACTATTAAGTAATTATATACAAATAGAGCTTAGTTAAATAGCACGTCAATTTTTTTTTCACTAATAATTTGGTGGGTTTTTTTTTTAAAAAGTAACAAACAAATTCTAAACCTGGACATTAAAAGGTAGTAAAAAACCTTTTTTTTCATATTTTGAGTGAACAATACAAAAATGGATTCACCTTCCTTCCCCCCTCACTGAGAAATTAAGAACAACACTCAGACACCTTAATTAACATTTTAATACTAATTAAATAAATCTATTGAGAATATATACTTGAAATAATCTTGAAGACTTACATACCTTTTCCCTTAGCCATCCCCTCTGAATGTAATGAAGAATAAACCGAGCAGTGTGTAAGTCGTTACGAGCCTGAGTCGCCGCGATGCTGTTACAAAAGCTTATGTCGTAGAAAAAGGGGGTGAGGGGGTAGGAGAAACAGTCCTCGAGTGAGCCAGCGTCGCCGATCGGCCGGGACCCCACAGAGAACTCTGTGTGTGTGTGTGTGTGTTTTGTGTGCGTGTGCGCGCCGGTCGATGCTCACTTGTTCCTAGGCCGGACCGGGAGCTAAGGGGACTACGCTGGCTCGGTCGGTCGATACTGCACGAGGCGTCCCCCTGGATAGCTTTATACAGCGTGATCCCAAACGATTGCACAATGTCTCCGCGCTTGACTCTTGACTGTGGTGGATCCACCACTAGCACTTTCATCGCCTGACAGGACATTGTTATATGTATTTATATACAGTAGAACCTCGTAAAACCGAACTAATTGGAACCGAAGCTTTTTCGGATTGGTGAAAATTCAAATTAAACGGAGGGGATCAGGAAGGGTCAGTGGGGGAAAAGTTAATTTCACAAACCTAAAATTACAGTTAAATTAGTTCTGTAAAATATATATTTATTTACGGAAAAGCACATCGTGTTAACTACTCAACATATACATTATCACTAATATAGCACTACTTTTCTACCATTTAATTTTAACATTGACTTTGTTAAAATTAAAGTATGTGTATTTTTCTTACTTTAGTTTGTTTTCACCCCACATTTTCCGAAAATTGTTTTCGGATATTCCGAAATTTTGGACTACCGGAGTTAGGTCTTTCCGGGTTTTATTGTAATGTCCTGTTTAAGTTTTTGTTTATTTTTACGCATTTTAACTTCACTAATGAGGTAGGAATTAGAAAAGTAGTAGAAGTGTGCCCGCATTTGGGTGAATGGAGAGTGGGAAACCATCGTGGAAAATCAACCTCAGTACATTCAACCAGGATTCGAACACTAACCTCACCGTTACCAGAAATCCAGATTAAATGAGTATGACATTTAGTCTGCTTGCCCACCGATATGGCTAATGGGCCGTTTAAAATAAAAAATTATCACTATCGACTATGAAGATTTGTTTGGAATAGTTTCAGTGACGAGAACGTGACTTGGAAAATAAGAAAAAGTGTAAAAAAAATGTACATAAATATTAAGAATAAAGTCAAACCATAGCGGTGGGTACGCGGGCTAAGGAGTCAACCTACTATCTGTGGTTAGTTGGTGACAAGGAGATCGGATTCCGAATGCCTGGCCAAGTGGATGTTGGTTATTTTTTCCTAAATGGCCTTTGTAACTCCCTCCACTAAAAAACAAACAAACACCGGTACATTTCTTCTAAGTTATACCACCCGCACATCTACCCCACTAGTCTAAATAGGTGGATAGCCCCACGGACTAATTTTAAGAAGCTCTATTTTAATTTGATTTATTTTTAAAAGACTAGTGACTTGTCTTTAAAATGGTTAAACTCACTATGAGCTAAAATTTGTTCAGAATAAAAGTTGATGCAAACTTCAGTGTTGTTCGGCTAGACGGCCATTTCTGGTCTCCTACAGGCAGTGGCGGATATGTGACCGTCTGCTGAGGTTGGGCCACCATGAGTACGATTACTTCCTCCCGATGATATTATGTGGGGTTTTTTTAGTGCCGCATCTTACTACCCGTTCGGGTTATGTACTAATTACGCTAATGGTTTTTAAAGATTAGGAAGGTTATATTTAGCGTAAGTGTACCGCAATTGCGTGGAGGAAGAGTGAAAAACCATTTAGAAAAAACTCAGTGCACCGACCGAGATTCGAACCTCGGTATTCTCACCATCGGCAGTCTAGTCTAAGGCAAGAGTAGCACCTTAGACCACGCGACCACCGAAGCGGGTATGTGGATATGATGATGATGTGGCGCTGGTAGAAGTATTAAACCTGAATTAAGCTAATTACCAGAGCATGACGATCATAGGAACAATTCCTCTCTCGGGAAAAATACCTATGTTGCCACCTGGAATCGAGCCCGGGACCCGGAATTCTGACCATTAGACCAAAAGGCTGGTCACGGAAGCTATGTTTTATTTTTCACTCTTCTAAGGGTGATATTTTTATAAATATCTGACCATCTACGTGATACGCCCATAATTTTTTTTAAAGGGTACACGACAAAGACAATAGGTATAAAACACAGCCTCAAATGATGAATGGATGACATTAAATACGAGAGTAACTAGGGTAGCTCTTGTGGTAAAATACCGGTGCACTTAGTCAGATGTCCCGGGTTCGATCCCTTGCCCAAGCCATCGTTCAACTACCGTACGTTACGTTATGAATGACACCTGGACATGGGAATCGAACCCGGGACCTTTGGCTTAGTACGCAATGCTCTAAACATGAGATATCCAGGAGTTGTCCGTTGCCAGGGTCATTCTTCACTCATATTTTAAGGCAGAGTCTGTGATGGACGTGCGGAAACGTCGGCTACAAATGACCCTGGGTACAGGACAATTCCTGGATAGCTCAGTGGTTAGAGCATTGGCGTAATAAGCCAAAGGTCGCAAGTTCGATCCTGTGTCCAGTGTCATTTTTTAATTTAAAGAATATGATATTTAGATGCAGCTATGGCCGTAATTAACAAATATAATAGTTTGGCTATTTAAACCATTAGGTTGTAAGATACAACAAAGTTGTAAGAAATTTTAGTTAAAATAAAGTTCTTATGTTTCATCATAAGAGGTCTTAGCACCACGTCTTACTACCCGTTCGGGCTATACATATATGTACTAATTACACTTGTGTGTTAGGGATGATAAAAGTTGGATTTGGAGGGAGTGTACCCGCACTTGCGTGACAGAAAGTGGAAAAAAGGGTGATCAGGTGGTTTTGGAGCATAGGAGGACAACGACTTCCAAAATGTAGAACATCCAAGAAAAATATTGGAAGTTAAAAAGAAAAGGTTCTAAATGTATTTAGTACTTGTACACATTCACGTCATATGTTTTAAAGGTACGTTAAGTTGTTGTTTTTTCGGATCAACTTATATTTTTAAAAATGCTATGTTGGTGTACAATGTACAGGGTGTTCCCGGGTTAAACGGCTAAACTTTGGTAAGTGGTAGTGGATCTAAAAACTATCTCAATATGTCTTTTGGAGATTTGCTAGTTTTCGCTTTCTTCACGGGCAAACAGCAAAAAACTAGATGAAAACAAAATAGGTAGGTATTAAATAAAATATTGTATTTATTTATTTTGTCCATATCGATGGCCTCCAGCCTGGAGACAAGCATTGACCTATCATTGACAGAACGAGTGGCTGACCGACATTGTGCCACTGTTGTTTCTTCGCACGCTTGCGTTATTCTTTGTTGTAATGTTTGAAGGTCATTAACAAGCACTTCACACACTTTTTGCTTGAGAGCTTTCCATACCAAAAAAATATCTAGTGGCGTTAAATCAGGTGAATACATAGGCCTAGTCACAGGTACAGCACAGCCGATCCATCTTCCAGGAAAATTAATATTAAGCCATTGCTGAGGACCTCTGCAGAAAATGTGTTTTTATTTTGATTTTTGCTGATTGCGCGAAAAGGAAGCTAAAACGAGCAAATCTACAAAATACATTTTGAGCTAGTTTTTAGATCCACTGCCATTTGGATCACACTGCCCTAGACCAAGCGGCCACCGAAGTGGGTATCACAAGAGTTATTAACCTCTATAGTAAGGGTGGAGATGAATGACGTGTCTAAAGAAGACACCCCATTCCATAAAAAAAAAATCCCCTCCTAAAGTCGCCCGTATGTGAGTGTGTGGAATAAGTCCGTACATTCCCCCGGAACAGTTCCTTGTATGAGCAATACATTCCCTGATATATTCCGTGAAGCTGGAGTACACTCATGGACATACAAACACATATCATAACAAACCTAGATAATCCTGTTTTTATTTAGAACCGCGTCTTACTACCCGGTTGGATTAACAAATTACGATAGTGTACTAGGGACGAGGAAGGTTGAATTTAAAGGACGTGTACCCACATTTGCGTGAAGGAATAGTAGAAAACCATTTAGTAAAAAAAACCTCAGTTCACCCAAACGGGATTATAACCCCGATATCCCCGTCATCGGCGATCCAGTATATTGTGAAAGTGACGCCTTAGACTATTTAACCACCGGAATGGGTGATAGTCTTGGAGAAAATGAACCTTACCCATGGGGGGATGTTTTCATAAATAATTCAATACTGAATTCAGTACAAGTCAACTATTAGCGTGTTAACGACCCAACTATCACAGTCATAATTCATACAAGCAAGGAGATTCGTAGACATATTCTCTCTAGCCCTCTGATTGAGATTCTATAAATTCCCCCCCCCGTAAAAAAGCTGTACTCAAACCAAAATATTGGAGAGTTATTATTATTAGATTTACTATGTGTTTTGTCTTACGACAGGTCCATTTTTTTTGCCAGTAACCTTAGACCGCCAATGCACCCTGTCCTCTGCCTCCTCCTTCAGCTCCCAAAGTTTTCTTCTTTCCTTCAAGTCATCTAGTATTTAAATCCTACTCCTTCTTAAGCTCCTCTTTCCCTCAACCTTTCCTTCTATGACGTGCAGAAGACAGTTCCTTCTAAACATGTGTCAGATCCAGTTTGCTTTACGCCAAAGAATCACATCCAAAATGGTTCTCTTCTAGGAAAATTCTGAATAAAATTCAGTTTTTGGCCCTTTTTAAAAAAAAACTTTAATTTTACAAGATAAAATTTAAAATAAACATTGTTGAGTATATAATTATCCATAATTGTTGATATCATTTTTAAAAAATCTAAAAAAAAATACTTGGCCAACCCCGAAGACACAAAATGTCGTTGAACTTTTTTCCCATACGGATAACGTAATGCACGTCGACATTGTGGGCCTGGTATGTTGATAGCGATTGATTTAAACAAAAAATTGCAAGGAAAAATGGTGTGGAGAATAAAATCTCAAATATTATAACAAGTTCTTTATCAACAACAAAAAATTCGAATTAAAACAAAATTAAAATTAAGGTGAAGCACACGTGTGAATTATGTATGAATAACATTTTCAATCAATATCTTTTCCCACTGTTTAAACGTAAGGCAGTTATCGGCAAATTATTATTTTTAAGATAGTCTCATCAATGTAATCTTCCAAATCATCATCAAAAACATATGTGTTGTTTTCACAAGACAGTCCTTGACACGTGACACATATTGGCGAGCATCGCAGTCCTGCTTTCACGCATTCAGTGTGTTTTTTTTAAATTTTATCTTGAACTAGTTTTTTGAAAACGTGTTTTTTAAATCTTCTACAGCTCAGGTTGTTTGGTTTACTCGCGAAAATGGCCAGTAGGGATATTTCTGCCAGGATGTAGATTAAAATTCGTAAAATAGAAAAGAAAACATTCTATTTAATTAATTTAGCCGCGTCTTAACTTCGGGTATAGTATGTACTATAAATTCGCTATGTTAGGAATTGGGAAGTGAATTAGCGAAGTGAGCCCACATTATGGAGGAGAGAAAGCCATTTAGCAAAAACACTCCAGTTACCAACCGAGATTTGAACTCGATCTTCCGCATTCGGCGTTTTAGTTCAACACGAATTACGGTTACTAACTACGTCATGAGGCGTCAAGATACTTTTATTAAAATAAATCATGTGTCCAGCAAAGTGTGTGAATGTGGAGAATGAAGTGATGTCAGGTAATACAAGGCTCAAGTTGTGAGCTACACATTTCATTAGTATATACATTTGTACATTAGTTCCTAAGTTGATAGTGTTATTTGTCTTCGGCGGGTCTGTTAAGAGCAACTGACAATAGGCGTTTAATCTACAGTACTAAAGGCGTTAAGTTATATTAAAAATCATCATCATAGAAAGTTGCGACTAGAATGTTGGGAGTGTTGTTTTTCAGTCTTGGCAAACACCTGATAGTTTTTCTTTGTCATTATTCAGACTGTAAGTCGTAAGGCTTGGGTACTAAACTGTTTGACAGTTGTCCAAGATATGTTTTGTAGTAAACAAAAGTCATCATCAAATAGAAAGTTGCGAAGAATGTTGGGTTTTTTTTTTCATCTGCAAACACCCCGAAATAGTTTTCTTTGTCATATTCAGACTGTAAGTCGAAGGATGTACAACTGTTGTGACCAGTGCCCCAACGTATTTTCTGCAGGAAAACAAAAGTCAAGAAGGAGTAATCTCACTTCCTTTCCATTGCAGTGGGTTGCGGTTTGTATCAACCGGGATTGTTGGTCTGAATTATAATACTATCATGTCTGAATGGTTGTGACGAGGTGTACCACTGGTTCATTGTAGTGTTGGTCTTGTAACGGCTCGGTTTCCAGCTGCATGTACAGTAGTAGACATCTGGTTCACATTACCATCTAGCTCAATAGCTGCAGGTACAGTAGTAGACATCTGGTTCACATTAACATCTAGCTCAATAGCTGCATGTACAGTAGTAGTCATCTGGTTCACATTAACATCTAGCTCAATAGCTGCATGTACAGTAGTAGACATCTGGTTCACATTAACATCTAGCTCAATAGCTGAAGGTACAGTAGTAGTCATCTGGTTCACACTAACATCTAGCTCAATAGCTGAAGGTACAGTAGTAGTCATCTGGTTCACATTAACATCTAGCTCAATAGCTGCATGTACAGTAGTAGACATCTGGTTCACATTAACATCTAGCTCAATAGCTGCATGTACAGTAGTAGACATCTGGTTCACATTAACATCTAGCTCAATAGCTGCATGTACAGTAGTAGTCATCTGGTTCACATTAACATCTAGCTCAATAGCTGCATGTACAGTAGTAGACATCTGGTTCACATTAACATCTAGCTCAATAGCTGCAGGTACAGTAGTAGACATCTGGTTCACATTAACATCTAGCTCAATAGCTGCAGGTACAGTAGTAGACATTGGTTCACATTAACATCTAGCTCAATAGCTGCATGTACAGTAGTAGTCATCTGGTTCACATTAACATCTAGCTCAATAGCTGCATGTACAGTAGTAGACATCTGGTTCACATTAACATCTAGCTCAATAGCTGAAGGTACAGTAGTAGTCATCTGGTTCACACTAACATCTAGCTCAATAGCTGAAGGTACAGTAGTAGTCATCTGGTTCACATTAACATCTAGCTCAATAGCTGCATGTACAGTAGTAGACATCTGGTTCACACTAACATCTAGCTCAATAGCTGAAGGTACAGTAGTAGTCATCTGGTTCACATTAACATCTAGCTCAATAGCTGAAGGTACAGTAGTAGTCATCTGGTTCACATAACATCTAGCTCAATAGCTGAAGGTACAGTAGTAGTCATCTGGTTCACATTAACATCTAGCTCAATAGCTGAAGGTACAGTAGTAGTCATCTGGTTCACACTAACATCTAGCTTAATAGTGGCAGGTACATAAGTGTACATCTGATTTTAGTTACTAGCTGAAAGTCCACAGCCACAGGTATGTTTTTAGATACCTGGAATATATGTTCATTTAAATTTACAGTTATACCTTGATTATATTACGAATTGACATTTGGAGAACCTTTTAGAAAATACATACTTTTTTGCATTCAATGTTGATAACATTGTACTACTCACTTTGATGAACCCATGGTCTGAGGCGTTATTCTCGCAGTAATAATAATAATAATAATAATAATATCTATAATAAGTGACAGCTGCAGATAACATGACTGGAGGTATAAATACTTAAAAGTAGATTTAGTGACTTTTTTTAGCAGTTAAATTTAAGCCCTACCCATTCGTAAGGAAATTGGAATAAGCTATATACATGTATAAAGAGCCTGGGAAATCATAAATAGAAGTGAATATTTTAAGTGAAGTGCACAAGAACTATTTTGTAGAGGAGAGTAAGATAGCACATCTTCTTTAGTAAACACATTCCCCGGGCCCGAGAGGCGTATTCCTGAATACCTATATTCTTTGGTATGTTGAGTGCGTCCATCTCTCTATTAACCGGGCCCGTTGTGTAGAGGTCAGCGAACATGGATACGAGCCTAGAGGTCCCGGGATCGATTCCCAACTTTTACCTTGGGTGTTTTTCCCAAAAGAGGAATCACCCCAACGGTCATCAGGTTTGGTTATTAGACCTAAGTTAGGATTAAGTGTTTCCACTGGTTCCATACCTTCATACTCACTATCACCATCACCTCATCTCATCGGGACATGTAAAGAGCCTCGACAGAAAGGATGTACGATTAGTACATTCGGGATCTCCTGAGCAACGATACATTAATACTGGATAATATTTCCACTACTGGGCCATGAGTGATATACCTCAGACGAGCAATATTATTATATTATTATTATTATTATATTATTATTATATTATTATTATTTATTATTATTATTATATTATTATTATTATTATTATTACCCCTCTAGTTTGCCATTTGGTACCCCCAACTATTCAAAACCCATACAACTCGAATTGAACTCGAGCGATATGTCTTGACCACTCAAAAAGTAACACTACGATAGGTTTTTGATCAAGATGGCTCTTCGATCATTAAATTGATTCGCAATTCAAAGAAAAGAAAAATTTCCGTTAATAAGCGACTTACATAAATTTACGATGATAGGGTCGATGTCAATGCATTTTTTTTAGGATAAATAATAATTAATCAAATTCTTTATATTAATTAATAAGCGAAGTTTTGGCAACTTATTAAAACGACAAATCAGTAAAAGACGCTATGGCGGGACTGTCTTGATCGTAAGCACTATTTTTCTGTAGGCTAGACTATCTATCTATATAAAATGCAAAGAAACTATATTTTCTTGTCACGTGGCCTCTCTGGCAAGTTAAAATTAATTACTAAATCACAATGACGCTATACAATATAGTTGGTTTTGTACAAAAACACAAAAATTACTTTAAATATAATAATCCCATGATTATTAAAATATTGTTTTAATAGTAATATTTTTTTAAGTAAATACATAATAATGTATAGACTAAATAAAGTACCGGTATATCTTGAATATACTAAAATGAAGAGTTTGTTTATCTCTCGGTCTGTGATGAGCATTGGACAATATCTACCGAACACAGAGGGATGAAATTTTAAAATTAATAGTACCCTATGCACGAATATGTGCACATCGAGGTAGGAATTTTAAATGTTTGATTTTTTTTTAATCTACTAAAAAGTGGGTCGGAAAACATAAAATGAAGAGATTCTTTCCTGTTTGTTTAAAGGAAAGAAAATAATAAATGCAGTTCTTTTCAAAATATTAGTTTTGTCATGTTCAAATTGAATGAAATTAAATCTCCTTACAATACTGACGATACTATTCAAATAATCGGCAAACAAATTACCTAATGTTCCACATGGGATGAGCAAAAGTGTTAACGTTTTTTTCCCCATGTTGGGCTGGGTTGATTTTAGAGGAAGCTAAACCCTATGCATGACTTATTTGGTGCTGACTGACAGTTCACAGCTGACAGCTGACGGCTTTGAAACGTTACCAGACCAAATTATTAATCCCTACGTCCGAACCATATGATCTACAAAAAACATGTGTTTAACAGCTGTAACTTCTGACAGTCAAAATTTAGGTATATACCTAAATGTTGAGTGTCAGAAGTCAGCTGTGAGCTGTCAGTCAGCACCAAATAAGTCGTGGAGCTACTGTAGTTTCCAGAATGAGAAATTAGTATGTAGAACATGAAACCAAATCAATTGGTGATGCTCTCGAAGACTCATCTCGAATACGACTTATTTTCATTCAGGAACACAGAAATGTGTTATCAACATTTTAAACCGTTCGAGTAAGATAGACTTTCCAACAAAACGAGAGATCGATTGAACAGGGGACCAGGACGAGGGTTTAACACCGGCCTCCCTAACCACCTTGTTACCGTGCTTGTGTCAGTTCCAGGAATAGAATGACCAGTATCAACACACATCACAGTTCAACGGTGCGGCTGGCCCCTACGGAGAACGACCCAGGACCTGCGCGGCCGGACGAGGAGGAGGGCGAAGAATCGGGTGGAGAGTTGCTCCAGCCCGAAGATGAGGCTAAGGACCCGGAGGCTGTGGAGGAGGTGACCGTCGTATCGTGGACGTCAACAAGAAGGTGAGTCCTGCCTTGAACTCGACACACACTACGACTCTGTAGCCAGCCTGTGGAGTAAGGCTTGGGAGCTTGGTCTGTAATGCACTGGTTCTTATCTGTGTAAGTACACTGCGACTTCTGTAGCCAGCCTGTGGATAAGGCTTGGGAGCTGGTCTGTAATGCACTGGTTCTTATCTGTGTAAGTACACTGCGGCTTCTGTAGCCAGCCTGTGGATAAGGCTTGGGAGCTTGGTCTGTAATGCACTGGTTCTTATCTGTGTAAGTACACTGCGACTTCTGTAGCCAGCCTGTGGAGTAAGGCTTGGGAGCGCGGTCTGTAATGCACTGGTTCTTATCTGTGTAAGTACACTGCGGCTTCTGTAGCCAGCCTGTGAAATAAGGCTTGGGAGCGCGGTCTGTAATGCACTGGTTCTTATCTGTGTAAGTACACTGCGGCCTCTGTAGCCAGCCTGTGGAGTAAGGCTTGGGAGCTTGGTCTGTAATGCACTGGTTCTTATCTGTGTAAGTACACTGCGACTTCTGTAGCCAGCCTGAGAAATAAGGATTGGGAGCGCGGTCTGTAATGCACTGGTTCTTATCTGTGTAAGTACACTGCGACCTCTGTAGCCAGCCTGAGAAATAAGGATTGGGAGCGCGGTCTGTAATGCACTGGTTCTTATCTGTGTAAGTATACTGCGGCTTCTGTAGCCAATATGTGAATTAAGGCTTGGGGGAGTAAGATAAATTTACTAAAATGGTATTGAGGCCATCAAATCTTTTGAAACTATTTGGCTTCAACGAATTTGATTGGGTGAAACATAATTATTATTTCTAATTGGTTAACATTGTATTACGTTATTTAATACACAAGGTTTAACTAGCTAAAGGACACTAAAGCTCTGCATTATTGCTATTGTGTTGTGGTCAGTTTAAGCTGAAGACGGCACCGACACTGGCCAACACTTACGCCGCCAAGAAGACGGTGGCTCAAGGAATGATGGATATCGCCCTCATCACCTCCAACTCAAACCAGCTAAGGTACCTGCTAGAGTTCGGGAGCAGCACTCCGACCTTCTACTTCACCATGTTCCTCATCGTCATCAGTCTTTTACTGCAGGTCAGACAATCTCCTGGACCATGGCGAGGCGGAGATTCTTGAGGGCGCATGCATATTATGTCGGTGATTATCGGAGCAGTAGTACCTCTAGCACTCTCCATGTTATTATCGTTACTACAGTCTTACCAGTAGTTCTGTGAACAGTAGACCTCGCTCCATGTTATTATCATTACTACAGTCTTACTAGTAGTTCTATAAACAGTAGACCTCACTCCCTCCGTGTTATTATCATTACTACAGTCTTACTAGTAGTTCTATAAACAGTAGACCTCACTCCCTCCATGTTATTATCGTTACTACAGTCTTACTAGTAGTTCTGTGAACAGTAGACCTCCCTCCATGTTATTATCGTTACTACAGTCTTACTAGTAGTTCTATAAACAGTAAACCTCACTCCCTCCATGTTATTATCGTTACTACAGTCTTACTAGTAGTTCTGTGAACAGTAGACCTCCCTCCATGTTATTATCGTTACTACAGTCTTACTAGTAGTTCTATAAACAGTAGACCTCACTCCCTCCATGTTATTATCGTTACTACAGTCTTACTAGTAGTTCTGTGAACAGTAGACCTCCCTCCATGTTATTATCGTTACTACAGTCTTACTAGTAGTTCTATAAACAGTAGACCTCACTCCCTCCATGTTATTATCGTTACTACAGTCTTACTAGTAGTTCTGTGAACAGTAGACCTCCCTCCATGTTATTATCGTTACTACAGTCTTACTAGTAGTTCTATAAACAGTAGACCTCACTCCCTCCATGTTATTATCGTTACTACAGTCTTACTAGTAGTTCTGTGAACAGTAGACCTCCCTCCATGTTATTATCGTTACTACAGTCTTACTAGTAGTTCTATAAACAGTAGACCTCACTCCCTCCATGTTATTATCGTTACTACAGTCTTACTAGTAGTTCTGTGAACAGTAGACCTGCCTCCATGTTATTATCGTTACTACAGTCTTACTAGTAGTTCTATAAACTGTAGACCTCACTCCCTCCATGTTATTATCGTTACTACAGTCTTACTAGTAGTTCTGTGAACAGTAGACCTCCCTCCATGTTATTATCGTTACTACAGCCTTACTAGTAGTTCTATAAACAGTAGACCTCACTCCCTCCATGTTATTATCGTTACTACAGTCTTACTAGTAGTTCTGTGAACAGTAGACCTCCCTCCATGTTATTATCGTTACTACAGTCTTACTAGTAGTTCTATAAACAGTAGACCTCACTCCCTCCATGTTATTATCGTTACTACAGTCTTACTAGTAGTTCTGTGAACAGTAGACCTGCCTCCATGTTATTATCGTTACTACAGTCTTACTAGTAGTTCTATAAACTGTAGACCTCACTCCCTCCATGTTATTATCGTTACTACAGTCTTACTAGTAGTTCTGTGAACAGTAGACCTCCCTCCATGTTATTATCGTTACTACAGCCTTACTAGTAGTTCTATAAACAGTAGACCTCACTCCCTCCATGTTATTATCGTTACTACAGTCTTACTAGTAGTTCTGTGAACAGTAGACCTCACTCCCTCCATGTTATTATCGTTACTACAGTCTTACTAGTAGTTCTATAAACAGTAGACCTCACTCCCTCCATGTTATTATCGTTACTACAGTCTTACTAGTAGTTCTGTGAACAGTAGACCTCCCTCCATGTTATTATCGTTACTACAGTCTTACTAGTAGTTCTGTGAACAGTAGACCTCCCTCCATGTTATTATCATTACTACAGTCTTACTAGTAGTTCTATAAACAGTAGACCTCGATACCTCCATGTTCTTATCGTTACTACAGTCTTACTAGTAGTTCTGTGAACAGTAGACCTCCCTCCATGTTATTATCATTACTAACAGTCTTACTAGTAGTTCTATAAACAGTAGACCTCACTCCCTCCATGTTATTATCGTTACTACAGTCTTACTAGTAGTTCTGTGAACAGTAGACCTCCCTCCATGTTATTATCGTTACTACAGTCTTACTAGTAGTTCTATAAACAGTAGACCTCACTCCCTCCATGTTATTATCGTTACTACAGTCTTACTAGTAGTTCTGTGAACAGTAGACCTCACTCCCTCCATGTTATTATCATTACTACAGTCTTACTAGTAGTTCTATAAACAGTAGACCTCACTCCCTCCATGTTATTATCGTTACTACAGTCTTACTAGTAGTTCTGTGAACAGTAGACCTCGCTCCCTCCATGTTATTATCATTACTACAGTCTTACTAGTAGTTCTATAAACAGTAGACCTCACTCCCTCCATGTTATTATCGTTACTACAGTCTTACTAGTAGTTCTGTGAACAGTAGACCTCCCTCCATGTTATTATCGTTACTACAGTCTTACTAGTAGTTCTATAAACAGTAGACCTCACTCCCTCCATGTTATTATCGTTACTACAGTCTTACTAGTAGTTCAGTGAACAGAAGTCGAAATATTCCAACAGGGATCTTTTTCCATAACAACCCTATATTTTGAGTTTTATTAATATAAAAAAAATGGCTGAAAATGTGACATTAGCTCATTTTCAACACTTTTTGAGCATATTTGCGGATCTATGAGACAAGACTTAATGAAAAAGTGCTCTATATATAGCTCTCTTCTAACAAATACAGTAAATTTTTTTATAGGCTCACAACAGAAATATATGTTAAACTATTTGAAAACTAGCAGCGAGATTTACTCTTTACATTTAGATAAGAAGTTTCGTAGTTTTCTTTCCCTTCTTTTTTTATTGCCATGACAAAGAGTGAATGTAATTGAAGGGTGAAAGGGAGTATAAGTCTAGACAGAATAGAGGAGTAGTCCCAAATAAACGACAAAGACCAATGCATTTTAAACCGTGTGGCTTGACAGCGATTGATACTTTCTCGTTGACCAAGGCGGCTTTGCCGGGACAGAGGATTGAAACCCGGACCCCCAGCACAGAGGTCCGACACCTTACCCCTAGACCGCCAGGTCACCCTCATATTAACAGTTCGCGGTGTTGAGGGTAGTGTGTGGCGTAGCAGTTATTCAAAATATTTTCGGTTAGCACCATATTTTGTAATATTATATGTTCCTTTTTTTATGTTTCATGTTTGCTTTATACAGTCACCTTTCTATCCCATAGACCCTTAGATGATATTGTGAACATTAATCTTACACGCAGATCGCTGTCGGCGTGTCTCTGATCTTCAAGGGGAGGTACGACCTAGGCGGCACATCAAAGATGGAGCAAGCCAACAGACTGAACAACTATGTGGTGGTGGGAGTGTTCATGGTAACCATCATCAACGTGTTCATTGCGGCGTTCAGCATCACCGCAGATGGCTCGGAAACGACTGCGGTCAGAAGTATTCAAGCTGATTCTGCACAGTCTGTTTCTGCAAACTCGCCTACATAGTAACGAGTCATCATAATGATCTTAAATTAAATAAACTGATTCAGGTTCATGCCTCAGCAGCCATTTTGGTTTGTGTTTACCATCATGTATTGCTTGTGTTGAATTCAATAGACTTATCACTCCTAGACTATTCATGTATTGCCATTGTTCCTAAGCCGGATGCAGCCAAGCCATATTTACGGCTGTGACGTCACTAGATATATTGCATCGACTTAGAATTTTAGCAATAGAAATACATAGTCCATGATTAGCATTCTACATGCGCTACACTGGACCGATAGCGCTCTGTGGTTGTACCATCACTTAATTTAAAATTGCCGTAGGGTTATACTACACGTTGGTCCTGTTGGTTTTGGATTTGGTGCGCATTCTAATAGTAATAAGTATATTTCGAATACTTTGAAGCATTCAATAGCTTAATGTTAAACCTTCTTTCAAAAGTTTTATCTACAGATAAAGAAAAGGCGTGTATAATTACTATTATTAGAGCGTGTAACGTAAACTTGCCAAACCGACTGCTTATATTACTAGTACACGACTTATAAACAAATCTAACTAAAGAACAGACACACCACCGATTCCCGCCATTAATTCACCACTGAGAAAAGAAAAGTCTCATTAATTGCACCAATAACACGCTCTACCGCCACGCTGGGAATTTAAACCAGGACCTTCAACTCAATAGACAGACGAGCTATCAGCTGAACTAAGGTGCCACACAGGTGATTATAATAAAATTAATATAAAACGTGTTTTTGAGAATAAAGTTGATTAGGGTTTGGAGAAGTGGGTGAGCACGTGGGGATCCGGGCTTGGAAAAGGGAGGGGGGGGGGGTCGCGTGACTGATTATCTATAAGAAATAAATAAATTACAAGAAAAAATATATTTTATAGGAGGTTGAGACTCCCAGTTTTATCTTATCTCCTCGAATCTTTACAGAAATTAGAATATTGTCCAATATAAAATTGTTGATATTCAATAGGCTAACAGAAAATACACTATGAACCCGTTCATCCGAATTTGATGGGACTAGGTCCATCCGGATTATAAAAAAATTCAGAATAGTCCGTAATTTTGGGATGTAAAAAAATTGGGGATCTACAATATGTTGTAAATATTAACTGTAACTTTAGTACCACTCTAATGTATTTTGCAGGACATGATTGTAATTAATCTTTTCAGTTATTTGGATAAAGGAGGGAGTGCTAAAATGAAAGTTCGCCCGGGCACAAAATTATTCTTGAGGTGGCCTTGGCAATATCAAGGACAGAGGACTTTACTATCTGAAGTAATATGGATCACACGCATCGATGTTACTAGTCAGGGGTGGACTAACTGGACTGGCAGGCTACGAGCGGCCGGACTACAATATAACGCCCTAAGGTGGATGAAGTAAACGAGGGAAAAACAGTTTTTGCAGTTTTTATGGAAAAGAATTTTTTGCCAAAATAAATAAAATATTTCTTCAGTAGAAACATAAAGGTTAGTTTACTTCACATGTTGATATCAACAGTTGTTGAATATCCTTCATGAGCATAGCGGCATTAGACGAGAAACTTTTTAAATGAAGATAAAAAAAGTTGTCATTAAATTCCAAAACATCCTTGATGATATTCAAGAAATTTTTAGGTCACGATGTGAAGAAGATTAAATTCTATGTTTGTACTTGAGCAATATTTTATTTATTTTGGACAAAAAATATTTGCCATAAAAACTGTAAAAACACTGGCGTTTTCTCGCATCCCCTTCCATTCCACCTTAACAAACAGTCATGGAAACATTATGGATATTTTAAGTGCCAAATAAGAATTACATTATTTCGCCCCACATAGTAATGTATATGAGTGTCACATATTTATCTTAAAGTGATGGTTTTTTTACATTATACAAAAATGTGAAAAAATTTGACCTAGAATAGGCAAAAGTGGAGATTTGCAGCAAACCATTCCCAAGATTGATGATCTTTTTTATGATTATAGTTACCAATGTAGTTTACTAAGTATTATTGTAACTTAGTTATAGTAAGTTAAGCATTCAAGTTTTCTTACGTAAGATGTAGTTTTATTGTAGAAATAAAATGAATATATTTTTATCTCTGATAAATAGTACATATTTTGGTAGAACCATCCGTTATTATTTTTAGCATAATGATTTACTTTTGTCTGCATGAACTTTCTTGAACTCTTATTTTATAAATAAAATAGATACAATAACTCACTATGTACAAAAATAACTGATTTTCTCTAAGAACGGACTGGTTCCATCAGTAAAAATATATTCCAAGTTTCTCAATGTTGGCAAAATTGTTCAAGGTTTAAGAGACATTCCCAAGTCCCATGGCGTGACTGAAAGGTTGCATGTCCCAGGATTGATCCTATAAAGAAACCAACTTGGACAGGTAAAATAGTAGTGACTGTTTCGCGAATAGAATTAATACTCCTAGACTAAGCGTGTCTAGCCACTGTACCAGCATATACATATTACTATTACATAATATATGTGTAACCACTTCCGATGTACGGGATTCAACATTTAATTGTATATGGTTGTGACGTAATTAAAGGGCAGTGTTATACAGTATATATAGTTCAAGTTGACTTGGTTTGATGCGCTGTCTAGTAGTAATAGGTGTATTGTCTCATATTCTATACATAAAGCTTAGGTAATACGCCGAAGGAGATACAATTTTATGGAGGCTCTTGATTTTGAAGTATCAGACAATGCAGAAGAATACTATTGATATGAGAAGCTAATATAACGATACTGCATAATAAATCAACCCGTAATTATATACATTTATTTTTTGTGGAATCCTCTTCATGGTATAATATGGGTAATTATTTTGGAACTAGTTTGTAGACACACAATTACGGTATTATAATATTATTCTAATGAAGTAATCGAAATGAAATCAACTATGTATACTTTTGTTTTCTGTCGTATTTTAAGAAGCGTAATTTATTTATTTATTTAGCAGTAACAGTTGTAATTAAAATGTATCAGTCATATTATTAGTAACTAACAAAAATTTGAAGGTGAAAACAAACCACTTAACTTTCTCACACCATATTTTTAGTAGGTTAAAACAAAATACATTAACGAAAACTATCAATTTTGTTAATTACCCATTTGATATAATATTAACTCTAGTGAACGAGTTCAAATAAAAATTAAAGCTACTACCATTACTTGGCTTATATTTGAGGTAGATAACTATTTTTCCTCTTATTTCTTGTAATGGAATTGTGTTCGAATAGTCGTAAAAGTATGTTTTATCGGCTTCAAATAGGCTGACCATATATCCCATTTTTAACGGGTACAATTTTTTTTTTTTGCTTTGTCCCAGCCATCCCAACGTCTTAGTAAAAATACAAATTGTGTACAGTTTTTAATAAAACTTTAAAATATACTTGGGCCTACTTATTAGTCCCTCATAACCTATAATCAAGTTTGCATCAATGGCTGCCATTGTGGGTACCAGTCATTCGTGTAACCATCGGTAGAGGCGCCTTGATCGAGATCAACAATTATTTCCCATTAAATAAAATAGTGTAACTTTTTATTCATAGAAAAGAAAAAAATACATCCTAGAAACCTGTGGCACATCCGTGGGTGGGGGGTAGAAATGATGCAGTTGCCCCCTCCTCCCTTCCTTAAGACACATATGATTTTGATAAAAACCTTAAATTCATCAATTTGAACTATAAAATCGAGCACTGAAGATATTTTGAGTGAATTTAATCTATATTTTTTAGTCAAACATGCAACTAAATTCAACTTGTTTCTAAATGAAGACTACTTCAAATAACTTCTAGAGACATCACATTTTCAAAAAACTGCCAAGTGACGATTACCCCAAATAGCTTCTAAAGGAATTTAATTTTCAAAAATTTGCCAAATGAAGACTAGGTACTTCGAATACCTTCTAGAGGAATCTAATTTTAAAAGATTTTTCAAGCGAAGACCGCTCCAAATAGCTTTTAGGTGTTTCTATTTTTTTTTTACTTTTTACTGGAAAGTATCCTCGGACTTCCCTTTGGGTTGGAGGACAAACCTCTTAAAAAAACACCTTATTTTGTTATTCATCCCCCAACCCCTTACCCTCCGTAATTTAAATCTGGCTACAATCTTGATTGTTTACGCCCCCTCCAAAAAGTATATTTCTGTGTGCGCCACTGTTTGCAACACTTGCAGCGTCCATTCGGTAGCGTTAGTTTTTGTTCTGTTCACTTTTTGGTCGCAGCATACGCGTGTCGCATATTCCTAAGTTTTTATTTTACATTTTTGGAAGATTTAAGTCTCAATTTTTGAAATTTTTTGTGTAAAGTAAGTTTATCTAAAAAGATACTCATGGTATGAGAGTGATGAACATCAACCTAAAAGTTAACTGTGGGCTGTGTTAATAATTATTGTAAGTTCAATGTTTTTATGTAATAAATATATTTTTCTTTTAAAATGTCCTACTCTTTATGAACTTCTTGCCCCCTCTTCCCCATCCTGTTTTTGTCTCAAGGAATCATGGTCAGCCTAGTTTTAAATATATTGTATGGGCACCACTTATACACACTATTAACTTTTATTATGTGTTATGCATAAATAAAGACCCAGCCCATAAACAAATAATATACCCAGATGCACAACCTCCAGGTTAAAATGGTTGCGCTCCTTTTGACAGCTTCAGTCCTTCACACTAGGATCACTGCGGTTAGTCCTATCACAACACAGCAGTTATACTAGCGAAGCCCAGTGTTAAAGAACATAAGCTGGGAAAAGAAGCGCAGCGAAACCCCCGTAAGGTTGAGAGTTTGTTTCTTACTTGTCTGTGACCCAGCCTAAATCCCACGTATATACAAGATCAAATAAAATTATTTTACAAATTATCCCTGTTTAAAATGTATATATATATATTTATATACACAGTATATATATTGTGTATACCCCGTTTATAGTAAAAGGTGGTAGTAACATTCATTACACTATGCCTCTATCGAGAAAAACTCGCCATAGTCGAAATTGGAAAGGTAAGTTTGAGACGTCTAAAATGGAAGCTTCTGTACATCCATTTGCACTCTTAATAATTATGGCTTTCCAAAAAGTTTGATAGTCATAAACCATTTTAAAGTTAAAAACTAAGCAATACATATGTGGCCAAACTTTACATAATTCGTGATGGTAGGCCTACACGTACTGATGTTATATCACATAAATAACAAGCCAAAGCTTGCACATTTTACAAGTTGTTGTAGGTGCATGACCTTAACCTCCTTATAATTCATAGTGCTACTATTCTTGGCTCATAGGTAGCTCTGATGATGGTTTCTTTTTAGGAATTATTAGAAACCATGGAAGAGATCTTGGCCACTATTAGATCAATTATGCTGCAAAATATTTTATGAAATACCTCATAATTATATAAATAGGATGCATAAATCCTGTAGTAATAATTAAATTACTGACATTTTTATAAAATTCTTACACACTGCTAAAAATTATAGTTGCAGTTGCCTACGTTTATATAATGTGAAATGATCTCCCATTACTAATAATTTGAACTAATTTAACCCTTCATAGGGCAAAAGACTTGTGAATTAAAGTTCGATACAATTGAGGCGTTCTACGGAAAATGGGCACATAGGCCTATGTGCACTTTATACGCAGAATGGCTTATTTGATTCATAATTTCATTTAGTATTATCCTTGAAAGTTTCACCGAGATATTTTAACAAATAAGGTTGGTACATCTAATATTGTAACGTTTTGGAATAAACGTTACGAAAAGATCTACCATTTGAAGGACTTCGATGTGTTCCTGGATCACGGACCATAACAATCTAACCGAGTCTGCCACTCGAAGTGACTATGTGTTAGTGAAACAACAAAAACATACCGACGCGGCATAAGACTAAATATCATTTGATGGAGTTCTTGTCTGACGCTAGCTCGGTTCAACATCACGTATTATGTTCTTCCTTCTCTCTCACACCTCTGTCCTGTCTTGCTCCCATTGGTCACTAGCCCCGAGATCAAGAATGTATTACCTTTCATGGGCATGTTATAGGGTATCATAAGTATCTCGGATCGTATATATTGGCTTCTTATAATGGTTTTAACCTACTATTACACTTGGTTCTAGACGGCTATGGAGGCCACCCTTAAGGTGATTATCTCTTGTTTGCGCTTCACGCTCCACGATGCTAAAAGGTGAGAACATAGAGGCTAGATAATACCATTGTTTTATAGGGTACAGTTTGCATTTGGTTATAATTGTCTGTATATTTCTTGCATTTCACGCTTGTACATTGAGGAGACAGTTTGGATTTAGCTATGATTGACCACATGAATATTTCTTGCACTTCACGCTTGTACATTGAGGAGACAGTTTGGATTTAGCTATGATTGGCCACATGAATATTTCTTGCGTTTCACGCTTGTACAGTAAGGGGACAGTTTGAATTTAGTTATGATTGACTTTCACGTATATTTCTTGCGCTACGCGCATGTACATTAAGGGGACAGTTAGCATTTAGTGATGGCTGTCCACATTTATATTTCTTGCTCTTCACGCACGTACATTAAGGAGACAGCATTCAGCTACAATTGCTAACATTTTTCTTACTTGCGCTGTATGGGGGAAATGTTCCCTTGTCATGTTCTACAGGACATGTTTTGCTAGAGCTGGTTATATTAATTTAAGGGGGCTTTGTTGCTCATGTTATATTGTCATATATTCTAAATTTCGGCAAGATGCGCGTAACGCTGCACGTGGACTCGGCTCAGTGAAGTCACGACTTTGCCCTAAGTACCGATTTGTTTCAAAGTTTTTCTTACATTCGCACTGAAGAGCTATCTATGGATATATAAACTTATTTTATCAATTTCGATGTATCAATTTTTTATGTGAAAATAAAATTATTGTTACCTAGAAGGGTTTTTTTTCTTTTAAGATACAATATAACATATTTGGATATTACCAGTGATCTCTATACTATACTTGATGACATAAATACACCCCTTGCAACGGAACAAATCTTGACGCTAAAGTTTGTCGTCTGCTTCCTAGCTATCGAACAGATTTAACCCTTTCTTTCAATGTTCTGTAAAAACGTGTGTCTGGCGAATAAAAGTTTTTTTTAATAGTGAAGTATTATACCCAACTTGACTGAAGACACATTTACATTAAAGGATATACAATTCAGTTTTAAAGGTAATATTGTACAAATAATAAGAAAATAGGTAATATATTAAAATATGTAGCTAACGCCCATGTTGTTCTGCAAGACTACAATATATTTGTAATTAGCTTATATAATGGTTTCAGAAACAATATTATATTTAAAATTCGTTAAATGAATTGAAAAAAGGTAGCTTAAAACTTAATTACATTCGTTTGATTGACCAACTTTGTGTTAGTAGTTTTACATTCAAATTATCATTTAGGTTATAGGTTTGCATGAAGTATTAATATATTACAATAGGTATATTTAAAGTTGGCTCTTAGCTTGTGTAGCCTATTGCTTCAGAAGACATATTATATTTAATGTTCGACAACTATAATGAAATAAGGTAGCTTAAAACTTAATTACATGTGTTTGAATAATAAACTTTGTGTAGTAGTTTTACATTCAAACTATCATTTAGGTTATAGGGCTTGTATGAAGTATTACTATATTACAATATATATATAATTGGTTCTCAGCTTGTATATTTCTTTCAGTAACCATATGTTACCGATAACTTTAATGAAACAAGGTTGCTAAAAACCTGATTACTTTTGTTCGAATGGCAAACTTTGTGTGTAAAAATCTTACGTTCAAACGATAATATAGGTTATAGGCGTGTAGAAAGTATTATTATTTTAGCCTAAATCGACTTATTTAAAGAATCAAGGCATCAGTGTTGAATTTAGTTATGTTCTTCAAACCTTTTATTAACACATTTATTTCGTTTAACTAATCATACATTGATATATCTCGTATATTCATAAAAATTAGTGAACGATGTCGAAATGCAACATTGCCTTGTATGTGTGTAAGAGAGAGAAATACACGTAAGTTTCTTTCTCTCTTTCACAATGGTGTGCAGACAACAGTTTGAAAATTTTAGCCGCAGATGTCTATCTAGTTATATTATAGAGATCAATGCATATTAAATACCTGAATTAATCTTCTAAACTTAAAATATTTGCTTCTAGAGACATAAAAATACAGCTATGTTTATATTTTGTTATAATCCATGACATACTATATAAATACTTTTCATTAGTTGTTTATTAATTTATAGTTAGTAGAACACTCACTTTAGCGCTACATTTGTCAAGACCATATTTTACTAGCGTGTTAGAAGCGAGAAATTCTTGGGGCGAATCTATTACACCAATACATATTCTATGTAAATAATCTCTATACTATGTAAAAGGAGTGGGAAACTATTTTCCCAAAAAACTATAAAGGATTAGTCATAATAGGTATTTATTAAAAGTAGAATCATATAAAAACTAATAGAGTACGCTGATGACTACAAAAAAAACCTAATAAGCCAGAGGAGTTAAGCTACACACTCCACTCTTAATGAACATACAAGTGGTAAATGTTTATAGTGTTGGTACAATTTATTCAAATTCCACCGCCTTTTGCAAACTAGTTAAAAACTTGTTTTCCTCTTGTGACTGATTTACGTAATCTTCATTTTGAAAATAGGTAATTTAAGTAATTTTTGAATTCATTACTCACACGTCACTTATTTTGTTTTGTCAAAGTTTAAAATTTAACTTGTAGAGTTTTGTTTTACTCAAAAAATTTATTATGATGATTGGGTCATTTTGATATAAGGTCCTGAAGGTCATGGGCTGTATCCGAATAGTCTACTTCACGCGCCGTCGACCCTTGACGCTCACTCGATAATTGCATTGGCAATCACGTGATCGAGTGAACAACCGTCCGAATAGTCACGAAGTGAGCCGCTGCACCCTGCACAAGCCCTGAGACCAAGTGTGACGGCAAGTTACCCTTCACACGCCGTCGATGCGGAGTTTGACTGGCAACTGTTTAATTTTTCGTCTGCTAGAGTAATGTGATCTGTGATGTGTAATCTGCTATCTATGATAAAGTATTTTAACTATACCGGTACTGCTCATGTTGTAGTGTTTTTTGTGTTGTGTTGGAAATGTCTAGTGAAAAGAAGTGGGTTTGGATATTAAAACGTTGTATTCGTTTTCATTCCCTGATTATAGATGGTGTTTAAAATAGTTTCTAAGATCACGGGTAGGAAGCAGCACTGCAGACTCAAGGGCGTGTAAAGGGTAATTGCCGTTCGAAAAGTCTGTTGCAGTTTTCGATCTCAAGTGGGTGTAAAGTGTAATTTTATCGAGTCTGCATGAAGTCTGCGTCAAGTCAAGTGTACTTGACTATTCGGATACGGCCATGGTCAATTGTCTCTACTCTACTTTAAAGGTTAAAAACGTCACAAAAGGGTTATCAATTTTACATAATGCATCAATAACTTTATCTCATTTACACTTGTAAATAACTTGCTCAAGTCATTCTATGCTAGCTCGTTGAACTATTTCTTGTGATTTAGGGAAGGAACGTTTCTTAATCTAATTTCATTATTAAGGTAAGTAGCAAGGCCTAAGTTTATATTGTATGCGATTTTAAAAAATACACACTATATAATTGCAAAATAAAAATATATAATTGAAAAATAAATTTGCAAGCAAATTTTATGTGTCCAAAACTGTAGCTATGCCACTCATTTCCATTTTAAAAAAATCTTCAAATAAGTTGTTTCAAGACTTCATACTATACTCTTATTTTGTTGTAGTTTGGCTTTTTTTTTTGTTGTTGACAAAACTGCATTAATCTGGATTTGAAGAGGTTTGTTTTGTAGCTAGACATCATGAGTGGGGAAATGCATCACCATTTGAACGACAACCTGTGGGACTCTGACCCTTTCCTGTACGACCTCATCAAGAAAGAACGCGAGCGACAGTCGTCAGGTTTGGAGATGATTGCTTCGGAGAATTTCACCAGTGTCCCGGTTTTGCAGTGCCTCAGTTCGTGTCTGCACAACAAGTACTCAGAGGGGCTCCCTGGACAGAGGTGAGGACCACAAGAGGTTGATTTAGGTACTTTAGAAACCGGCTGACTGAGACCACAGCCAAGAGGTTGGTCTCAGATCATTTGCCTCTAAACCCACTTCACTGGCCAAACAGTCTAAGACATTACTCTTGTGTTAGACTGGCCTGCTAATGATAGGAAGATCAAAGTTTGAATCTTGGTCGGGTCTACCAAGGGTGGTTTTTCCTTGATGGTTTACCTCTTTACTTCCACACAAATGCAGGAAGACTACTTCTAAAATACTTCCTTCCTCATTCCAACCTCATAAGATTAAATATATAGGCTATGTGTATAACCTGAACTAATATAATGTGATGGTTAAAAAACCTTCAAAATGTTCTTAAGCTTTTCACCCATCTTAGTTGCATGCAGTATAATCTTGCACGATACTTGATTCTTCTGCTTGAACATTCACAGGGTGGCCACAGAAATTCACTTTTCAAATTTCTTGACTTTTCATGGTTTTCCAGAAGAAAAAAAAAATCAATAATTTATCTGTGACCTGTACCGATGAGAACGTTGACGAAAGTTTCAGGCTCATCTATGGCTTCTTGGTGCTGTGGAGGTCAAGGCTCAAATTGCAAACGAGTTTAACTAAGAATTATGTTCTTAATGGTTTCCCACTCTCTCTCCACAAAAATGCTTGTTCATTTCCTTTGAATTATCTTTCTCAATCCATGCGAAACATTCATAAACTAAATAACTGGTACAAGGCCGTAGCCAGCCAATAATTTCAGGGGGGGTTTGGTGGGCCCATCCTCCAATTGACGGAGGCTGGAAAAAATTCTAAATAAAAAACTGTTCTAGAAGCTATCTGAAGTGTTTTTTATGGCAACACTACCACCAACTATCGGAGGCTATAACAAATTCTAATTATTAAACGGCTCTAGAAGCTATCTGAAATTTTTTTTATGACAATATAACACCATAACTGCCGAAGGCTAGAAAAAAATCTAAATAATAAACACCTCTGGAAGCTCTCTGAAGTGCTTTTTATGGTAACACAGCCCCCTAATTTGTACTTGTACCTTAATTTTGATATTGTTTGAAACATAAATAAAGCCGTATATATTTTGTTCATAAAATTTTGGGGGGGGTTTGAACCCCAAAACCCCCCCCCCCCCGACTACGGCCTTGAACTGGTAGTGTTTGACTTGACTATCAATGTTATGTGTGTGTGTGTTTGTGTGGAGCAGCATAGTCCTCCCAGGTCAGCTGTAAAGGGTTCATTTTGTGTAAAAACGTTTACTTGCAGTTCTTTAATAACTACGTCCATACTGTATAATTTGTGATGTCACAGGCCACAAAGTTGGCCGCAGCCAAATTGCAATGCCCAGGAGACAACTGTATGACTCGGAAGACCGCTTACATTGCATGTAACATAGAAAGTGTGATGATATTTTATGGCTAATTAATCACCCACTTAAAATTCTCATTGAATCCCTTGAAAATGTTCATTTTAATCTAATGTATGGTAATATAAGTTGATATTTCAAGGGGTAAGGTATTATACCTCTGCGATGACCTTTTAAATACTGATGTGGCTGTCCTTGGTTAAGAATTGGATACTTGTCATATCCTTTAACCTCGCATATTCATGTATGTCATTTGTGCTTCCATGGCTCACTTGATGTCCTAGTTGTAAACTCTACCTGGTGGACAAGGTAAGCTAAATCACACTTTTGTTAGAATTTTCTGAGCTAACTTCAATATGTGATTATTTAAACTTAATCTACTACAGAGCCGCATGCAGCTTAACCCTCCCCCAAGATTTTTTTTCTTTTGCGGCCCACACAGTTGGAAAAGTAGTCTAATATAGTAAAATTGAACCTTTTAGCTGAGAAACAGAAAGCTATGATTTGCTTGGAAAGATGTAAAGAGTAAGACGTATCAAAGATTATATATTTTAGTCTAAAATTTGTTTAGTATGTAATTAAACAGGTTTAAATTACCACTTCCTATATTTTATTCACAAATGTGCGCTTGTGTTCACTTGTTTTATGTTTTTGTTTTTGTATAACTTAACCTGGCGAAAATTAGCCGAATATGAATCTTGGATTCAATTGTGGCCTTCAGGCACGTTTAAGTTGGTACCTACTCCTGATGTAATATATATATTAATAAAATGAAGGGTCTGTCTGTCATAAATGTTGTGCAATATCTACCGTATGCAGCGGTCTGAAATTTTAAAATTATTAGCGCACCTTGAAGCCGGAATTTTAAAATTTTGTTTGGATTTGATTTTTTTAAATTAGGCCTAACTAAAAACTGGGCCAGAAGAAATAAAATGAAGAGTTTTTTCATTTTTTTAAAGCAAAGAAAAGTATTTCCTGGCTACTTCTGCTAGTATTATATAGACTCAAAATCCCGACTAGAGATACTAATAATACTGCCACAACATTGCACCTCATATTTTCCCTGATCATTATTTTTCCAAAACATTTTGTGAGTGGTGGTCTTGAGATGTTAGCCTCTCAATAGCCTTGCTAGTGGTGGTCTTGAGGTGCCATGGTCTTAATAGCCTGGCTTACCGGTTACAGGGATGTTAAGGCTCGAATCTCAGCCAGAGTTCATTATTATGGTTTGTCCACATGTGTTTATCACATGCCAAAGTCATTTAGGCCTATAGCCATGGTATTTAATGTAATAATACATTAATACACAACTAATCACGCTTTTCTCTTACGGGGTAGGCAAGAAACACTATCTATATATTATCTATATATATATATATATATATATCTAAAAAAAAAACTCTGTACTTAATCCATCCTCACCAGCTATCTCCACACTTCCCTATCCTTGCGTACTCCCTTAGCTTCAACAACATCCATACACCGAGTCATACATGCTCTTTATTCTTAAAACTCCTAATGTTTCGTTTTCACACAGTCATCTACCACATTTAGCCACGTCTTACATGACCTACCCCTTCCTTTTGATCCACACACACTCTACCTTCATATATTTGCTTCGTCACTTGATCCACACTCATCCTCTCAACATGTTCAAACCAACATAAGACGCTTCTTTCACACTGACCTATTGGATTTCCTTTCAAACCACACTCCTTCAGCACCCATTCATTACTGACTCTGTCCATAAAAGTTTTTCCACATACATTTCTAAGATATCTCATTCCAGCTACATTCACCTTGCGCTTGTGTTTATCCTGACAAACCCACACTTCACACCCATACAACAATGTTTGCATTAACACACTTTTATATACTGCCATCTTTGCCTCTTTCAATACTACTTCATTCTTTGCATTAGTCCACATACATCTAACTACTCTCCGAGATGCATTCAACCGTCTGTTGATTTCACCATCCATCATTACATTTTTACAGAACATTCTATCTAGATACACAAAATCATTCACTTGTTCTAACAGTTTTACATATAAACTAAACTGACAATCATTTCCTGATCTGTCCTTATTAAAACTATCCCCTTAGTTTTGGAGACATTTATACGAATATTCTTCTGCCTGTTGTCACTTTCATTCTCGGCAAATATGGCATCATCTGTATATGACAACATTCTTACATTCACACCGTCCATTTACACACCAACCACACAATCACAAACATCCCTCATACAGTTACTCATCCATGAATAAATTAAACAACCATAGAGACACATCACAACAACCTTGTCTAACACCCTGTTCCGATGCCAAACCATTTGCTCAAAGCTATCCACCCTAATGTACACTTTCTTCCTCACTGTCATACATTTCTAAATCACTTGTTGCAATGCAAATATCTGGTCCATACAACCTCTACCTGGCATAAAACCACATTGCCAACTCCAAATATTGTTTGCAGTTTTTTCATGCAGCCTCTTAATTAAGACACTTTCAAAAACTTTGCATGGAATAATCAACAAATGATCACCTTATAATTCTTACAAAGACAATGACCTCATTCTTTCAGTCATTAGGAACATTCTAAATCCCAGCTCACACACATTGAATAACTCAAATTCTGGCAAAAAGTACCATTCCCCCATACTTAAGCATTTTACTTGTGATCCCATCTATGTGCGCAGCTTTGCCATTCTTTAACACTTTCATAGCTTTTAACTTCTCAGCCTTGCAATTTCTTTCACTCATCATAACATTTTCCATATTTTCTGCTACTTTCTACTTTTAAAAAAAATAAAATTATAACATATAACTTAAAAAAAAAGTCATGATATAACAATCTGAAAAACGGCTTATAAATAACATATTGGCAATTTTTCTGGCACAAACTTGCAAAAATAATGAAATAGCATTGTCACTCGCCGCACACACATCCATTATAGGCATGGCACTGAAATTGTTTATACTTTCTTTAATATTATAATAATAGCCGCCTCTGTGATTAATTGATATTACATTTTTTAACGGAGAATTTCACTCTCTATCTACAGGTACTATGGGGGGAATGAGTTTATTGACGAGATTGAGCTGCTGGCTCAAAGCCGTGCACTGGAGGCATACAACCTGGACCCTAAGGAATGGGGAGTGAATGTTCAACCGTACTCCGGCTCGCCTGCCAACCTCGCTGTGTACACGGGCGTCGTAGAGCCACACAGCAGGATCATGGGTAACACTAGATATACTAAATTGAGAACATAAGTTTTTTAAGGTGTGGGATCTTCAAATCCCTCAAACCCCAAAGAAGATTAAACGTTCTTAAATGTCTTCAAATTTGAAATTTGATTTTTTTTCAAACTTTGAATATGATTTTTTTTTCTTCGAGTTATTCTACTTATTAGTGGCTTAGCCCAACTTAAAACAAACCTATCATTAAATCTCCAAACCATCAATTAACCTTGGGATTTGAGACTTGTAGACAAAATAAATATTTGAATTAAAGAAACCTGATAGATTAGATTGAGCGGTAACTTAATTTTCTTCAAGAGACAGCTATTAGCTCTTTGTCCAGTGGCAGCAGTGTAAAGTGTGAACTGTGTTCTTCTTTTAATTGTAAAAGCCATATTGCGTTCGATCCCTAATATGTGTTTCCATCCCTCTCCTGAAAATATATCGCTGCCTAAGATGACCAAATAAGATGTGAAAGAGTCTAGACCCAAAAAGTCGCACAAGATATATCGAAAAAAAATTAAGTCGAGAGACAAATAAGGGAGTCAACCAATCAGTATTCCCTGTTTGGCTTCCAAAAGCTCCAAACCAAAGACAAGATACATGGAAGCTACATTTCTAAATAATTAAAGGTACAATTAATAATCAATGAATTTTATTGTTACTTTATATCAGAGCTCCAGAATATTACTTTTTATGTTGGATGAAAGGGAAGGAGAGTCAAAGGCAGTATTTTTGCAGTTTTTATATCAAAACAATTTTTTGGTCACAAGAAATCAAATACTAACTCTCCAGTGGAAACGAAGTTTAATTTTCTTCACATGGTGACCTCAACAATTTTTGAATATCTGTCGAGGATGTCCTGGAATTAAATGACAACTGTTTCTATTAATTTTAAAAGTTTTTCATCTAATGCCGCTATGGTCATGAGAGATATTCAAGAACTGATGATACCACCAAGAGAAGAAAATTAAACTCTATTTTTCTACTGGCACAATGTTTGATTTATCATGGCCAAAAAATTGCTTTGCTATAAAAACTGCTAAAATATTGCCCCTAACTCGCGTTCCTTACACTCTTACACAAGAATGGTAGAAGCATAGAGGAAGATGGAGGCATTTTACTAAAGTGACACAACCATAGGCTAGAAATGAATGATGATGATGATGGTGATGAACATCTTGCACTTTTTTCCCCCAAAAATGCCCTTTAAAAACTAGTTTTAGGTAGAAATTGGATGGTACTAGTAAAATTCATTAAGTCTAGTGTAAAACTCTAGAACAAGTACAGACTCGCAGTTGAAACACTGTCTTACGAAATTAGAATAAATAAATAATTTAATAATAGTAATTATTACTACAAAGGGTTTAACATACTTGAAATATTCTTGACCTTCACTCGTTGTCCAAGCAATATGACTCGACAACACAAAGGCTTGCACGACTGACCTCAAATGGCAAGTCTATTTTTATAAACCTGCAATAAGCTATGTACATTGTACATACAACGTTGCCATGCTTCTCAGAATGATTAACTAAAATTATAACAAATCTCTTGGCTCCAACTGATTGCCCATTGCTCTTTTTTTTTTCTATCAATTTTAATATTTTTATCAAAAAATTTTTGTGACTCAATTGAAATTTTCTCATTATAGTTAGTTAAAGGTATATTTGTGTCCCTCAGATAATTGAATGTCCAGAATTCTGAAAGATATTCAGTATTTGAAAATTAAAAAGAACTATTTATGATTTTAGGGAAAAAAAAAAACTTTTCAATTTTTTTGTTTTGAAGAGCTATTACGATATTTATTATTGATTTATTCCAATTTAATTCGAGGACAATTTTAATATTCAGTTATCATATTATTAATCTTTTACTTATCTAAATGTGGAATACACTTTTAAAATGTTAACTGAAAGGATGCAACATAACTTCTTTAAAAGAGGAATCCTAAAAGCTGTGTTGCAAGTGCACCACTCCTATTGAAGTGTTTTGATAGGATGGAACTAGTGATGGTACCCACGAATCCTTAAGGATATTTAAGACTTGAAAATTCAAGAAAGTTCTAGATTTGAAACTCACATCCCTAAAAAGAATCAATGATTCGCGACCCAAATCCTTAAAAAAAAAGGGGGGGGGGAATTGAGATCCAAATCCTTAAAAAAAAATCAATGATTCAAGACTCAGATTCTTAAAAAAAAGTTTTTATTTTTCCATTTCTTAAGTGAAATTTGTTTTAGAACTCTAAAACTGCCTATTGGTGGCTCGGAACCAATTATAATTATCGGATGAACTTAACAACCAACCCAAATGAATGTATGAATGTTATAACTAATGGATTATAAGACAGAATGTTAACATTTAGTTACTATTTGTATTTTCTATTATTCTTTTATATTGATGCTTCCTCTTTTGTTCATAAGATTTACAAAATTCAAATTCAAATTTGTTAATAAATAAACTGATAGAATATTAGGAAAATGTTAGAGCACAAATAAAAGTAAAAACACTGAATATATTTACACACATTTTAATATTTCAATGCTATTATAGCATCGAAATATTGAATTGTGTGTAAATATGTGTCAGTATTTGTACTTTTATTTGTGCTCTACCATTTTCCTAATATTCTTATAATTTTATTTATTACTAAATGTTTTTGCTCAATGCACTTTTTTCATATATATAAATTCAAATTTGTAAAATAGTGGATTCATCCCAATATGATGAGATCTAGGGATTGATCATCGGGGTATAAAAGCTTTGAAAAACTTTGACTTCATTTCAAATAGTGATCAACTTGAAAATCAATTCGAAAGTAAAATTTCTGATTTGATAATTATGAAGCTTCGCCAACAAATATATTTAATGTTAAATTACAAACTTAAGCACAATTTTAATCATTTTGTGTCATGATATATATATTGCAAATTGATGTTCCCATGACAAAAATTTAAAATAATTAAACTACATATTGTGATAAAACTTGATTCATCAGATTAATTCAATTCAACCACTTCTGCTACATGTATAAAAAACAAAATAAAGGAAGGTTTCACATTTTTTTCCATTGAATTTTTTCCACATTATTTCCTCTTTCCCTCCGTGGGCTTTCTTAATTAAATTTGCACCTATTAGTTATTTTTATTTATCTTTATCAATTACCTTCATTATAAAATTATTTAGCTATTGGGCCTCCTTGTTGAACATTTTATGCCTAAAGTTAAATAATTATGCAAGTAATTGTAAAATATTCTAACTTCGATTAGGCTTCATTTTATATTATTGGATATGACTTCGCTTTGAATTGAAAAAGTTTATATCGCACCCCCTCCCTATTGATTGATAATGAGAAGAAAACCATTACCTCTTTTTCCGGTGGTGAACTTTGTTGTTAGTGTTAATTTCTTTAATTGCTCCTAACCTGTTTATCTTGTACCTTTTTTTAATGCTTATTAAAAAGCCAGAATTTTTTTTTTCTAATCTACCTACACTTACATTTTAGGTTTAGACTTGCCAGATGGCGGCCACCTCACTCATGGCTTCTTCACAGCGACCAAGAAGATCTCTGCAACATCCATTTTCTTTGAGTCGATGCCTTACAAAGTGAACCCGAGACTGGGTTGATAGATTACGACAAACTGGCCGAGACTGCTCGCCTCTTCAAGCCTAAACTCATCATAGCAGGTCAGAGCTTCCTTTATGGGAGTATTAGGATTGAAACTAAGGATGGTACCTTTGAATCTTTAAGGATATTTGAGACTTATAGTTTCAAGAAAATTTTGGATCTGAGATTCAAAACATTGTGTGTTATTTGGGGCTTCTATGTTTGTATATTGTTTAGGTGTGTTTAGTTTGAAATGTTTGTACTGTTTTATGTGTTGCCGCCAAAACCAATGTTGGTGCACTTTTTACTGTTTTTTCGGCAGTTTGTTCTCATTTTGGGCTGTGAGCAGTAAACGTCATCTTGTTAAAGGATACAAAACTATCAATCGCCAACTGCATTTATCGGCTTTGAACGATTCTACAGTGCAAAAATCACGATACTCGTTTGTGTATCTTTAATAGTATACTAATATACAAAATCTGTGTACTCACATATTCATTGTGATGTCCAGATCAGAACTTTAATACAGTATACCTTATCAAACATAATAAAAAAGTGTAGAAACACTGTAAAATAATGTAAAGTAAGTGATAGTGAAGAAAGCCAACCTGAATGGAGAGTTAAGTTAGGCCTAGATAGAAACAAATACACTTCTCCCTTCATTCCTTCTCTTATTTTCTTCTTGAACTCTTACACTTCCCACTTATTCACACTTCCACAATTACACATTTTTAAAATTTTTTTAAATATTCCTTTTTCATAAGAAGAGACATCTTAAAAACACACAAATCACAAAGAAAGATATGTTATAGAACTATAATTTTGGTGTTGCAGGAATCAGCTGTTACTCTCGCTGCTTGGACTACAAGAGGTTCCGTCAGATTGCGGATGAAAACGGGGCATACTTGCTCTCAGACATGGCCCATATCTCTGGACTGGTTGCTGCTGGGGTCATCCCCAGCCCGTTTGAGTACAGCGACATTGTGAGTACCACCACTCACAAGACGTTGCGTGGTCCGCGTGCCGGAGTAATCTTCTTCAGGAAAGGTACATGATACTCTGGAGCTTTCTAACAAGCCTGACTCGAATTAATAACTAGGGTTCTCAATCCCCTAATAGCCAGCCACATTACCTGGGAAATACTCGAGCAAAAAATAAATAATTAATTAATTTTAGCAGTATGAGAATTACATTTTTTCAATTCAAAACAAAGTCGAATTGAATAATATGAAATATTTCCAAACCTGAATAAAAGTTTCAATATAAAAAAAAAAAGTTGCATGAATACAGGGCTTTTAGGGGTGGTCCCCAAGTCTTTAACAGTCCTATTTTTTAAAGTTGTTCCCTAAAAGTCTCTATTTTTGACATTTTGGTCCTTAAGTCCCTTTTTATTGATAAAAATTAATAAACTGATAAAAAAAATACTATAAACTTTTACAATAAAAAGTTGATGTAAGTTGCTTAGCATTTGTCAATTTACATTTCTTACAATAATTCATATAACATTTGAACGTGTACTGTTTGAGCATATTCATGTTTGAATATGATTAATTTGGGTGCCATTTTATATAAATTATTGCGCCCAATAAAGTACACTGAGGGGACATTTGAATATCACTTGTGCTTCAATTCATAGAGGGTTTTCAACGGCAGGTCTAGTGCTAACAAGTGATAAAGCAGTAACGAATGAACGCGGAATCAACGCTAGGCTAAACATTTTGTCTGGAATGAAGAGAGACTCAAAGTTTATTTAGTACCCATTACTAGTTTAATTTAGGTTATGGCCAGAAATGCCTCCCATAGCTATAAGAATTTCTTAGAACAAGACAAGATTAATAAAGAGAGACTTAGGAAAGATAGAGAGAGAAAAGAAGTAGGAAAGGTAGCACTAAAGCAGAGGGATGAAGGATGGAGCTACTAAGAGACTAGCTTCAGCAGTTAAACCGAAGAACTATTAAGAATTGAGTCTTGTACAAGGGATGTTTTATGGTGTTAAGGCTTTAAGAACAAATGAAAGTGAAGCCTCTCAAACAAGTAGTTTCAATTGCAAAAGTGATTGAAAAGAAATCTTCAAAGATATCACTTAACTTCAATAAACAACCTAAAGATTAAGAAACAAAAGATTAAAATCAAAACCAACTTACGCTATGTTTAGATTTGAAGGACACATTAATATATATTGTATTGTTCTTAATGTGCAGCATTTAATCTGCTTTAATTTTCACCTTTGCTTCCACTGCTAATGTCCTTTATAGCTTTCTATAGCCGAATTATTTTTTACACATATATTGGCTGGCTCTTTAATTTACACTTTGTAATAATGTTAACTTTATTAGTAAATTTAAAACATTGTCATAAGTTTTATTGTTACTAAATGCACAATATTTAAAATCTGTTATATTTTTGGTAATTGTTACTTTCATTAAGTTAGGCAATACTAAATAATATTTATAGTAATTTGTAATGCTAAACCAGTATTTTGTAAAGAATTTTCCTATTTGTTACCAAGAAAAAGTGTATTGAAATAATATAAAAATGTAACCCATTCGTTACCAGGAGTTTATCTGAAATGTTTTATACTATAGGACCAACTTATTTATTTATTTAATAATAATAATAATAATAATAATAATAATTTTAATAATTTTAATAATTTAATAATAAACAAAAATCCAATAAATTATACTTTTTGGTGTGAAATATTATGAAAATAAGGACTTAATCATAAGTTATACACATACTTTTTTTTTTTACTTAAAACATTAAAACACAATTTGATGTAACCCTCTTATGATAAAGTTTTTTCCTTTTCAATAGGTGCCACACAAATTCTATATACAACTTAGGCTATTGCATTTTTGTGAGATTCATTATCATAACAATTCAAAATTATAATTTATAATATAAAAAAACTTGTAGAGTAAATATATTTATTATTTTATTCCATTTAATAATATAATTAATATTGAATTCAACATGCATTTCAGATGTTCTCTTAGCTGGCAAATAATTTTTAGGAGTTTTAATAACAATATCAAAAAATCTGATTTTCCTGATTATTTTCTTTAATGTGCAAAAAATATTGGTCCCTGAGTCCCTTTTTTAATGAGGTTAAAGTGCTAAAAGCCCTGTGGATATGTAAACCCAGATGTTTATAGTAAGTCCACTTCTGACCACCACCATTGATTGACAGTCACTAATATTTGCTAATATGTCTTATTTGATTTATTAATTACAAAGTTCACCAAGAAAGTTATCAAAAGCTTTCAATAATACTTCTTTATTACTTTCTCTGTGATTTATCTTTACATAATTAATTAAACTGGCTAAGAATATTAATAAAATCGTAATATTTTTTCCCTGCCAAAGTGGCAACATTAACTTTCAATTTTCAAAAAAACTGTTTCCTATGGAAATCAGATTGTAACTTAATGTAATATATATTTGGAAAAGGTAGAGCAAAGCTGGCTGGAAACATACAAAAAGGAACAAACACAATATGTCTTTTACAATACAAAGAAGAACACAGTTTCACACTTTACATTGCTACCAATGGACAAAGAGGTAATGACTGCATCTCTAAGAAAATCGATTGTTACCGTCCAATCCTCTGACTTAAGTTTAATTCTAAGAGAACTCATGAGGAGGGAGAGTGTGAAACGAGCAATGCTAATTATTGAGTAAAACCACTTTGGAGAAAAAAAAAAAAAGGGACAACTGTAATTTATCTTTTGACTTCTGTAGAGTTTTAAAATTGTTCATTGACTTTGGACCTTGTTGGCTAGGTGTAAGGTCGGTGAGCAAGACAGGTGAGAAAGTTCTGTATGACCTTGAGAACAAGATCAACCAGGCCGTGTTCCCGGGCCTGCAAGGAGGCCCCCACAACCACGCCATTGCTGGTATAGCCACCGCAATGCTGCAAGCCAAGACCCCAGAGTTTCGGGAGTACCAACAGCAAGTGAGTCCTCAGAGATATTGAAAACAGAGGAAGGGAAATCCATTTTTGTTCCGTGACACTGCCTTGTCCTTTAGTGTACAGTTTTTTTTCCAAGCACCGTGTTTTACTATCCGTTTGGGTAGATGCAAGTGTAATAGTAACACTCATGTGTTAGGGATAGAGAATGTTGAATTTAGAGTTAATATACCCGAATTTGTATGAGAAGATAGTGGAAAAAAATTCTACCCTCAATACACCCGACCAGGATTCCAACCTAGACCTCCCTGTCATCGGCAGTTTTTTTTGTGTGTGATGACTTAGACCATGCGGCCACCAAAGCCAATCAAGGCAGAAAATCTTCGTAGAGGATGTTCTTAATATAAAAATACTCTTTAATGTTTAAATATTTTATCTAGAAACACTGAATTAATCAAAATAACCATGTAGCTATAGATGGGACCTTCGACTCCTTAAGAATATCAGATCCAAAATTCGAAGAAAAAAAAAATTTAATTGAATTTGTCTTAGGGGCAACCGCAACATTATTATAGAAACATTTTAGTAAAAAAAATTATAGAAAATTGTGGTCATTTAATCTAAGGGGTCACTCTTGCAATAGACTAGACTGCCAATAATATGGAGGTCCAAGTTCGAATCCCAGTCAGGTGTACTCAAAATTGTTTTTATTAATTGGTTTCCTGCTCTCCCTCCGCACAAATGCACATACACTTCCTCTAAATGCAACCTTCCTCATCCTTAACTCATTAGTGTGATTAGTAACAAAAAGCGGTACTAAAAAAATAATATACGGACAACTTAACAATTAGACTCGGACCATATATTTAACATTTAAATGAATGTATGAATGCTATGATAATAGCATTCTACCAAACAAGTTAACATTTATTTACTATTTCTCTTTTATATTATTTTGTTATATTCCTATTTACTCCTATGTCCATAATTTTACCAATATTAAGATTATAGTTTGAGGTTTGAAGTTAAAATGAAGATTCGGATTAGGAAAATAGTTGATTTGACCCATCTCTAAAATTAACTTTAGGAAAAATACTAAAAATCTTGAATCTGATTTTTTTCCACGCCTTTGAATCTTAAATATTTGAGGATTCGTAGTCATCCCTACTTATATTGTTGTTCGCAGGTAGTGAAAAATGCTAAAGTTCTGTGCAGTGGTCTCCAATCTCGAGGCTACAAGATTGCTACCGACGGTACTGATATTCACCTGGCGTTGGTAGACCTACGGCCGTCTGGCATCACCGGCGCCAGGGCAGAGAAGATTCTTGAGGAGATATCCATCGCTTGCAACAAAAACACTGGTAAACTCATCCTTCTTGAGGTTCACATTTAAACCATGACTATCTCATTAGTTTTATGAAACTCACCATTTTTTATACTCTGGTCAAATAATGTGAGTTGATCCATTAAAATAAAATGTAGATATCGCCAAATGACTTATTTGAAATACTAGGAGAATTTGTTTATTAATTATCATATAGGCCTATATATATTTTAGGAATGGACGCGAATGACATTTCTATATTGGAAAGGGAACTGGATGGGAATTGAGTCAAAATATCGAGATCTGGAAACTGAGAAGTTTTTTCTATTAGTTTAATAAACTGTGAGCCCCCAATTTCTCAAACTAATTTTGAAGTTTCATATGTTCACAATTTTTTTAGTTATTTAACCGTATGAAAGTATTTAAATTTTCTAACATACTTAAAAAGGTTTTTTTTTTCTATTGGTTTTATAAATTCCTAACTCACCTTCAACATAGATCTTGATTTTAAAATTAAAAAAAAAATGCATAGGTACTTTTTTAGCTTTCTGTGAAATTTATATTTTCCACCATATCGTAGGATGGTATTGTCTATAAGTTTGTAATATCTCTTTTTATTCACCATTTCACCACCATTCTCCCCATTTTTGATTAAATGTTTTTTCTTTCTTTTTGGGATGTTCTATTTACCATCTCCCCAAATTTCAATTTTTTATGACACCGGTAAGAGGTTGATAAATTTATTTTTGGAAATTTACAGCCCTGACCATTTCTCATAATCCAATTTAAATTTTAGATGTTTAAACTCTTCAGGTTATTTGAGATTCCTCCCCCCACCCCTTTTCACATTTAAATAAACTTTGACCCGCCTCGGTGGCGTAGTTGGCTAACACACTAGTTTCATGTTGAGCTTTGACTGCCAAGGGACGGGGAGATTGAGCTTCAAATCTCTGTCGGGTGAACTGGGGCTGATTTTTCCTAAATGGTTTTCCACTCTCCCTCCACGCAAATATGGGTTCACTTTCTCTAAATTCAAGCTTCCCAATTCCTAATCCATTAGCATAATTAGTAATTAAGTGTATAACCCAAACGAGTAGTAAGACACGGTGCTAAAAAGAAAACTTTGAAAGAAACACCTTTCCATTTTTTTGGACTTTTATTTTGAAAATTTCATTTCACCAGCCCCCACTTAGAAAGAGAGACTATATAGCACTATTTTGATATTTGGAGTAATCTCTTTATATTACTGGCAAATTTAATTTTCCACTTACCCTAAAAGGTTTTTTCTACTTGTATACTACCCCCCACACCTCCATCGTACCTATTCCATTTTGAAATTTAAAATTTTTCAGACTTTAATGTAGAACTCAATAGACTCTAAGCCTGCTTGCCAAATTTCATTTATTTCAAACAGAAAAGTTGTTGTTTGTATTAGTTTTGGACATTTTTTGTCCCCCCCCCACCCCAGCATTTCTCCATTTCTCTTTAATTAAACATTGAAATAAGGATAGAAGAGCAAGGCCTATACACTTAGCAGAAAACTTTAAGCCTCAAAGTTCATAATTGAAACCCATAACCCCAAAGCACTGGTGTGTAGTCAAATAGAGAGAGCTCAAAATAGCGGCCCCACAACATCGACTGCAACAAACAACACCATCCCTCTGGTCACTACTTACCACCCTGGACTCCACAAACTCAACAATCTCTTGAAAACGGGTTTCCCCATACTGCAATCCTCCACCACTACACAACATATCTTCAAGGAGCCCCCAAAAGTAACCTATAAACAACCAGCCAATCTACGCAACTTACTTGTAAAACCCAAACTGCCGGACCCCACTATTCAACCACAACCCAAACAAATATCAGGTTCATTTCCCTGCAACCGCACCCCCTGCAAAACCTGCACCATACATAAACCAACAAATTCGTTCTCCAGCAACATAACTAAAATAAATTATCCTATAAAAGGCCACCACACTTGTGATTCTGAAAACCTCATCTACCAACTGGAATGCAACCAGTGCCAAGCACAATACATTGGTCTCACAACAGAAACACTAAGAAGGAGAATGAATGGTCATCGACATGACACAAAAATGAAAAATAAAGATAAGCCTGTAGCAGCACATGCCGAAACCCATAATCTGGACTTTAATCACTGTTACACAACTAAGGTGGTTAAATCCCTGAATAAAGAAATATGCAACCCTTCACAACTAAGGATATGGGAACTGGCCCATCAATATATCATCAAATCCAGACAAGCCCCTAACCTCAACCTCAGATAATTCCTCTCCTTCCTACCAGCACACTTATTATTATTATATTCAATGTCACAACAATAATAATACAGTATATAAAACAATTTTTTAGTTTTTCTATCTATCTAGTTACTCATAGTGCTACCATCTATACAGTGATATCATAACTGAAAAACAGTCAGCTGTGGACAGTCAACCTTGCAGTTCAACCAAGCATCAGTCTACTCTCTTGGCCTGATGAAGCTGTCTGTGACAGTGAAAGCTTGTCCTTAAAAATGTGTTTGTGTGTTTTATAGTGTTCTATCTAAACAATTTCTACTCCAGTATCACCAAGGTAAGTGTGCTGGCTATCCCTCCTAATTTAAACCAAAACACATAACTATGTAATTTTCAGGGTACATCAGTCCCCTTCTCCAGCAGAAGAGAGTAAAGCACACTGATGTACCCCGAAAATTACATAATTATGTGTTTCAATTATGAACTTTGAGGCTTACAGTTTCCTGGTAAGTGTGTATTCCTTACCCTTCTATCCTCCGTTCAATGTTTAATCTAACATAGCTGTTTGGCGCCATTTTTCCAATTATCTTAGAAATATATATACTTTTTTAATTAACTGGAGGAGTCAGTGAGTCTCACGTCTTTCTGCTCCACTCCACCCTCTTAAAGCAAGAGATTTGAAAAACCCTCAAAATCTCTCACCCAATTCTAGAAAGAAACCTTCAATTTTAAATTTCAAGGCTCTGTGTGTCCGTTTGTTCAAAAGATTGATCAATGAATTTTGAAAAACGTTCAACACCTCGTTCCCTTCTACCTGCCTTTCAAATTTAGATTTCTACCTCATCTAAAGAGGTTTTTTTTTCCTAATTATATGCCGCCACCCCCCTCCCTACTACCCCTCCTGTATTTTTAAATTTACTATTTTTAGATTTTTAAAAGTTAAATGTGAGGCTGGATGCGTGGAAAAAGATGAAAAAATCGAGGTAAAAATTTAAGTATCAGAATGGAGGGAAAAAAAAGGGATTGTGACATCTCTAATTTCAATATTATTTTATAAATATTATCCTTTGACTGATGCAGTGCCAATTTTAAAAACCATAAATGAATTATTTTTCTAATAAAATAAAATGTGTAAATGTAGCTCATCAACCGAAGCGCAGTCAGAGGCTACTCATCTATCTGGTATTGAATCGGGCTCTATGGTTCAATGTTGGTTGATTTTTGTTTCAGTCCCAGGTGACAAAAGTGCGTTAAACCCGAGCGGTATTCGCTTGGGGACTCCCGCCCTGACCACGCGAGGGCTCGATGAGGAACACATGGAAAGAGTTGTCGACTTTATACACAGGGGTGAGTTCTTATAAACTAGGGATCTGAGAAAGACAACATGCCGAAATATATTACTCAATTTGTGTTTAAATGTGTTTGTGTAACTATTTATACTGTAGAAGACAAAAGGAAGAAAGAAGATGGCACTATAACCTCCTTTACTAACAAAGAAAATATGCAGAAGGTCCAAATAGAACAAAATAAAAACCCAATCAGATTGAGTCGTTTGAGTGATATAAGTAACAACAGTCTGAGAACAGATTACTGCTCCTCAGATGCATACAACTCACCCGGTTGCAGAAACTAGTTATAAGATGGTCACCCCTTGTGCCCTGATCATAGAAACCTCATGGCATAGTTAAACATAAATAAATAACCTATAGGTGCTCTTAAGGTAAAAAACCAATTTACCACAACATAAAGGAAACACAAGAGGTCAATTTTAAATTGTTTATTTATAATAATAATAATAATAATAATAATAATAATAATAATAATAATAATAATAATAATAATATATAAAGGTATGAAAACCACGTAAAATGGTACATATAATAAATTTGATTAACGTATTGTTAGATTATTTTGAAGGTTGAAATATATTTATAATATTAATATCAAAAGTTACTTCAGATTTCACTCTTTATTAATATCAGTTATTTTACTTTAATATTATATGCATTGATCAATTCCGAGTTTCTCTTAAAACATAATAACAAATAAAAAAATTATAGTCCAAAAAGTATTAATCTCATCTTTTAAAAGAATAAATCTCTATTTACAAAATTATTAGAATGATCTGCTTGACTAAATTTAACCATAAGAGCAATATATAATTTAAATTCATCACCAATAGATAGGAATAACAAACAAATCTGATTTAAATAGGCATAATTTCCTTTAGATTCTAAAAGGAGCAAGAGTTATTACCTTGGATTTTCTTACTTGACATTTAGTAATATTTAGTACAAAAAGTTGTTTCTTGGTCATATATATACACTTAAACAAATGCTAAATTATTAAGGCATTTATCTCCAGGCTTTACCAAAAACCATCTTAATTCCTTAATTTTCCAAAAAAGACTAAATATTCTCCATGAATAAATAAGAAAGAAACATCAAGTTTACTTGCAATAATATCTTACGATGTTTCAATAATTAAGTTAAGACCAGCAATAACAGTTCCATATCAGTAGAAATTTACATTAAGTTGTATTAAACCAAAAGAATTAAATATCAGTTATTACTTTAGAATTATTTTTCCTATCCATCCCTAATATAAAAAATAAGTCATACTGCAATATTAAACTCGTTATATATCGATCCCAGCAATGATATCAGTGTTAATTATTTACTATAGTCTTTGAAAATCTTTACAAATCAACAACGATCAAATTTAAACTCAATTTCTATTATCATAGTATTTGAAATTAAAAAAAAAAGAAACCTAATAAGCCGAAAGAGAATTTTGAAAAGTTACATAATAAAAAAATTATCTAAGCCGAAACATTAATTTTTTTCCCTAACATGTTCAATAACGTGCAGCCAAAGCTATGTTCTCCTCTACCAAGAGCTAAGTCCAAGAGCGCCGATAATGGCAACATACATGCATTATATATGGTTAGACCCAAAGAAAGGGGAAGTCAAGGAACAAAGTTGGTGGAACATAATTGGGTCACATGAGAGGGGAAACGCATGACAAAACACATGGTCGTGAAGCTCTGAGAAAGAGCTCCATCAATCGAGAACACTCTTCGCTGGCTAGAACCGGAACTACTTTCTTTCTCAAATCACTTTGGAAGGTTCTATCACTGCACGCCTCCTAGCGGTCACACCACTCGAACTTCGGCCGGCTTAGTCGCGGCCTTGATAGGATGTGTTGTAGTATTGTGTAATCGTCGTGTGGTGCTTTGATGGTGCAGTGGGGTAAGTTGGTCACTCTCCATCGTCTTCTATCACCTTTGTTTTGTAGCTAATGCTACAGCACCTTTGTACATTGGATTCTTAACACATTTTCCCTTTGTGGGCTTTCTTCATTAAATTTAATTTAATTTTAGCACCGCGTCTTACTACCCGTTCGGGTTATACGCTTAAGTACTAATTACACTAATGGATTAGGAATTGGGAAGGTTGAGTTTAGAGGAAGTGAACCCACATTTGCGTGGAGGGAGAGTGGAAAACTGTTTAGGAACCCCCCCCCCCAGTTCACCCGATCGAGATTCGAACCTCGATCTCCCCGTCCTCAGTGGTCTGGCTCAACACGACTGGCGCGTTAGCTAACTACGCCACCGAGGCGGGTGCTTTCTTAATTAAATTTGCACTTATTTGTTTCTTTTTCCTTGTTCTTTAATTTTTTATCAATTTCCGTGTTTATAAAATAATTTCACCATTGGGCCTTCTCATTGTTAAATTAGAGGTCTGCAATTGGGTATTCGTGTAGGTGGGATTAAATTACCCTGATGAGATGTTATTATGTAGTTTACAAATCCGAATTTCCAATTTACCATCGAATCTCGAATTCGAATTTTGTGAAAAAATTAAGAAAATAAGAGGAAATATAAATATAATATAATAATAGAAAATACAAATAGTAACTAAATGTTAATATTCTTTCTTATAATCCATTCATTCATGTGTTAAATTACTGGTCTGGGGCCTGGTTGTTAAAAAAGTTCATCATATAATTATAATTGGTTCTGAATCACCAATAAACATTAGAGCTATAAAACAAATTTCACTTGAAATTTTTTTTTTTTTTTTTTTTTTTTAGTCCTGTGCGGTATTGATATTTTCTCTTCGGGAAATTTTCGGGCAGGAAATAACGATTTCCCTCTGGAACGGGACGGGAAAAAGTTTAAAAGTTATTTCCAACTTGAAGTTTATATTTATTTTTCAGATTTATAATTATAGTCCAGACATAGTTTTCTCATTCATTCCAATAAAAAAAATTGATAGTTTCAATTAGGTTAAATGCAGTGGTAAATGTCAATAATATTCTTTAACAGTCAGGAGAAGGGACAAAAAGTTTGATTAGGTTGCATTTATAGGTATGAACCATAAATTTAAATTATCTATTTAAAAAAAAAATATATATGCATGCTTTAATTTTTATATACATTTATTTTTAAATTGGAAGTTTAAAAAAAAAGTAATAATAATTTGTATAACAGGTGTTGAATAGGTTTTTTGATGTAATGTAAATTAAGAAACCTAGGCCTAATGCAATGATTCAATGATTATAGTTGTATATTTTTTATTAGGGCTTAAGCATTTTTGGTATAAAGATTCTTAAAACAGATTTTAAGATGGACTAAAATGGTTCTTAAATTTTAAAAAAACTCATGGTGAGAATGATAATAAATACTTACACAGTAAAACAGCAAAATATGCAAACTAATCTGAATAAATAAAAGTGATCCACAATCTTGTACATAAGAATATCAAAAACATTTCTCAACTGAACCAGTGTGAATGGCTATCACTTAGGATTTAATTACTAAAGCTCTCACAAAAAGCACTGCTGCATTCCAAAAATATTATTTTACCCAACTATTATAATCTCTAATACAAAATCAAATGGACGACGACACTCCAAATAGTAATATTTACATAAGGGACTTGTCTATAAGTGTGGTGAATGTGTATTTCATGCAAAATCTGATATTAAAAAGCCACTTATTTTCGCTAAAAATATGTTTTTCCACCTTAAATCTATAAATATTTCTCTCAATTATAGGTAGTGTGACTATGTTATTTAATGGCTCAGTTTTGTTGTGAGGTAGTAAATAAAAGTGACTGAAGTTTGGGGTATTCATTTACTAAATGGAAGATAAGGTTAGTTTAAATGTAATACAGTAAAACCTTGGATTGCGAGCATAATTCGTTTCGTAAACGTGTTCGTAATACAAAGCACTCGTATATCAAAGTGAATTTCCCCCATAAGAAATAATGGAAACTCAGATGATTCGTCCCACAACCCAAAAATATTTAATCTAATAATGATTAATACCTTTTTTATTTTCGTTATTTAAATGTAACTGTACTGTAATCAAATTTATTAATTAAATTTAATGGTGGCTGGTGTGAGGTGGACGAGAGAGATAGGAGGAGGTGAGTTATTGTTTAGGACGACTTTCACTGTCACTAACGGAATCACTGCTATATGTTGGCTAACTCAAAATTTTTTTGTGCGACTTTAACAAATAACCTATCCAATGAAACTGCTCGTATTGCAAGATATCGCTCGGTTATCAAGTTAAAATTTATTGAAAAATTTTGCTCGTCTTACAAAACACTCGCAGACCAAGTTACTCGCAATCCAAGGTTTTACTGTAAATTAATATTTTTAATGAAAATTCAATAAACACATGACATTAATAGACGTTCCTTAACTGTGACTCCCTTCCCCGAAATATCCTGGGATTTTTTTTTTCTCACACAAGTTTCGGGAGCAGCCGATTCCCCACACATCCTTTTTTTTTTTTTAAGGATTTGAGTCTCGAATCCTTGAGTCTTGAATATCCTTAAGGGTTAAAGATCCCATCCCTATAATTAACCAGACCATGGTGACCATAGGAATAATTCCCCTAAATTAGAAAAAATACCTATGGTATCGCCGGGAATCAAACCCAGGACCACTAGACCAAGCACTAAAATTACTTGAAAAACGTTTAATTGCACAGTTGTTTCTAATATTTTGTTTCATTCTGACAAATCATCAAGTAACTATCATAGCTTACAATTCAAATACTTTAGATTTTTTCAATATGAATATTGATTTGTAATGCTTACAACAGCTTGGAATAGAACTAATTGACCAGAAATTGAGTATTTTGGTTGTTAATAGATGTATTAGCAAAACTTTCTAATATTCGAAGCTAGACATTTTTTCGGAGCAAAGTCGATACTAGTGATAATTTACTAGAGACCCTGATCTGTGGTAAATAAATTATTTAAATAAAAAGTTGAATTTTTGTATTTAAAATGAGTAAATAAAATGACTATTTTGGCAAAAAAATTGTAGTTAAATTCAACTCAAATTTAAGTGATATAGTGTTTTTTTTTACATCCATTACTTTCTCCACCCTCTGCCGTGGGTCAATTGTTTATTCAAGTCGTATATTTTCAACTACCGACTAACCACGCTTATATATGCCTTATAATTTGACTTAAGTCTAGGACAACCATAACATCCAGTCCCCGGCCGTTAATTCATCACTGTGAAAGGGTAAACCCATATTTCACCAATAATAAATTTTCGGCCATGCCGGGAATCGAACCTGTGACCCTTAGCTCAGTATACAAACTACCGACTGAGTTAAGGTGTCTGATTATTATAGTGCTATGAGAGAAAAAGAATATGTTTATATATGTATCATTCTTGAATTTAAAATATTTGCTTGTGATCACAATATAACTTGTCATAATAACCAGATAAGCACATATTTTACTTCGTTACGAATGGTCTTTTGTTGAGGGAAATACATTTTCACAACTATGATTGTTTGTTGGAATATTAACAACATAAATTGTAACAGTGCAGTTGGTACTATTTTTTTTAGCAATCTCAGGCAAAAAAAGAAAAGAAAAAAGAACGATGACATCTGCTACTTAATCAAAATTATAGTTTTCATATAATTAATTCTCATCAAAATTGACCTAGTTGACCTTAATTCGCATATAAAATACCAAGTTGTAAATTTTCTGAAACAACCCACTTTTGTTTAATCTAAAGTGTGTAAAATACATTTAAAAATAATATACTGAACTTTAATAACATTTTGATAATAATTTTAATGTACTAGTAAAATTTTTTTTAATATTTCTCACAAAATGTTGGTGTCTCTAGAGATAAAAAAAAATATTCCTTGACTTAAATAGGTTTGTTTCAGAATGGTATTATATATTGTTGCAGGTCTGGAGCTCTCGAAAGAAGTGACCAAGATTTCTGGTCCCAAGCTTGTGGACTTCAAGCGAGTGTTGAAAGAAGATCCAAACATTGCGGCCAAAATAACTGCTTTGAAGTTGGAAGTGGAAGTCTTCTCCAGATCTTTCCCACTCCCAGGGCTGCCATTACTATAGAGTCGCGGGAACTCTTTCGAGTCTTTATAAAGAGAATTAATGATCTGCTATTCCTAAATGTAACCCCATCATTGGTTTTACAAAAATATTTTGACTTTCTCCTAAAATTTATTAAAGGTTAGGGATGGGTAAAGGATTTAAAAAAAAAAAATCTAATTCAAGATTTGAAGGGAAAAAATATACAAACTTTGAATAACAATTATTTTTTTTTTAGATATATTGACTCCAACTCTGGTTCCTAGCCATTTTATTTTAGGGTTCTGGTTCTTTTAAAAATAACTGCCAATTTTGGTTATTGGTTCTGCTTTTGTTTCAACTCCCGACCCAGCTTAAAACAGAAAATTAAAACCATATAGAGCACTCAAAATGTGTCAACTGCATAGGCTAGAATTTAATTACAGACTTACGACAAGATATTCGTAAGACAAAAGGTAAAGTGTTACACACATTAAACGTAACCCTAAAATTCCAAATTGGAGCAAAGCACAACTCTCTTCTATACATTTTATGCGCCCTGTCCGCTTATGCGACATTTAATAATAATTATTATAAAAGCCACAGCAACACCAGCGATGTGCTGATACATCATGGGAAGGTACTAATGAGGTGTAGTAGCTCGGCGTGGATGCAAAACATGGGTGGATACGTGTGTCCCGAGTTGGTGTGGGTGTGGGCGATGTTCAAGGTATACTAACTTGTACCTGGCAATTATTGCCCACTGTATGCTAGCCATTAAAAATGAGCCTAAAACAATTTTTTTTTAGAATACATATTTTGTTTTTCCAGCTTCTTGTCTTACTACCTAACTAGACTATATTCATCTTCACACTGATAAGGGATCAGCAAAGTAGAATTTTTAGCACCCACCCACATTTGCATGGAGATAAAGTGGAAACCATTTAAATAAAAAGTCTTGATGTAACCAGAAGCTATTCAAACCCGACCTACCTGTCACTGATCAACTAGACAAGGTTAAAGTAGCGCCTTTGTCTGCGTGCTCATCAGAGTGGGTTTAATTCTTGGTCTTATCTCAATTTTCAAAGCTTTATTTAAATTTTCTTGAAATGTAAATGATACTTGTACATTCCTATTATAGAGATCACAAACAAGTGAACCTTTTTAAGTTTCAGATTTACATTAGTTTTTATTTGGTAGGTTTGATCAATTATTTTTATTATATATATTTTATATATAACGTATATTAAATTTATTGATTTAAAAAATTTAGTTTGTTTAACTTATATTCAGTGAGAGTTTATATTTTTTTAGACGCATCTTATACTTTCGAGTTATAAGCATAATATATGTATATTACTCTAATGTGTATGATCCAAAGGTTGAATTTATAGAACGTGTACCCACATTTTCGTTGGAAGGAAGTAAAACACCTTCAGTACACTCGCCGGAATTGAACTCAATCCTGTCATTGCATCTAATCTATTGGTAGATGAGCCTTAGGTAAGACTTAATGGCATAGGTTAAATTGATTGGCTAATCTGCCGACAATTTGGAAAGAGGCATAAAAAAAAGTTAATTTATCTGCCAGCCATTAGCAGTTTTTATTTTTCATTCCTTCAATGTCCACTGTAGTTGCATAATGCGGTGACTGTGTCTGAGGAAGGTGTCAGACTCGTGTGAGGTCCGGTTCAATCTCGGTCCGGACAGATTTATTGATTGCCAAACCTTCCTTCCCCTCTGACGAGACTTTGTATTAATGACAACTTAGAATGGAGAATGCAGCCTCCACGTGGTTCGGATTCACGTTAAACTGTAGGTCTCCATTTCATCTACAATCACTACCATTACTTTGCGATTGCGTTTACCAAGGTGTAAGACGCGTGTAATAAATAATAATTACAACATTGTCGGCTAAACTCGTCTGAAAGCAAACCAAGCAATCTTTTATTCCATGTATACAATGATTTGAGAGTTTGCCGCCCAAAGATTGTTTTGATGTGCTTCCTTGTTCATCCAGAGCAGGCACTCAGCCCCTTAGATGATTAATGTCACCCGCACACTCCATCTGGGACAAATCACATGTACTAGGGAAGTCATGAATAAGTGTGGTGGTATTCCACTGCCTTCTCTGCTCAATTTTTATGAGCAAGCAAGAAAATGCCTACAAATTTTTATTTTCTTTACAAGGTGACCCCATATCTGCCAAGGGTTCCCTGGAATTTACTGACAACTTTTTCTCTTAATTTTGATACTTTCTCATCCACTATTGCTCATGACAGATTATAACTGTTATTATAACACTACAACAATTACCCCTTATCAACCTGCCCCGCGAAGGGGAAAAATATAACAGTCAAGGAATGGCGGCCGCACATATTAATCGCTATTTGTAGTTGTAGCAATTTATATTGTAATTAATGAAATTAAACAGTTTTTTATTGAAATAATGTCGGTGGTGTCTGAAATGTCTTTCATGACACAATATGATACTACCAGCTAGCTCTTGAAATTAGTTACATATATATTGATAATTTGCACTGAATGAAATTAAAAGATGCATAAGTACATTCGCTTGCTATTTATTTGATAAGAACCACATATTTTAATTATAATAAACTCTTACACTATAAAATAAATAGGCTGTTTCTGATACACACAAATGTGTGGTATATAAGGTAATGTGCAACCCCACGTTGTAACAAAGTAAGATCTGCCCATGACACAGACGTGTGTGTCCTGTTTCAAAAACTCCAATAAACTGGGCTGAGGTTTTGGAAACTGTATAGTCCCAAATCTCTTGATGTTTCATTCAACCAATGAGAGTTTAGTATCATATATCGGATGATGACCTTAGTAGCAAGCATATCACCCCAAATTCAGCGAGAAATTAAATCATAATACATTTGCACGCTATTTATATAACCCAGTTTGTTAATAAAACCCTTTAATATAAATTACGCCTAATTGGATTAAGTAATGTGGAAGTGTTAGAAGTTAAGATCGTGACCCGCATTTGCGTGAGAATGAAAACCAATTTGGAAAAACCCACCTCTAGATTCACAAATTCGAATGTTTCATTCAACCTATGGAGAGTTTAGATCAACACGGATATGACCTTGTAGCAACACCATCGACGCGGAATTCAGCGAGAAAGGAGACAAAAATATCAAATACAATGGGTTTCTTTGTTTAAGGTCCAAGTCATGGATAAAGGAAAGCAAGATATTACAATTCGAGTGTTTGACCAAAAGATAAAGGAAACTAGGAAGTATTATTAAAAGCATTCAAATTTAGAATCAAGAATTTTTTAAGTTGTCAAATTGACTCTGTTATATCACCATGTGAATAAAATGAAACTGTGTTTTTACAAGGGAAATATATATTTTTATTTTAGCACTGTCTTACTACCCGTTTGATTATATGCTAGGGATTAGGAAGGTTGAATTTAGAGGAAGTGTTCCCACATTTGCGTGAAGAGAAAGATTGTACCACGATCTCCCTGTCGTCGGCAATCTAGTTTATTGCGAGAGTAGCTCCTTAAACAATGCGACCACCGAAGCGGATAAAAAAATATCTATTTCTATAAACCAAAAATGTTTTAATATAAAACTTCAGAAACACCATTTTTTGTGTCCCCTACACTCCCACCTTAAGTGTAACATTTATTCATTTTATATATAGGGCCTATTGTGTACTGATATCTATTGGCAATTCTTTTGTTTTAGCCATTATTGAGAGGTTTGTGAATTGTGTTTGAGCATTTGTTATTTTTAAAATTTGTATTGAGTTAATATTATTGTATTGCATTGTTGATATTAAATAAAGTAACTGTAATTTCGTATACAATGTTGTTTAATGATTGTGGCTCAAAAAGTGAGAGTTCATCTACCAATACCTACTTTTCATTTATAGTTGTGAATAATTTTTTTTTAAAGGGGAAATGTGACACCAAAAGACTTCATGTTTTAGTGGAATTACATTAAGAAGTTGGGATTAGAACTTAAAATGTTTTTTTCTTTATAAATTTTGATAAAATGAATCTATATATTTTGGTTTGTTATTTTAACAGCATTGATATAATTTGTCGAGACTGATAGTTATAGTAAGATTTTGGTAAGAAGAAACATTTAGCAATAAAAACTTTTTTCAGGATAATGTTAACAGTTTATTATTAGTGTTTTAAAAGCTACTGATAAGATCTATAGAAAGTGACAGCTGTAGGTAAAATGACTTGATGAATGACCACGCTAAAGTAGATCTAGTAACTTTAGCATCATTCAGTTACGTTTCTTCCTTTGAAAATTGAACTGTAGAATGTAGATAGTATTTGATTTGACTTATGAATTTGTGAAAGTTGCTTTATTAATTTTTGTCAAGTACTGCATTTCTTACAGAAATTCCACTCTAATCGCCTGAATATATTGCGCTAAACCGGTTGGTATGGTTACAAGAGAAGTGGTTTTTATAACTTAACCGTTTCTGTGGGCAGGACAGCCTACATCTTGGGAAATATCATCTACTGGATAGTTATTACCTAATCAGTATTTATTGAAAGTCATGACTTTGAGACAAATCTAGCGTACTTATAATAAAAAGAAAAAGAAATAACTTAAAATGCCATCGTACTAAAAACAGGGAAAGCTACTCACTATTTAACCACACAAAACTGTCACCCTCATTATTTCTCCTGGTGTTGAATGAATATCAAACATTTTTTAACAAAACAGGCCTTTTAAGAGCTTGTAGGTATCTAATTATTAGTAAGTGCCCAATTCGGGCATATGCTCTCCTCACCCTGTTCAAAACTTTTCATAGCTACTGCCATCATAGGTTTGTTAATTAATGATACAAATTTTAAAAAAAACACGAGAACTTTTGCTTTGAATTAAGTTCAAAAGATTATTTATCATTAAATGCAATACAACATTTTGAAATATTTATCGATATTCACTATATGTAGAAGATGTGCCCTTGAAGTGTAAGAAACTGTTGTAGAGGGAATACTTTGCACCAAATGTCACATATGCAGCAGAAACATGGACAGTAAATGTAAAAGAGAGTAAGAAAATGGAGGACATGGGAATGAAGTTATCTAGGAAATAGTTGAGGTACAGAGAGAACATGAGATAGTAGAGGAAGCAAGACTGAGATGGTATGGACATGTAATGAGGATGTTGGAGTACATGAGATAGTAGAGGAAGCAAGACTGAGATGGTATGGACATGTAATGAGGATGTTGGAGTACATTAGATAGTAGAGGGAGCAAGACTGAGATGGTATGGACATGTAATGAGGATGTTGGAGTACATTAGATAGTAGAGGGAGCAAGACTGAGATGGTATGGACATGTAATGAGGATGTTGGAGTACATTAGATAGTAGAGGGAGCAAGACTGAGATGGTATGGACATGTAATGAGGATGTTGGAGTACATTAGATAGTAGAGGGAGCAAGACTGAGATGGTATGGACATGTAATGAGGATGTTGGAGTACATTAGATAGTAGAGGGAGCAAGACTGAGATGGTTATGGACATGTAATGAGGATGTTGGAGTACATTAGATAGTAGAGGGAGCAAGACTGAGATGGTATGGACATGTAATGAGGATGTTGGAGTACATTAGATAGTAGAGGGAGCAAGACTGAGATGGTATGGACATGTAATGAGGATGTTGGAGTACATTAGATAGTAGAGGGAGCAAGACTGAGATGGTATGGACATGTAATGAGAATGAAGCAGATAATGCCAAAGAAAATTATGGAAATTAAGTAGGTAGGAAAATGACCGCAAGGGAAGCGAAGAAAGAGATGAGAGGAGCAGATAACAAAGTGTGCAAGTGAGAGGAGAACAATGGTGGCTGGATAAAGGAAGATAGAGGCATTTTATTAAACTGACCTGGCCACAGGCTAGAAACAGTTGAAGATGATGATTACATGTTTTACATTTATCCGGGAGCATTGCTACACACATCTGCACAATTACATCTTGGAAGGGGTGATTCAGCCCACGAAAACATCTCTTCTTTCAACCATGTCTGGGATTCCAAAGAAACTTGTTTCTTTTACATTTCACAATTAATAATTTTAGTGCACTTTCATTTGTCCACTACATTTTAACGAAAAAACGCAAAAAGAAAACAATACTGACATGAGTGATGCGAGTGATTGAATCCCTGTCTTCATCAGAGGATATGTGTGCCTCATACTGCCTTTCTTTGATGTATCGACAGGGGATGGCTCAGCCTTCAACAACCAAACCCTAGATCATTAATTTACCATTTAATGGAAACAAAATCAGATGTGAAAGGAAAAAATCATAGTTATTGGGAAAGTTAAACAATTATGCTTACAATATTTTCTAAAATTCAAATTTTAATTAGAGATTTGATGGAAAAATGAAGTTTCAGATTTGAAAAAAGGTGGATCCGATCCATCTTTAATACACGTGCATACACACACAATATTTACTTTTTTGAATGTTTGAATGAGCTATACCACCGTCAACCTCGGTGTTCTTGGGGTAAAGTGCTCGCCTTAGAACCCGATGTTTGTGGGTTCGAACCCAACAGAGGCCGAAGGCTTTTTTTTAAAAACAAGTGCTTTAAGTTAATATTAGAACTTCTGAAAAGTAATTTAGTAATGCTTATATAATAATATTGAAAATCTATTTATACCTAATTATGGCACAATATAAGCAAACCACTTATTAAAAAATTAGGAGTTTGATCTCATCAATAAAACAAAGTCTGGCACAATTCGGACAGGATCTGAATCTTGCTTCCCCCCCCCTCCCCCCAGTCCGGGGCGGCCACGAAGCGTGTCAAACCCTCCCTGAGGTAGGGGAGTTTCTCATAGATATGGAGGGGGCGCATAAGCTCCCAGATTTCAGTGAGGGTATGGATCAGGGGCTTGAGATTAGCGGTCCCCGCTGAAGGAGGGGGTGGTGAGGGTCGGTGGACAGAATCTTGGGGGAGAGTGGCAGGCTGCCGCGACACTGGCCCTTCCTCCGGGAAGATGGGGAAAGTCATTGACAAGAGGGGGGGGGGGGGGGGCGCCGGACGAAACATGGGTCTGGACGGCGGTGGTGCGCCGACGGCCGTCGAGCGCTTGCGCGAGTCGACGAACCGTTTGCACACCTCGCAGATGCCGGCGTTTGCGGGGTGAGGGCCCACGCAATTCGCGCATCTGGCGGGTTCCGAGCGTGGACGCTCGCAGGCCGCTGACGTGTGTGCGGCGTCACATTTGACGCACTTGTCCTTTCTGAAGCAGGATACCGAAGGGTGTCCAAACCCTTGGCAACGGTGGCACTGCTGAGACAAGTTCTTTCCGCGGAAAGACTCGAAAGTGACGCGCACTTTCCAGATAACAGTTTCCTTTGATAATCCTTGTCTGCTTGCGTCCAACCAGAGTCACGAGGAACAGAGGGAACGGTTTTTCCGGCTGATCCTGGCCGGCAGCGCGCGCACCCAAGCGTGTGACGCTCCTCACCGTGTATCCCATCTCGGTAAGTTCTGGGTGGATGTCTTCTGCGGGGTTCCACAACGGTAGACCGTGGACCACGAGCCGTCCGTCTTTCTCACTATCCAGGGGGAAGGTATAAGGTTGATACCCCTGAGAGATGAGTCTCTCCAAAAGAATGGCCCTATCCTCCAGGGTGAAGACGGAGAACGTCACCCTGTTGGAGGACCACTTGATCCGGAGATCCCCTCCGAGTCCGCGACTGAGTTCCTTGGTGGCCGTGAAGGGGTTCACACGGATATCACCCTCGCACACTATCACCGGGACTCTTTGGGTCCCGCCTCTCTCAGGGTTGGTTTGCGACCTGCCACCCGGTCGGGATCCTTGGGGATCGCACCCGAACCCTGGGAGTCGCCTGTGACTGAGGAATGGGTACCCCTTGGGGTAGCACCGGCAACAGCATGTGTCCCTCTGGGGTCCCTACTTGTCGCGGCTTTCTTCCCAGAGGGAACCTGCGGTAAGGCTACTACCATGGGATCAGCTCGGGCCAAGCGTGAACGCTGGCCCTGTTGTGACGTCGGTACAGAAGACGTTAACTCACCCATACCAGTCCTGGATGATGATCCCCGGAGGTTGTCAATTCAGCTGGAGGAGCGGCCGCTCCTGGCAGCCGACTTCTTGGGTGGGCTCCGACCCTCCACATTCCGGCCCTTCCGCTTGCCCGCGGTCCGCCTGGTGCTCTTCTTACTGGCAGTAGAAGTGGTCCCGATGGAGTCAGATGATGCATCCATGGCCTCAGCGCTCCGTGATGAGGCCTGGCGATGTCTTCTGGGGCTGACTAAAGACCAGTCCCCCTCAACAGGACGGTCGTCCTTCTCCTCGGAGGTGCTGGCCACCTGCACAGAGTGGGCTGACTGGGTGGTCTGCGGAGGAAGGGCGACATCTGGAGGGGGTTTGGGCACAACCGGGGGGCCCAGGGGTCCGTGGGTAGGCGCTGGAACGATCCCCAGAGCGTCGGCTGTGGCTTTGGCCCTCTGCCTGATGGCCGCCAGCCGATCCTCGACGGGGACGTGCAGGCTTCTATAGGAGTTTGTGCCCAGGTCTAAGGACGCCTGGGCACTCGGTGGGGGATTATATATGGTGGTGGAGGTGGTGTACACCACCGACGTGGTCGCCAGATAGGTCCTGGCGACGGGTGGGGTGATACTCTCACGGGTGTGGGCACCACGCCCACCGAGAGGTGGTAGTTGATGGCAAGTTGTAGCCCACCCCAGTGGGGTGGGTGGTAAGACTGGTTGACTACAAGTTAGACGACACAAACTGTAAAAAGCACTGTTCAAGAAGATGAAAACGACACTAAAAAGTTGTAATCCTGTCACAAACAACAGTGTTATATACTAAATAAGCTTGGACGACACTCAGTATGAACGATGTACCAATAAAAACATACGTTTACACGATGTGAAAATGAGCCTAACCCTGCTTGCTGGGCTGCTCCGTTTGATTGTATTTGAACGCTAGAAACATTTGCAGGTAGCCCTGTGTGGTAGTACTTTCTTCCTCAGCCGTCAATCAACACAAGCATCACCTGTATGGTTTGGTGCATACATCTACTCGGCCGGCTCCGAGCGCAGAAGGAACGATGCGCGTGATTCTGAAGCTAACAGACTGGTTGACGAACAGGATGGACTTGACGATACGGATGAATATTGACGAGCACTTTGACGAACACTTGTAAATACATAAATAGATTTAGACAGAATTCTGTAAAGAATGTACACTTGAACACTGAAATAATGGTACGGTGAACAAAAAAGAGTGGTATAAGTGGACGTTGCCAGCAAGGAGCTGAGGTAAAGACTGATGCTGGGCCTGCTCGCCGCTCTCTTTTATTTGGTCCCGTCGGGTCACTTCCGGGAGTCTCGGCCCTAGCCGTATGAACCCCTATCAGGCAGCAAGGCTAGGAAGGGGGTTGGCGCGTGGTGACTGGCCACTAAGGGGTGTTGGTGTTGGTGGAGAGCCGGACCTTTCCGACTGGCTACGAGGTTGTTTACCTTAAAAAAAGGGGGGGGGGGGGGGGTTGTATCGTGGAGTGAAGAGATCGACGAGCTTTAGGAGCGCAAGAGGACTGTAATACAGAGAGTGAATCATGGAGGGGGTAACAGCAGTGGCATGTGGTTAATTCACGGCAAAGGGAAGCAATGAGGCTATATTAAAGGTGGTCTGATAGATCATAGTTTAATTGGAAGCTCACACTGGTCCTTCCTTCTTTTGTTTTTTTAAAGAGTTTAAAGTATTACGGGGAATAAAGGGGGTGACACAAAATATGAATGGAACAAAACAAAATCATTGCGATCTTAGAAATATTACTCAATCATTAAATTATATATATAAATAAATAATAATTGAAGGGTACAGAAGGAAAACCATCGGAGTCCAAAAAAATTCAAAATTGAGATATTGGTATCACTGTATCCTACTCAAGCAGCTCTTTCAACATAATAAATCCGAACAGGGGAAAACCCAACACAGTCCAAGCTACTTAGCGAAAAGGAGAGTGGGAACAGGGGAAAACCCAACACAGTCCGAGCTACTTAGCGAAAAGGATAGTGGGAACAGGGGAAAACCCAACACAGTCCAAGCTACTTAGCGAAAAGGAGAGTGGGAACAGGGAAAACCCAACACAGTCCGAGCTACTTAGCGAAAAGGATAGTGGGAACAGGGGAAAACCCAACACAGTCCGAGCTACTTAGCGAAAAGGATAGTGGGAACAGGGGAAAACCCAACACAGTCCAGCTACTTGCGAAAAGGAGTAGTAGGGAAAGGGGGAAAAACCCAACACAGTCCAAGCTACTTAGCGAAAAGGAGAGTGGGAACAGGGGAAAACCCAACACAGTCCAAGCTACTTAGCGAAAAGGAGAGTGGGGAACAGGGGAAAACCCAACACAGTCCAAGCTACTTAGCGAAAAGGATAGTGGGAACAGGGGAAAACCCAACACAGTCCAGCTACTTAGCGAAAAGGAGAGTGGGAACAGGGGAAAACCCAACACAGTCCAGCTACTTAGCGAAAAGGAGAGTGGAACAGGGGAAAACCCAACACAGTCCAAGCTACTTAGCGAAAAGGAGAGTGGGAACAGGGGAAAACCCAACACAGTCCAAGCTACTTAGCGGAAAAGAAAGAGAGGAAATGGAAAACAGGGGAAAACCCAACACAGTCCAAGCTACTTAGCGAAAAGGAGAGTGGGAACAGGGGAAAACCCAACACAGTCCAAGCTACTTAGCGAAAAGGAGAGTGGGAACAGGGGAAAACCCAACACAGTCCAAGCTACTTAGCGAAAAGGAGAGTGGGAACAGGGGAAAACCCAACACAGTCCAAGCTACTTAGCGAAAAGGAGAGTGGGAACAGGGGAAAACCCAACACAGTCCAAGCTACTTAGCGAAAAGGATAGTGGGAACAGGGGAAAACCCAACACAGTCCAAGCTACTTAGCGAAAAGGAGAGTGGGAACAGGGGAAGAACCATCACAGTTACATTCGAACCAGGCAATAACCATCAGAGTCCGCTGCCAGTATTTAACTCCGATAGAGTGGAGTTGTGAAACAGCTGTAACATTGTGAAATGTGTCTTTACTGGGGTTGTGTTGTATTCTTGTGCCTGTAAAGTGTTATTATATTGTGTGTTTAGTATTGTAACCAGTATTGTAATTATTTCGTGTTTGCATAAATTACGTGTTATCTAGGTGCTTTAATACATGCATTAATGTTGTGTGATCTTTAATTAATTCTTTGATATGAGTGAATCAGACAAATTTGTTTCGGGATCTGATTCGTTCAGTGACTAAAACACTGGGGCTGGTTCAGAAAGTTCAACAAAGAAATGAAAAGGAGTAGGAAGAATCAAGGATGTTACGAACAAGCTCAGAGATAGTACGTACGAGACTGGTGAAGGTTGTAACTGTAAAAGATTCGAGTATTTTAAGGAAGTGAGTATTGAAGAAAGAAAACCTTTAATTAAGATTTTTAATGACACAGGCCGAGATAAAGGTAGAGATGGCCAAAACTATTACCTAGCTGGTTTAATTTACCTTCAATCGGTTCAAAGTAGACGGCCACGAAAAAATGAGGAAGAACGGTCTAATGACTTTTCTTACTCTTACAAAGTTCGAGTGATTAGAGAAAATAAAGCCATAGAGATTCCAATTTGTTTTAAGGCTCTTTATAGCTTTTTTTTTTATTTAACGCAGAGTAGGTTACAAACAATAAAAAGGTCCCTTGATGAATCTGGAAAACCTCTTGTAGACAGGAGAGGAAAACATCAGAACAGGGATAATAAACTTCCACCTGCGAATATTGAAAAAGTCTGTGGTTTTTTCGGCAGTCTCAAAGGCCGAAAAGCTCACTACAGTCTCAAGAATAGTAAAAAAAAAAAAATTATCTACCAGAAGATTTAAATGTAAAAAAAGCTTTTTGAATTATTTCTTGAAAAAATACTGAAGGACAAATTTCACACGAAAAGCTTAGGTCAATTTTTGTTACAGAATTTAGGGTGACCTGGTGGTCTAGGGGTAAGGTGTCAGACTTCTGTGCTGAGGTTCCGGGGTTCAATCCTCGGTCCCGGCACATATTTATCTGATCACCCAACCCTTCCTTCACCTCTGACAAGGTGTGTATTAATCACAACTTGTGAATGTGAGGAATGCCAGGCCTCCACCGTGGTTCGGATTCCACGTTAAACTGTAGGTCCTCCATTTCATCTCACAATCACCCTACCATTGCACATTAGCGTAAGTGCGTATAACCCGAACGGTAGTAAGACGCGGTGCTAATAATAATAATAATAATAATAATATATAATAATAATAATAATAATAATAATAATAATAATAATATAATAATATATAATAATAATAATAATAATAATAATAATAATAATAAATAATATATAAAATAATATTAATAATAATAATAATATTAATAATATTAATAAATAATAATAATATAATAATAATTAATAATAATATGAATTTAACATTTCATTTGGCTACCCTCGCACAGAGACATTTAGTCAGTATGACGGATGGAAAGCTCAGATGAGTCATATCTTAAGAAAAAAAAGCTCAGGCAGCTAATGAAGAAAAACAGTGTGAATTACACTCTAAAATTGACAAAATAGAAGTTGAAAGAAAACTTCATCTGATGAAGGCAGACTTTCTTTAAAAAGAAGACTGACAAAACAACAAGCAAGAAAAACAAGGAAAATAGAATCTATTGCTTTCGACTATGGGAAAAATCTTCCAGTGCCTAACATTACCAGCGCTTATGTGTATTTCAAACGTCAGCTATCTTTTTACGTTTTCAATATACATGTTTTGTCGACTGATATATCCTATACGTACGACTAAACTGTCGCAAGAAAGGTCGCAAATGATGTTGTATCAATGCTGCATCATTTTATAAACACATTCCTAGATTCTGAAGTAGAAGAATTGAATTTTTTTTTGTGATTCAGCAAGTGGGCATAACAAGAATTTCACAATGTTTTGGTACCTGCACTACATGACTGTGACTTCCAAACGATTCCAGAAAATAACTGTGACGTTTCCAATCAGAGGAAATTCTTTCATGGAGCCTGACAAAAACATGGACATGGTTCAAAAAAAAATATATATTGCTGAAACACCAGATGGCTGGAGGAGACGTCCTGACACACATTACAAGAAAAAAATTCCAACGGCAACGAAACCTATTCGGCAAATGAAAGTCTCTTAGGACAGATCACATTTAGTCACAAGGAGAACTACAACAGCCCATATCTGACATCGGTCATAACAAAGAAGAACAATAAGAAAAGACCCACACCCACCTCAGCAGAGAAAGCCAGAACAGCTATACCATACACCATCAAACTTCCCATGTAGAAATACATGGACTTAGAGGATCTACTTAAGTTCTGTGAGGATGAAGGCTCCCAAGACTTTACCGCCAGCTTCTTTCTTCAGCCCAGGGAACTGAACAACAAGATCCAGGACCCAACGTTGATGAACCCGACATCGATTTTTAATAGGTAAGAAACAAGTTTTCGATAAGCCACAAGCTATTATTTATTTTATGCCCTTTATTTAAGCTATCATTGCCATTTTGATAACCATGGATACAGTGAAAGAAGGTTAATTCTTTCTCCTCTTTTTCAGATGGTTACCACTGATACCATGGTGGACTGAAAAAATAAATATTGGATTGAGGTGAATTGAAATAAACAAATGATTCCAGTTGAATTTAATCAGGCTACTTATATAATAATTTTATTGTATTACAATACCATAGTTATCTTTAGTATGTCATAGTAAAAATAATTATTCAAAATTAATTATTACAAACTTATCTCTAAAAAAATACGAATACAGGAGGAAATCATCAGAGTCCTGTAATAAATTATATAATTAATTAATTACAGCAAAAGTTTATTGTATACACGTTTCATTGTGCTAGGGCTGATTGACCAATCCCTGGTGAATTAAGGAAAACCCCCAAGAACTTGGCATTAATATAAAAGATACAAGTCTGTAGATTTTAAATTTCATTTCCTGACAAAAATTGTAAACTGGACTCTGATGGATTTTTCACCCTTCAATTGTAATTCGAATTCAAATAATAATAATAAATTTACTATTGCAGCTGTTTTGTCTTGGGTTGTGGCCTGCAAATAAGTTTGACCTTTGGCATTCCTTTTAAAAGCTGTGCAAATATTATTAACATCACTGAATACAGATTTATTCTACACGCCATTATCATTAGTAAATAGTAAGGTCAACTATATAATTTTCCACCAAAACAACACCCCGATGATAAAATTAATAAACACTTTCATAAAATTGAGTATTGAAATGTCAAAGTTTTTTTGTTACTTTGCCCAAGAGTGGGTCTGCCTGTTTCAATTATTTTATTTTTTCCATCAAGAGACCAGGACAAAAAACTATGTTTTGACACAGCAAACCTTCTCTTCCACTGCTGCACTTGTCGACGCATTCGTCATTCTACTGCTGTACGTAAGGAAAAAACCGCTTCCATTGGAGGATCAAACAAGCATCAATATTCTTGTAAAATAAAACTAAACTTACTGTAAATAGATGATAAATACATTATATTCTTTAAAAAACTACGCATTTTAGTAAGAGAATTATTTTGTCACCAAAGTATTCATTTGGTACCTAATTAACCATGCCATCTAGATATAAACTATTTACAACACATCTGTAAACTGCAATAGATATAAATTTTCCCCAAAAATAATCACAAATAAAAAAATTATTACAAATTATGGGTGTATGAAACTTCAAAACTTCGACTTGGTTTTGAAAAAAATTATCACTTCAAGAATTATGAATCTTCACCAATAAAAATATTGACAGATACAATACTATAATTATGTTCCATTACTGTCATTTTGAGCCGTTATCTCTAAATATTACAAATTAATATTTAAATGAACATAACGTAATACACACCATTTTATGTATCCACGAAAGCCTTGCCCTTCCATAAACTAATGATATTTTTCAATCTATCTAAACTTGCATGAGCCAACGGCAACAAGCCTTGCTACAGCCATAAATCCACAGTAGGGCCTATATCTTAGACTCTGGGGCCTACTAATACCTACAAATGCTCATAGAAATTATGTTAAACACTATCAATCAGACCTAATAAAAATAAATAGCCCGCAGCAGGTTAATATTAGACTATTTTATTGTTTATGTCAACCATTTTCACATTGTTTTATTAAAATTAAAGCATGCCAATAAACAATTTGCTACTTTTGGTGAGAATAAATGGTAGGAGTAGATTAATTAGCCTAATAAACTTTTCGAAATAACCAAATTCTTAATATTATAAAACATGTCTGCTTTAGCAACTCGTAGGCCTAGGCCCCTATAATTTAAAATGGCGAGTAACAAAGTTTTAAGCCATAGCAGACGAAAAGAGATTAGTAAAACAGTTGCCAGTCAAAACGCCACATCAAGGACGTGTTGAAAATGTATTGCTTCCGTCCTTGGACTCCAGGGTATGAGCGGTGCATCGGTATTTTTGGTGATAATTCAGACGGATCTACACTTTGTCATGTGATTTCCAATACAAATGTCAAGAGTACATATTAAGGTAACAGCGCATAAGAAGAAAATTCAGATACAGCCTAGGCCTATTGTATTCTATAAAATACAATGATAGCTATGCCTAAATTAAGATTACGCACTTTATTTTCTAAACCACATTTTTACCAAGGGCTAGATGGAGCTAAATATAAAAATATAGTTTAAAAAAGGAAGCAAAGGAGCGAAATAAATAGGTTTAAGCTTACCAGATTCAACAATTAAAGAAAAATTATAAATTTAAGAATAGTTCTTGGAAATCTGAAAAACGTCAAGCCAGGGTTCATCTTGGAAGATTCAAACAGCGTTCCACTGAATAAGTGTTAATAATGTCTGACATTGTCCACTAATTATCTGCTGAGTGAAGCAAGGCATAGTACTCGTGAAGCCACTATAAAATACTGAAATAGTGTAGGTCAATACAAATTCAAATAATATTATAAACAAGAAACAATAATAGGCCTGCACAATGAAAAATTACAATAATAAACAAAGGGCTTCTAATATTATAAGTATAATTAATAATCAGAAAATGTTTACCATAACACGGAAAATAAGTAAAGTATGAAGGAAAAGTTAAAACACTAATTTAAGTTCAATCAAAAAGCAATTTTCAAAACAAACAAAAATCGCTAGCTATTAAAATGGCGTCAAATATTTTGTTGGATTGAAAACCATTTTTGAAAACTTTTTTTACTTTATACTAATAAACACATTTTTATTAAATATTTATTTTATACGTTAATTTATGTCAATTTCAATTAAAAATTGATTAATTAATTGATGTAAAATAAAATACTAATATGTGCACTCTGAGCAATTTTCTCAGTACTATTATGATTCTTTGTTGGGGATTGAGAGGGGAAGAAACATAATACCAGGAATCTCTATATAAGTGCTAGGAGGTTGGCTCAGATTTTCCCTGCAAGAACTTACGAAGTCACCACAAGTCGCACCACTAGTACTGGCGCACATAGCCTATAGTGTAAAAGTGGAGCGTAAGCTTCCACATACTGTAAATTAACCTTGAAGTCTATGTAAAATTCTCCATTATTGTTTTGTTAACAATTTGTCATTTATTTTTAAGAAGGAGTTTAGCTAGATTTTACTTTTTAAAACGCGATTTATTTATAAAATAATGGATTTACTTACATTTGAATTTGATATGAGAATTGATTACTTAACATTCCGCAATAGAAAGTGCGGGGTGTTCCAAGTGTAACGTCCAGCTTCCAATATTTTAGTTCGCGGCTTTAACGCCGCGAGCACTAGCGATGTGGTTCTACTTGCCAACACTAGAGTGTCGTTTCTATACTTATCCCCTTTCTATGAGGACAGTTCTCAAATACCACAACTATACAATGGAACAAAAACTAATTAAATTAAAATTAAATTAAAGTAGGCTTATTCAATATTTTATTTCATTTTCGAAGACCATCGAGTTTTAATTACTAGAATAAAATAGTTGTAAGAAGCTATGAGATCGGTGAATTTTATATCATTAGGCCTACGCATGGGGTGGGCACTCTTATACCTTATAAGTTATAGGACTAGCTGATCTCGTAAACTAGTTTGGGCACTATCGCTAGGAGTATACTTAGCACTACGTCTTACTGACCGTTCGGGTTTTACGCTTAAGTAATAATTACGGGAATGTGTCAGAAATTGGGAAGGTTGAATATAGAAGAAGTGGACCCACATTTGTGTGGAGAGAGAGTGGAAAACCACTTAGGGAAACCATCCCCAGTTCACCCGAGCGAGATTTGAACCTCGATCTCCCCGTCTTTGGCAGTCTAGCTCAACACGAAACTTGCGCGTTAGCTAACTTCGTCACCGATTGAGGTATGCGCTAGGAGTAGCTTGCAATGACGTCATAGAGGAATGCACATGCGTGGATGCGGAATCCATAGAACAGGATGTATAACGTCTATGTAAATTTCGCCATTCCTGTTTTGTTAGCAATTCTCGTTTATTTTAAAGCAGTTTAGCTAATTTTTTACATTTTTTAACTAAGTTTATTTATAAAAAATAATGGATTTAGTTACGTTTGATTGAATTTGATATAAGAATTGATTAATTAACATTCCACAATAGAAAATTCGTTATGTTACAAGTGTAACCTGCCCCCTTCGAATCTTTTAGTTCGCGACTGTAACATCATGAGCCCTAGCGATGTGGTTCTACTTGCCAACATTTGAGTGGCATTTCTATACTTATCCTTTTTCCAAGGGCCTACGTCACAACTTGAAAATTGAAAACAGTAATTTTTTACCATAGATAAAGGATAGTAGTGTTCTATACTACACTGGATGTACATAAACACACCCCTTGCGACGGACCAAGTCGTGATGCTAAAGTTTGTTATCTGCTTACTAGCGAGGGGACAGATTTAACGATTTCTTTCAATGTTCTTGTGCAAAAACTTGTGTCTGGTGAATAAAAGTATTTTTTTAAAAATAGTGAAGTATTAAACCCTACTTGACTGAAGACACACTTACATTAAAGGATATACAATTCAGTTTTAAAGGTAATATTATACAAATAAGGATAACATCTTTGATATATTAAAATATTTAGATAACGCCCATGTTGTTTACATTCTACCAAGACTACAATATATTTAAAATTGGTTTTTAACTTATATAATGGTTTCAGAAACAATGCTATTTCTAAAGTTCGATAACTAAAATGAAAAAAGTAGCTTCAAACTTAATTATATTCGTTTGTATGACAAACTTTGTGTAGTAGTTTTACATTCTAACTATCATTTAGGTTATAGGCTTGTATGGATTATTACTAGGGGTGTAGTGGCAAGTATAACAGTGTAGGAGCGATTGTTTTACTCTCAAGGTCAAAATTAAAGGGAGAACAGGGCGTTGTGGAACTCGGGGAAGGGGGTAGAGTGTTCCAATTTTAAAAAATACAAACATATCGAATGTAACAGCTAGTTTACTAATATAAAAAATTACCCTTATGTTTAATATAATTTTAATCACAGAAAAGTGCTTATTTACTAAGTCACTCCACACAGCCATAAAAAAAACCTTTATAAATTAAATTACTATTTCTTGGGTAGCATAGCGAAATAGTCTTTTATGAAATGGGCAAAAACTATTATTGCTTAAAAAATAATTTCTATTTCTTTTATTAAGTAAAAGAATAGGCTTTAATATAAAAAAAGTATCCTACTTACCTAATAAACTGTTACTACTACGAATTAAAAAAAGTTTTAATCAAACAAAATATTTATAAAATTGAAATATGTCTTCTTTCCAAGAATAGGTAATCTTACTGTAGCTTGCAGTATTAAAATGTACAACAAATCAGAAAACATATTTTCTTCAGGGGTTGGTTTTGGGTTCTCCGCTACTCTAGTTCTTGTGTCGTCTGCTGATCAGTGCGAGCTCAACCAGGTGTTCATATAAGGCTCGGGTTCCTGGGTGTTGAGACTAGGGCCATGAAGTTTGATAAATAATAAAGATGAGACGTGATGGACTAATAGGTTGGGTCTTGTTGGTGTAATTATTATATTAATGACATTAAAGCCTCTCTCATTCTGCTGAACTGCAAGGTATTATTTTCGAACAGTTCACCAGTTCTTTAAGGGCATTAGGCAAACGTCTACTGTTGTCCAGCTTGTCTCTAAGCCCATTTATTGATTCTACTTGAACTTATTCGAAATCGTTTACAAAGCCCATTCTACTTCTTTTTTCCCTACCACATATCAGCCGTCCATATACTTGGCCACTCACCTTGTGTTTCAGATACCTTGCAAACATTTCTGACACTTCATTCTTATCAGTGTCCACACCAACGTCAAAACACTCTCGTTAATGTTAGCATCCGTTGATGTACTGGGTACCGATAGAAAATGTTCATCTGGTTTGCTAGAGGGTCCATTTGACGCAATGAGTCTTCCTTTATCAACATATCGTGAAAAGAACAAGGTTAATGGTTTCTGTCTTTTTTAATAGTTTCCATTATTATATAAAAACTTATAATAACTTGACAAAAGTATAAACACCAATCAAGATTAGCGCGCGCGCTGTTGACTTTATGAAGACCGGACCAGAGTGACTCACTCTCACTCAAGACACATCAGCCTGGCACTGGCATATGTGCAGTGGAGGGGTTGAGGACGCCTCACCACCACGCCACTCCCTCCCTTTCGCTGTCAAAACAAAACCTAACGTTCCACTGTCTATCTAGCAAAAACATGTAGGCCTACTTTAGTAGAAACTAAAACTAATGTATACTGTAAATTGTTCGTTTTTTATTGAAATAGTACGGTATCATAATATTAATGAACTAAAGAAGTGATAAAAAATATTTGTGACTGTGAGAATAAAACTTAAGTTTAAACCAGAAATTACTAAATAATAACAATATTCATTTTGCAAACAAGAACAGTTTTTTCAAACAAGTGTGGGAGCGCCGCTCCATCGCCGAAAGCAGGTGTGAGAGCGCTGCTCCCCCCCCCCCCCCCCCCCGCTGCCGCTCTAAACTAATAATCCCCTGAGTATTACTATATTACAATATATTTAAAGTTGGCTCTCAGCTTGTTTATTGCCTTTAGGAACCATATTAGATTTAATATTAAATAGCTATAATGAAATAAGGTCACTAAAAACCTGATTTCTTTTGATCGAATGACAAACTTTGAGTAGATGTCTTATGTTCAAACGATCATTTAGCTTGTAGGCTTGTAGGAACTATTACTCTCTTAGCCTAAATCGACTTATTTAAAGAAACAAGTCATGAGTGTTGTAATTAGTTATACTCTTCAAACCATATATTAACCCATTCATTTAGTTTAACTAATCGTACACTGATATATCTCATATATTCATAAAAATTATTGAACAATGTCAAAATGCCACGTTGCATTGAATGTGTGTAAGAGAGAAAGAAATACCTGATAGTTTCTTTCTCTCTTATACTATGGTGTGCAGACGACAGCTTGAAAATTTTACCCGCAGATATCCATCCAGTTATATTATAGCGATCAATGGTTGAAACCAATCAGTGAACACTGAGGAGAGTATGAAAATTACCAAAATTTTAGATTAGAACATACTGCACTCTATGAATTTTAGTATATATGATTTTTACCAAATGGTGAGGTCAGAACTAACGAGTCGAAGAGCTGAGTGCATGCCCATTGCCCAGCTCTTGGGTTGATGGGAAGCGTATCAAACATATATGATAAAGCTATCAAACTAACTTCGAGCTGTAGACTCATCATCACAATGATAGTTTTGTAAGTAAAGTTTTTTATTTGGCTGGTTCGTGCAAATACCAGCCAAAATTACAAGATTTCTTTATTACACCGGTTTTATGAATATGTGAAAAGAAGAGTTGCTCTTTTAACCATTGCCAACACCCTTTGATATAGTAATTGATGGATCGAGACATTATAGAAAGTAATAATTAATAATTTACAATATTTAAAATAAATTGATCACTAAAAATTAAAAAGAAATTAAATATATTGCAGTGACTGGCTGCTACGACTTTTAGATTAAAGGTTATATCAATGCATGTAAAGAAGAAGAAGAACCATTTCCTCTAGGTCCGCTTTTGACTTGTTCATGGTTGTGCTATATACTCTCGTACAATAGAGCGAGTCTCTTTGCCCAATACGGCAGTCGACCATTTTGTTTATTTTCTAGCGAAATTCATGAAAGTGATTTCTTCCTATTTCATAATCTTGCTTATTTGAAGATCTCTAAGTATTAAAATTACGTTTTATATATATGGTTCGGCTGTTTCCCCTGGTAACAGGGGGTGAAGAAATCCGCAGACATTGGGCGCATCGCGAGTAAACACGTTAAAGTGACCGTGTCCGGTAAAAACTCCTACAACACAGGGAAAGATCGTGCGGTCACACTCAGTCTTAAGAAAGCAAGAATTGTGAACCAAGTTCCCTTTGCCGATAACATGAACCACGTCAATGAGAGAGAAAATCAAAATAATGAGGTGGAAGAAATGGATACCCAGGACGGTAAGCTTTCAAGCTCTTTCATAATTTGTCAAGTGCTCATGGCGTCCATTATGATTATCTGGCGACGTATCTGCATTTTTAATCAAATTTAGATTGCTATTTAGACTCTAAGAATAATATTATTCGTCAAAATAAAACCCAATTAGATTGCAAATATTGAATTCAAGAATGATTTAACATTTTGACTCTTGCCAATGGGTCAAATATTTGAACTTGAACTAACATTTTATAACCTTGAGGCTATTGACTGCCATTTTTAGGAGTATGCCATAATATTATTCCTTGATCTATTTTAATTTAATTATGAAGTGATGCGGGGCCAAATCACTTTCTTAATAAGTTCTGATTGAAAAATAAAACAAAACTAAAAGGCAATCAAGCCATTATTTGTGATGTTGACATTTTAAGGCCACCTATATTTTTAAACTTCGAAAAGAATATTATGTTAAAACTATTTACTTGAGTTAGCCTAGTTAATTGTTATATATATATATATATATATATATATATTTTATTATAATCTTCGAAATTTCCACAATCATACTTAACAGTAAATTTTGAACATGACAGTTCTCATGTAAACAATGGTTAAATTGCATAATAGGCTATGCTGGTAGACATTCAGTTTAGTACAATCAATTGGACGGAAGCGTATAACCCGAACGGTTAGTAAAACAGTGCCTAAAAAAAATACAGCTTGCAAAAAGTTTTACAAAAAATACTTTGATCTGACAATCATTCTGAATTTTTTTCATTTACGATTGCTCTCTATTTTAATTAATCCCTGAATATATTTTGAATATTGTATGAAGTAGGCCTACACAAATTCATATGGTTTTTAATTATTTACATAAAATATATAGTCCCAATACCCAGTATTGAGCGACTATACATTTTTTCTTAGTCTTATTATAGATAATAAATTATTTGTTTTAACATTAATATATGTAGGCTAAAAGAATAGAGCAATATTAAATTTGCTTGAAAAATTTTATATAGGCCCAGTCTTTTTAATTATAATTTACTCACATAAATTACAGAAGCATGTGTAACACTGATTGTGACATGTCAATTTGATTACTTGATACACCTGCCAACATAAGTTAAAATAGCTTTTCCATCAATCTGTCCAAATGTGCTCCAGCCAGTCATCATATTGCAAACAACGTCAATATGAAAAACTGTTCATATTGTCATTTTGATCGAGTTAGGTTATGTGAATCCTGATCATTCTCTAAGTTTCTTTATATTAAGTGATGATTACATTAAATGAACAAGAGGTTGTCCAGTGACATGGAAAATGAAATTTGCTTCATCAGGGAATGTTCAAATTTCTGAAGCTCTTTAAATTTTATTCATTAAAAAGACACCTAGGATAATTACATTAATCAAAACATTTTCCTTTCCAGTTCAGTCTCGATGCAAATCTCTTTTACTAATTTTAACATACTAATTTCACTTTTCAAAGTCAACAGTTTATTTTTGTCTCGTGTTTCCACCCCTCTTTCACATGTTGCAGTAGTGTCAAAGTTGTCATGGAAATGTGCATGCGTGAGAATTTGGTAGTGTTAAAGGAAGAAGAAACTTTTTTTAGCACCTAATTTTATAACCTGTTACGCCTATGTAGGCCTACTAATTATGCAGTAGTTTTAGGGATTAGGAAAGTTATATTTATAGGAACTGTATACCCACATTAATATTGATTATGGCCATTTTGATGAACTTTTTCCTTAACAAAATCCCAACCATCCATTCTTGAATGTTATGAGTGGGTAATTTGATTGTTCCAGTCGAAACTGTGGAGGCCCCCAATGATGCTGGCGGAGGGGATGGCGGTGGGGAAAACCGTCAAATGAATGGAGACTCACTGGATCAAAACACTATTCAAGATGCAGAGATGGAGGAAGGTAGGCCTACAGGGTAAAATTATTATTTTTTTATTTAGTTTTTAGGATCAAAGGTGTGAAATGACACTAGAGATGACCACTTTTTGGGGAAATAAACAAAGAAGCTCTTTAAATTTTTTGTTTATTTTATTTACAGGATCTACAACAGTTGTCGGCTAGGGTCAAAATCCAATTACTAAGCAGTTTGCTAGATTAATTTAAAGAATTACATCAACATCTTAATTAAAATACACATAATATGGTGTTTGTAGTTAATTTAGTTGTCGTACAGTAGTTGCTTAAAATAGTGCATGTAATGTAGTATTGTAGTTAAAAGAAATCAATTTTTTTAGCTAGTCCCAAAGTAGTTGGTATCATAACCGGCTCATTTGGTTTTACATTATCGATTAAGAGGTGAGATATTCTAATCTCGAGAAACTTTGGCTTCCGTTCTTAGACGAAACTATGCTATGGAAAAATAAAGATTCACATTTGAAGCTAGATCATGTTATCAGGACATTTACTGATCTTCTATAGATGTCTAGATGGTTCATTCTTGCAAAACAGGCAAAATTAACTTCCAAAAATCTTTGTATAAGTCTCGGACGTTGATTGTTATCTTTGAGACATATACAAAAAACTATAAGATCATTAATATAAAAAACTGGCCACTTACCCTAGCTATATTTTGAATTTTCATTATTTCTTAGGTAAATCTGGTATTATAATGAAAAAAAAAATGTGTACTGGGGTCAGGACAGTGACTTTGGGCGCATATATTTGCCCGTTTCGCAAGTAGAAGATCCCAATTTTCAAGTTAAATGTATCCTTACTTAGACTGTAATTTATGTTTTAACCCTGTACATGCCAGTATGTCAGTTATTACAATTTCTTTTTAAGAATGGACATATTTGACAACTAAAAACAGATACCAAGATTTACTTTCACATGTCCAGACTTCATATGTTATTAAATTATTAAACTTTCACTTTTGATAAATATTATAAAACCCCTTAAGATAACACAAATAACATAATGGGAAAATGGTGCCAAACAGCTGTATTAAATTAAACCTTGAACGGAGGATGGAAGGGCTAGGCCTACGCACTTACCCTCAAAGTTCACAACTAAATACATAATTATGTAATTTTAGGGGTACATCAATCCCCTTCTTCAGTGGTGGATGTACCCTGAAAATGATTGTGTTAGGGTTTTAATAGTGAACTTGAGGCTCACAGTTTTCATTTAATGGTGTAAGCCTTGCCCTTCTATCCTTGAATTCCTAATTACAAATAAATTAATAAAATATTATCACTGTCGACTGCAGAAAACCACTTTTGTATTTTATAAAAGGTGTTCCAAATATCTTTTCACAGAAAATTCAAAGTAGAGTTACTATTTCATAGTGTCCAGCGACCCAGAAAAGTCACTAAACTTTATCAGATTTTTAGAATTTTTACATCACAAAAAAAATTGCATTCATTTTAATCTTAGTCAAAACAAAATCTTTATTCCATTTAATACACACAACACATCTCTTCTAACACAGTTGAGCATACTAATAATCTCAATTTTCAAAATCAACATGGTGATTTTTGTATTGTCTTTCTACCCTTCTACTGTGCGTTTTTAGCCAAAGGGGAGTCATGGCTATGCTCGATAATGTTATATTTCTTAAAGTGGCCACAAGCAGACTCTCCAGGAAGTTTCAGAAGAAAAATAAATATTTTAAGAATGTTGATCTCATATATTTCACAACTTTAAAATGCAATATTAAATCCATACTATGCTGTATTTCCTTTCCCACTAGACACAAGTCATATAGAAAGGGAAGTGTGTACCAACCTTAAGCCAACAAATCTGAAAAATTATTTATAAACAATTAAATGGGGTTTTTCAATGTTAAGAATATGCAAACGAAACTATTAATCTTTCTCTCGGTTTCCAACCTGGGGATGTGGCTTGTTTCGGGTAAGGTCGCAGTGCTTGTTAACAAGGTGTTCAGCGACCTGGAAAACTGGGATAAGTCAGGGAATTTGATCAAATTTCTGGAATTTTCACAGATTCATTAAAATAATACAAAACTTTCATTTACAATAGTCAAAATAACATTTCTCTTCCAGTTAATACTCATCGCAAATCTTTTTAAACACATTAAGAATTAATTGCCAGAGCTATTATTTATGCTTATTAGTGGGGATTACTCCAGCTAGATATCATATTCTGAAAATTGAAAAATGACACCAGGTTCGATTCCCGTGTCCAGGTGTCATTTTTCAATTATCAGAATATTTTTAAACACATTTGAGCATATTAATCTGAATTCTCAAAGTCAACGTGTGATTTTTGTTTCATCTTTTCATCCCTCTGCATATTTTTAGCCAAAGGGGAGTCATGGCTATGCGCATGTGCGAGCACTCGATTATGCTGGTGAAAGAATAAACTAAAAAAGAATGTGTATAGTGAACAATTTTAAACTGTACTGGTGTACTCAATAGGATTTAATTGAATTCTAACTTAGATTGCACCACACAATTGCCCATTGTTTTAGAGTATAATTCTTTAACTCCATCATAGAGCAACACAATTTCAGATGATGTATGTGTCTAGAAATAGTATTACACTAAGTTGCAATCATAATAGAATAATGTTTTTAATACATAGTGACTGGTAAAGTTGGGAAAGTCGGGGAATTTTAAAATACAGTTTGGCGGAACACCCTGGTTAAGGTTATATCTTTATGATTACTTTTTAGAGTACCTAATTATAATAAATATGGGAAGATGCAACCTTAAAATAGAAATGTAAGTGGTTAAAATATAACAACTGAAGTTACTGTTCAGGTTCCTTTTGCTTACTTAACTTTGACAGCTTCGTGATTACTTAGTTAACTTAAGTCTCATGACCAGGCATGTGAAGTTACGAGCATTATTTCTGAAATACCCACTGGCTTAGTTGATTCTCTTTTGAGACATATGTCACCTTTATATATATATTCACTAAATAAACAATTTATCATGCAATCTTACACTCTAGTACAGGTAAAATAGTACCAAAAACTGGTTTGTTGATGAAACTTGGCATAGATGTTTAATTTGTCATAAGAATGAAGAATCAAGAGTCCATACAAATTTATACGGTGGAAGGGTGTTTTTTTTGGGAGGGGGAGGGGGGAAATGTGGGTGTTTGAAAATGAAAAATTAATTTTGGTACAATATAGGCAAGTGACACATGTTTTTTTGAGTATTTTTTGACGTTGGATCGAATAGAAATAAAAGCAAGATGATATAACCACCCTAGAAAAAGTTATAGCCCTTTTTATAGACGAAAATACATGTAAAAAAGTAAGGAATGATAAGGGGAAACAGGTGAAATGGACGGGATAAACGTGTGTGTAGTAAGAGTGTGGGGTGCCTCGCAGGTGTTACTAGAGAAGGGGGAATGAGAGAGACAGAGTGAGGGAGTGAGAGTATGAGCAAGGAAGGGCCACCAAGGGACACCTCGTGAGTCTCTCCCCTACCCAAGCCGTACTCTACCCTACCAAGTCACCCTTCTATTCATCCTCACCCCTCTCTCATTCCTCCTCTTAGTCATTCGAGTAGAGGGGAAAATTCCTTGGCTCCTTAGTGTTGTAGTAGACGTGTTCACCTACATTTTGTTGAATGCGATCCTGTGTTTCTTACGTTATAAGAGTTAAAATATGTGTAGCAGTGACAGTGTCAGTTTCTCCAAGGACCCGGTAGAGCAGTGTTTTATTTGTGAACGACCGGTTTTGAGGGAGAAAGGGAAACCTGGTGCTGCTGCAGCTGAAACAATTAAAGAGTGCACTAAGAAAATAGGTGATGGGAAGCAAAGTTACCATCTGAAAATAGTCAGATAGTGGTGCATCGAACTTGTAGAAATACCTACACAGTCATTTTGTGTACAACAAGCGAAAAGGACATCAACAGAGAAGGTGAATGAAACAAATTCGCCAAAACAATTGAGATCAAAAGGAAGTTTTAACTTGGATGGCTTTTGCTTGTTTTGCTCAACGAAGGACAAGGAACGACAAGGTTCGTAAGGTGTTATCATAAGACTTCGAACAAAAAATTCAACAAGTTTTGGCTATAAAGGAGAAGTGAGGATGAGAAATATATGGTAGAATTTGCACTGTGGATTTGACAACTGAAAGCTGTTTACCACAATTCCTGCTGGAAAAGCTTGAGAACACAAGAAAATGAAATGAATAGTGTCCTTAAACACCAGGCTGTCCTCCATCAGACGAAGGGTCAAGAGCAATGGAAGTAATTTATAAGTATATGGAAGAGAGTGATGATTGTCATTTTGCTTTGAATGAGTTGCTTGAGGTAGTGAATGATTACTCATTAACACTGCCTACAATAAAAACCAAACTGACAGATGTTTGTATAGCAATTTAACACTTTTTATTCATTATGATCTTGGTACATTTTTTATGCATAAGTTGGTAGTTCTGTTTATAGAATTGGTTCCTGCCTGATATGTATTTAGTTTTTCAGTTCATATTAATATTTCAGTTAATAAACTACTTTCAATTGAGTAATGTTTGATGTTCATAGAATAAACATTCTGAAACCTGTGGTGGCACGTTTTCAGGTTATGGGCCCAGAGTCCTTTAAAATAAACAAACAACTGTGTGCATTGAGAATCAACATTGACGTTAACCTCTAGAAGGTTTATCCTAGAAGCCTTGTTAGCCGCCATAACAGATGAAGAAAAGTATCATGTTCCATTATTTGATGGTTCAAACTTCAATAACTGGAAGCTTAGAATGGAAACGCTGCTTGATGAACACAATTTGCTGGAAGTAGTTCAAAGTGATTACAGAATGAAAGTAATTTTCATTGAAGCTGATAGTTCTGAAATCAATAATAAAAAGACAAAAAAACTGGCAGAGTGGAAGAAAAAAGATGCAAGTCTCACTTAGTCCAGAAACTTTCGGACAACGTTCTTGATTGTGCCAAGGATAGTTTTTTAGTTCATATTGATATTTCAGTTAATAAACTACTTTCAATCGAGTAATGTTTGATGTTGATAGAATAAACATTCTATAAACCTGTGGTGGCACGTTTTCAACAGAGCACTACAAAGAAGTTGTGATAACGAGTACACAAAACAGAGTCCCTGTGGTATGTTTCAGGAATGTTTGTGATCAAGTGTTTAGTGATCTCTGGTATCAACAGAAAAAGAGAACTGAGGAGGAAGAAGAACTCAGAATTATTTCGATGGCACAGGTGAAATCATAAGAAAATATATATTTAAGAAACAGTATGACACTTCTTCGTATCCTAACAGTCAGGAGTACCTGAAAGTTGTTGATAGGCACATTCCCAAGCAACTGAAAGTGTTCATAGACAAACTAACCTCAAAGAAGAGAAGATCTGAAAAGAGTGACTTGTTAAAAAAAAGTGCTGTTATTAGCCACTGCTTGATTTCAATCATCAAGCCAAGGTCTTTTTCTTCTCCTGTGTTGGGTATTGCATCATATATATACCAGAGAATGGGTTCCATCAAATGTACTATCTAACTTGAGATTGTGTGCTACTTACCACGCAGTGAAAGTACTAGAATCCTCATTGATCATGGCTGGTGATCTTGTATATAGATACTATTGATGGTCATGGCACGTTCCATAATCTGTCTGGTATCAATTGTGTGATACCCGCTGAGTTAGTGAAGACTCCTAGCGATGGGCTCTTGAAACAGACAAGACTGAAACACTCAGCGATGATTGAAAAAAAAGGGTGTAGTTGAAGTCATCCCCTTCAGTTCTACACACTCATCTGGTATAAATAAGTTTGAGTTTGCCGACCTTGAAAAAGTTATTGTGTCAAAACGTACGATGACTATCCTTCTTGTCATGATGTTACATGGATGGCTGGCAGTTTAAAAATATAGAGGGAACCCCTGAATGGCATGGATTTTTGGAGAGAGTAACTTGCTCAGAGTACAGTGACATATCCAAAGTTGTACAGCTGCCGTTCATCATGGCACCACCATTTGACCACAGCACTATCCACACAGCTTTAATAATGGCAGTCACTGAAGGGGAAAAGTTGGGACTGCATAATATTTTTGTCACTTTTGACCTTCCCTTGAAGCCATGGGGCTTCTGTATATGCAGAGGCAATTGTTCTAAGGTGATGTTACCACTTCTCTGGTTTTACATGACAGCAAATGCAATCAGTAATGCCAACATTGTCTGAAAGTAACTTTTGTCAACATATTTGGAAATAATTATTATTTGCTAAGTATTACTATTATCATCACTAAAAATATTATCAATCATTTTTAACAAAACTTCCCCAAACATTACAGTATAATTTTATTTTACATAATCAAATTTAAGAAAAAAAAATTCTAGTAAATTCATTCTAGTTTTTCTTTTAACTTTTGTGGCAATTACAGGTTAAATAGAGCGGGAATTTTACATTTAATGGTATTATTTTAAATTTTTAATATTTTTATAACTGGCCTCCATATATTTAACATAAATAAATAGTTTGTGATAATAAAGAGGGGAAAACATACAAAATGTTTGTAAAATAATAATAATATAAAGTTTAAATTTTGTAAACACGAATATTAATACTATTCTCCGTCCAACCGGCAACAAGGTCCTCTTTTTTGTACTACGCTCAGCAAAAGCAAACTTCAAAACTATACAGACAACCAACCGGTTATTCTCATAACCAAAATCCAACCATTTTAAATAGACATTATAACAGTGAATTATCATAGAAAATACAGTAAATAAAACCACGTGTGAGTGTTTACAAGTTGAAGCGAACAAAATATTTTATAGTTAAGTATTTAGGTGTGTCTATGCTACCAATAATAATTTTATTACAAATTTAAATAATACAATGTCTTTTTTGAATATTAATTTGGTTACTTAGTGATTTGTGTGTTCTTTTGTGAATATTAGTTCGGTGTATGAGCGTGTTATCCTTGGAAAATATACTGTTTTTTAGTGATCTTAGAATATAAGATTTGTAACTGTAAATTATCAAAGGGAAGAAGTAATACTAACATTACCCACCTTGGTGATGTAGTTGGCTAACACGCTAGATTCGTGTCAAGCTAGACTGCTGAGGACGGGGAGTTTGAGATTCTAATCTCGTTTGGGTGAACTTTTTTTTCCTAAATGGTTTTCCACTCTTCCTCCACGCAAATGCGGGTTTACTTCATCTAAATTCAACCTTCCTAATTCATTATTGTGATTAGTACAAAAGCCGAACGGGTAGTAATACGCGCTGCTAAAAAAATACTAGCAATTCTTTGTCCAGCAGGACCTGCACCTACTTTTATGTTGAGTTTTTATTACAATATTTCCTTATTTGTTATTAAAATCCAGGCTCTTAAGCACATAATTAATTCATTTTGGCAGGGTGTTCAGCGACCTGTAAAACTTGGAAAACAGTGAATTTGCTTGGTCAGGGAAAAGTCAGGGAATTTGATAAAATTTATGGAATTTTCACTTAGTCACTAAAAAAATACACAACTTTTATTTACAATAGTAAAAATAACATCACCTCTCTAATGCATGTCTTTAGCCAAAGTTGAGTCATAGCTATGTGTGTGCGCGCTAAAATAGATTATGTTATAAGAAGAAGAAACTAAGATATGTCACAAAAATTATCAAGTTGTACTGGTGTAAGGTGATCTTTTAATGTCTCAATATTATCTCATTGAAATTGAACTTAAGATGGGGTGCTAGTGAGCATGAGTTTAGGGAAGTATTTTTGAAGTTTTTACAGCATAAAAATTTTTGGCCAAAATAAATCAAATATTTTTCTATAGAAACAAATAGTTTAGTTTTCTGCACATGCTAATCTCAACAGTCCTTGAATATCTGTCAGAATGTCCTGGAATTTAATGACAACTTTTTCTCTTAATTTAAAAAGTTTGTCACCAAATGCCACCATGCTCATGCCAAATATTCAAAAACTGTTGAGATTAGCACGTGCAGAAAACTAAACTCTATGTTTCTATAGAAAAAAAATTTGATTTATTTTGTTTAAAAAATATTTATACTATAAAAACTGCAAAATTAGCGCACTAAATTCGCGCTCACTAGCACCCAGCCTTAAATTGCACTATCTCGCAGGCCATCGCTTTAGGCCAATATCTTTTAACACTTAATTGTGGGACATAATTTCAAAATGGGCATGCGTTCAAAAAATAGTATCACGTTAAATTGCATTCTTAATAATAAACAAATATAGTAACTAGAAAAGTTGGAAATTGGCATGGAAAACCTGGAGAAGTCATGGAATTTTAAAATATACTTTGGCTGGATACACTGTTTGGCGGGCTTACAAATTTTGTATTTCAAGTTATAATATTTAAGTTGTCATAATAACCTCTGTCAAAAGCCCAAACACTAATCAAGGGAAAGTTATGAATTTTTAAAAATTATCTTTATAGGAATAACAATTACGCCAAATTTTATTAGTTAGTACACAGTACATCTGTTTTTTTCTTTGGATCACTTGACAAGTGGCCCCAATAAAAATATAAGAATAGTGTCAAATTTCATTTTAATTTTAGTGCTTCTTTTAAGGTAAAATGCAACTACAAATTAATACTGTACTGCTCTTGATTTATTTTTAGCTCTAGATTTCTTTCGTTCTTATGTCTTTTTCCAACCAACAGACACTACTTTCCCAAATTTCTTTCAGAATCCAGATATTTCTTTCCAAGGTCTTCCAATTTCATACTTATTTCCATTGTATTTTTCAACCTCTGACAAATCAAGTAAACAATTACTCTAGGTTGGTTGAGTGGTTCTCATTTTAACAAATATATAACTAGGACCTACTCACCGTCAACTTAGTCAGAAGTTTGTACATCTTGTGTGAGAAATAAAATAATATATCTTGTTTCCAATATTATTTTGGAGGCTGGAAGCTGCAAGGTTAAGTTAAAGTGTACACATGTTTTGTTTGGCAGATGAGTCCCGCTCAGAGACCACATTCTCCTTACTGTGAACTCGTTCAGTAAGCTGAAGGAGTCTGTGCTTTCCCCACCATGTTTTGTCCGCAACCTACCATGGAAGATCATGGTTATGCCACGCACCAGCCAAACCCAGGACAGCAGACACAGAGAAGTCTGGGATTCTTCCTACAGGTACATCTACCAAGCTCTGTTAGTCTCCTAGCGTATTTCTTCGATTGTAAGACACACCTTCATTTTTCAGCTTTGATTCTAAGAAAATGAATAAAATTAAAACTTTTAAGGACCCTATTTTTAAGAAATATTTTTATTACAGAATTCAATTTACTAACATAAATAGTAAGTAGCTTATTTATAAGTAGGTATGTTATTCATTCAACCCAACCTTCTGATTCTACTGAGCTGGCTTTATCTTTGCTATCCCATAATATATCATTGTCAAAGCCATTGAGAAAGTTGGTCAAGAAATAACTGATTCTAAGATGCACCCCATTTTTAGAGGCATTTGAATGGGGAAACCTGTATATTTTAGAGTTGAAGAAATACATTATTTTTTTATGGTGTTGATTAAAACCAATTAAATCAAAACACAGAATTGTTCTCTTCATTTGATGCTTCCTACTTCTCAATTTTCTGTAATATGTACAGAAATTAAGAATTAAACCCGCTAAATGGAATCTTAGAACCCTCTAGTTCTTGAGGATATTAAGGTTCCAAAGATTTGAAAAAATTCAAGATAAAAAAAGTAAAAAAAAGTCTAATCTGAAATATATTTTAGAAAAATTGTAGCCAGCCTAAGGACCTTATGGGAAAAGCATGTTAAAGAAACTGAGGAATGATTTTGCAACCATCACATGACAAAGGACTTGTAGAGAGAGATGCAAGGTTGACACGTGCATGGAGAGTTGGGAAAACAGAGGGAATATTTAGTTTTAGAAAGAGAAAACAAATAATTAGAAAAAAAATACAAATAATGGACTATTTGTGAATTTAGAAATGAACATTTAAAATAATAGTTCTTTCTATAGAAGAAAACCCACTTAGATCATGGTCTAAGGCAGGAGTGACCAAATTTTTTTATCCAGGGATTACTCCACAGAAGGAAAATCCTCTGCGATCTACTGTGGAACCATAAGCTTACATGGCTTGTTTCATTGGTAAAAAATGAATACAGAAATTTTGTGTTTTAATAGTAAAATTATATTATATTAAAAAACTTATAGACCTTCAACACACTGAGACTTATTTTTTCATAAAATGATATAATATATAATATATCCCTGAAAAAAGTATATTCTCTCTAAACACTTGACTTTGAAGTTGAATGATGCACTATGCCGCATAATCTTAGGATAGTTTGTTGAATGAGAGTTCATAATTATTCTGTCATGAACGAAGGCAAGATCGTAAATGGTCATGAGTCAGACAGCTCGATATTTTGATTTTCTAATGTTGATTTGAGAAAAATCTGTAACCCTCTTATTTTATTTCTCTCAATCTTTTTTCAATCGATGGATCAAACTGGTGGCTGCAGTCGATAGGTAGCTTGCGATTGATTGTTTGGCCACCTCAGGTTTAAGGTGCCAGTCTTACAATAGACTGACCTACTAATGACGGTGAGATCAGAGTTGATAATATCTGTCAGGTGTACTGAGGGTGATTTTCCACTCACCCATGCAAATGTGGGTACAGTTCTTCTTCACTAACACATTAGCATAATTGAATTGGTACGTAGGCATATAAGTTAATCTACACTTATCATTTGAATGGATTGTATTTAAAAACAGATGTTTGTGTTTCTTCAGATAGAATCTGGTGTTCCATTTACTCCCAATTCACACCAAACTGTTTTCATGAAAGTGGCAGAACTGTTTGGGAACAGTAAGGAAAGCTAATTATTGATAAAATTAAAGGAGTTGTTATCATTTCACGGCACTCAATATTTACAACTTTGTTTTGTACAAAAGTTAAAATTAGCCAAAACCTTGAAGAGGACACAAACTGTCTAGTCAAGATAAATTGATGAATATATTCGGTCTAGCCCGGGGGTACCCAAACTGTGTCGCGATGCCCTGGGGCGTCGTGGCTATAAGGAAAAAGTAAGGTCTACATAAAAAGCCCCTATTCATGACCTTGAGACTATCCCCAAACAATAATATTTTCAATTTAGCTGTGATTGTTATTTTCAGTGTAATGGAGAGTCGGAATCTTCGTCATGGAGCTGCTATGCTGTTGCAGAGCTTAGATTACTTAACCACAAAGAAGATGGGGAGCCTTTTTGCAGAAGTGAGTGCCCTATATTTTCTATAACCAGGACCTGGACTTACTTGCTAAGCTTGCTTTTGCATTGGACAATATTACAAGACAAACAAACAAACTAACTAGGCACTTTTCAACATCTGATATGATAAGACCATAGCCACCAACTCTCCCAAACTTTTCTTAAAATGCATGAAAATGTAACCATTTCTTTGATTACTGAACAACTTTATTCTTTTAAAAATAAAAATATAACATTTAGAAGTTTAGTTTATTTGCTGTACCACTGCCTACTCTTCAATGTGTGTTGTTTTCATGGAGAAAGAAAACTGTTAGAAAGGGGAAAATACTGTAGATATTTTAACACATTAACCGGTAAAAAAAAAAAGAAGCAATAAGGTAAATAATTTTTACTATTTTCTAAAAATATATTTAATTTCACTTCAGGTATCAGCATCTTTACAAACTATAAAATAACCCACTCATTTGCCAGTTATGCTATAGATTTTATACATTCACAACCTTTTTTATTTTCTTCTCACTTATTCTTTAAATGCCATCACTAATATGTAGTCACATGATTTGTCAGATTTTATATGCACGTAGAAGACATATCTAATAATAATTGGTGCCCGCATGGTCTTGGGCGCTACTTTCACAATAGACTAGATTGCCGAAAGCAGGAAGATTGTGGTTTGGTACGGGTGTGGTTTTCCCCAAATGGTTTCCTTCTCTCCACACAAATGCAGGTACACTTACTCTAAATTCAACCTTCCTCATTCCTAATCCATTGGCATAAATGATAAATAAGCGTAAAACCCGAATGGGTACTAAAACATGGTGTTAAAAAGAATCTTGTCGTGTAATGTCTAATTGGCATTTGTTGGAAAATGAGAATAATTTTTTAGTGAACTAAAAATATGCAAGGTGCATTTCAATAATACCATAAACTCAAGTATACATTCCAATGAAAGCGTGAAACGGTTCCTCAATTTAAGATGTTTGCAAAATTTCAGCTTTTTAGGTCTCTTGAGCCCTGAGACTTTTCGACTTTTTGGTTTTTTGGAAACCCCCTTATTTTGCTGCCCCCATTAGAATGTTTTGTCCCCAAGTATTTCTGCACCCCTCTGGTCTAGAGGCTACCTTAAAAATTTTAGTTTCCTATCTTTTCTGGGTCAGAATTTTTTGACTTTTTTTTTTCACTCTTAAACCTGTTCATTTTGGGGACAGCAATTATCTTTGCATCCTTTTGGTTTTGGGGCTACTTGCCTGCCAAATTTGATTCATTTCCAGAGGCCACAACTATAATACCAAGTTGAATCTATAAGTCCAAGAAATAAATTATCTAACGATACATAATGATCTGTTGGCCACTAGAACTGAAGTAGCTTTTGTACATTTTGGTGCTGGAAAGAGTAAATATTTCATTTCAGCTGGTCGTGAGGTTCAGAGTATTGCACTTTGTGTATTTGTGTTGTGCAGAGATCCAGCACTTGTTCTACAGCAAGGAAAATGACTGGGGTTTCAGCCACTTCATGTCTTGGCAGGATGTTCTAGAACCAGACAAGGGCTACATTAAAGATGACACCATCACGCTAGAGGTGAGAGTGCTCAATGTTCCATCACCAATAGGTAGGGACATGCAAAATTTGCATTTGCGATCAAACACATTTTTACACGAATTCTACTGTTTTCACATGAATAACACAAATTTAAGCTCTATTTTTCTAAATAAATACAATTTCTTTGTAATTAAGCAAATACCACATCATGAAATATAATTTTCAGCGCGGTAACCCTGGTGATAGCACTGTTTACATGGTTGGTCTAAGTTGATAATCAATTATTTCGATATGCTATTTGTAAGACTCGAAGGTAATGATATTGATATCAAGTTTGATATTACGAAGCATGAAATGTTTTATGCGTAATTATATTCACTTTTTCTCCGAATATGTTAATAAATAGTTAAATACACAGTATGAACGAAAAATTTAGATAGTTTTATCCTAGTTTTTTTGACAAATATTAATTCGACTCATATTTATGTAAATAACATCACTTTCAGCTAATAATATCATCGCTTATTGAGAAAAATAACACCACTTCTCCCCTAAAAATAACCTCACTTTTTGCATGTCTCTACCAATAGGTTAATTAAGAAAAAAAATAATAACCACGCAAAATATTTACGAAAAAACTTAAAAGGTTTTGTAGCTATTAAAACAGTTGTTTATTTTTTTAAATCTTCAATTTATGAAACTTTTCCCCCCAAATTTATTTATTTTAATTATTGTTGCACAATGGAAAATCCCTGATAAACATTTTACTTATGTCAAGCCATAATCATCAAATTTCAAATACAGACTAATATTTATTTTGTTTACATTTTATGTCAAACACATTTTAAAACTATTTATGGACACCATAAAATATTTGTATATTTTTGATGCTTGATAAAAGTAAATTTTGTAAATAATTTATCATATGGTCAGGTCCACGTAGTGGCTGATGCCCCTCATGGTGTGAGCTGGGACTCCAAGAAACACACAGGGTTCGTGGGCCTCAAGAACCAAGGTGCCACCTGCTACATGAACTCCTTGCTTCAGACCCTCTACTTCACCAACCAACTTAGAAAGGTGAGTGTTAGAAGGTGGAAACATGAGCTCTCATTTTATAGTTGGGTTAGGTCTTTCAAACCCTTACGAACTCAAGAAACATTACAGATTCACGATAAATATATATTTTGAAAATGTTCATCTTGAAGTTTTTGGGGGATATATTATGATACTACTAACTCGCCCTTTACAGTAGTTGTAGAAAATAGTTTGGTTAAATCCATCTCCACTTTACCTTCGAATTCAAATCCTGGAGAAAATTATGAACATAAGAAGCAATAAACCTATTAAATTCTGAAAATTGAAAAATGACACCTGGACACTGGAATCGAACCCGGGACCTCTCCCGTTTCCAGGTGTCATTTTTCAATTTTCAGAATATGATATCTAGTGGAGTAATTCCCTACTAATAAGCATAAATAATAGCTCTGGCTATTAATTTTTAAACCTATTAAAGAATAGAAATTACAAATAATAACCTAACTAAATGTTAACATTCTTTCTTATAATTAAGAATGTCAAACTCAATTCTTCGACACCCTGATATCCTCGATTCTTACTGGTACTAAAAGAATCTACCTTAATATTACGATTCTTATCTATTGATGAATGTACTGGCAACTAAGCAAAATGGTGAACAGCATATAAGTAGTAATAGACTATTTTTTCACATTATTTTATTTGGCTCAGTTAACAACCCTATTTGGTGCATTTTAAAATATCTTTGACTCATTGAGGCTTTATTTTAGGTTAAAATACAGGGTTACTATTGTAATTTCTAGTTATTTGATTATGTATGATAAGCGTTGATACTTGTTAAAACTGATCTTTTTCTTTGTTAAATCTAAAAATGAATGGTTTTTTATTGATACAGTAGTGTCTCGGAAACCCGACACTCGATAACTAGACATTCTGTGTAACTCAACATGCGCACGTGCACACAGTTGTTGGCGCCAGTCATCACAATCCAAAGTCTTTCAACTGTATAACATCTCAGTTTGTTTGTGTAACTCGAGTGAAACAGTCGTTCTATGGTATTTTTACATGTGTTGTGTTTGTTAGTTTTCAAATTCAATAACGTGCTATTCGAATCAATACAATATTATATGTACAGTACTGTACTGCATTTCTGTATATTACATGTATGTATATACACAATTATATTAACCCGTAATATATTGTACTGTACGTATATTACTATTACTGTACCGTACAACATTACAGTACAGTACAACTGTAACTATAATATTCTATACTTTACTGGGATTCATCCTTGTTTAGTAAACATGCATTATATGCAAGTTCATTCTTAAAACTTGACATTTCAATAACTCTAACACCATTTCAGTCCACATTGGGTCGAGTTTCCGAGACTACTATATTAACATATATAGGTTTTTTTTGCTGTGCTATGAAGTTGAATATGAATGTTTTTATGTGAGGTTTGATGCTTGGAAATATAATGAAATAGGAAATGTTTAAGAATTGAAAAATCAACGTTGAACTTAAGAATTGAAATAAAATAAAAAGTTACATTGATACGGTACTTATAATCCATTCATATACTCGGTTAATTGTATAATTACAAAATTACCTGCTTAGGGCCTGATTGTCATTTTTATCCTACAATTATAATTGGGTCTGAACCACCATTAAGTAGTATTAGAGCTCTAAAACAAATTTCACTTGGGGGGAAAAAAAGATTTGAATCTCGAATCTTGAATATTCTTAAAAATTCATAGTAAAAACCTAACAATCAGACCTCAAATCATTTATTTACCAATGAACTGAATGTTCACATTATAACAAATATATTGTTATCAACTACAATTTTATTTATAGGCCTATATCAACTAAGGAATAAAATGTCAACAAAATTGCAAATTACAGAGAGAATCATACAAATGGCAACAAGTTTGCCCTCTTCTGTTAGTGTATATTATGATTCGGGATTTTTAAGTAAAATTAATATCCCTATTTGAATTGAGATTTAATATAAAGTGGATTCAGCCCATATTTGGTTTTACTGTAGATGAAAGCGTGCATATCTGTGTGTTTGTTACAGGCGGTGTATAAAATGCCAACAGAAAGTGACGACTCCAGTAAGAGTGTAGCACTGGCGCTCCAAAGGGTGTTTCATGAACTACAGTTCTGTGACAAACCTGTTGGTACCAAGAAGCTGACCAAGTCTTTTGGTTGGGAGACGCTCGACTCCTTTATGCAGCATGATGTTCAGGAGTTCCTCAGAGTGGTACGTTGCTTTGTTAATTAAATTAGTATGAACTTAACTTGTACTATTATACATTGGGAATATAATTAGAACGATGGCATTTAGGGAAGTCAACAGTTGCTTGGAAAGAGATAATGAAACTTTAATTTTAAAAAAGTCATCAAGGTATAGGCCTTTAGTATTGAGAATTGACCAAGTGGTATGTAAGAGATGTGCTTTGTTAATACAGCACTACCACTATGCAAATGCTGAAGTACTTGGTGATACCACCCCCACCACTATTTAGAAACCAAAGGGTGTCTTAACAACAAATTCAAAACTTGCTTCATTGGTTGAATGGTCAAAAGCATCACTGACAATAACTGTGAGATCAGGGTTTGAGTGAACTAAGGATGGTTTTTCCTAAATAGTTTACTGCTCTTCATGCAATGGCTGGTACACTTCCTCTAAATTCAACCTTACTCTTAGCATAATTAGTATATACACAGGTAGTGCGACACAGTTCTAAACAAAGTTTGCTAATGCAACAAAGAACATAGCATAAGCATAAATGTGTTGAGTGACAAAATCAACAACTGTTTCTAGACTGTGGTCGGGTCAATTTAGTAAAATGCCTCATCTTTCTCTATCCTTCCACCATTCTTCCTCCTTTAATTAATTTAATTAATTCTTCTCTCACTTGTACACTCTATCTGCGCCTCCCTTGTGTTCTTTTTCCTACATATTTCATTTCCAACAGCTTCTTTGTTTCCTCTCTTTTTACATTCTCATACCATCAGTCTTGCTTCCACTACTATATCATGTACTCCCTGTAACCCCACTATTTCTCGGATAACTTTGTTCCTAATCTTGTTCCTCTTAATGACAGTTAAAATGCTCTTCACAAACTTAATTTTAATAGCCTCCACTTGTTGAGTGACGAAGTTTTTCTATTAACTGTACATATATTGCCAAAATGGCTTACATAACCAAACAGAAACATAATTTTCATTTTAGTTGCTGGACAAATTGGAGAGCAAAATGAAGGGAACCTGCGTTGAAGGAACCGTCCCAAAACTATTTGAAGGGAAAATGGTGGTAAGTGGAACACATTAAAATTACTAATACATTATTTGGCATGTTTGAAAATCTTTTTCGATTCAAGAACTAAATTGAAACAATGTGGAACATAAAGTCTTATTAGATATGAATACTAGAGTTCTGCAAGTTTTCTTATTTCAATCTTTGGACTTGGCTTTAAATACCCTATTGGTCTGACTAAAGTGTGATGTTTTTCTTCTAAAACTTTATTCAAACGCACCCTTTTTATGGTAGTCTAATAATTTGTCCTGCCTTTGAACTGAATTTTGGTCTGATAAAACTGTTCTTATAGATTCCTAGATTCTAGTATTTAATATCATTTAAAAGTGAAAAAACAATTGGACACAACGTTTGAGAAATCTTTATCAAACTCTTGTTCTGCCACTCATGTAGCTAATTTTGTCTTATTTCAAATTGAAAGAGCCCCATTTACATTATTAAAAAATAAAATAATACAATATAATTTTTTTTTGTTGGCTTTCAAAGCCTGATATGCCTTATCTTTTATTTTACTTTTAAGCTATTTTATTTATTTCATTCCATATTGTAAACCTGATAAATACACCTTCATATGGTATGATGCTAAGCTTGAATATTTGCTTGCTTTTAGTCTTTCATCAAATGCAAGACCATTGACTACACGTCTACAAGAGTCGAAACATTTTATGACATTCAACTGAACGTCAAAGGAAAAAAGAATAGTAAGTAGACAATATTGAACACTATTTATTGCGTCTAGATTCAACAGGTCCAGTTATAAACCATATTTACCCGAATCCAAGACGACCCCCAGTTTTTCAGTGGCTCTGGATAGATTTTTAAAAAGTGGTATTTATTTTTATTAGGGATGGATGGGAACAGGACGAGAAATGAGCCAAAATATTGGGATCGGGACGAGAACGGGGAATTATAAAAATTATGCTTTAGATTAATTCTAGACTAAAAATAGATTGTTTTCTACCAATATGGTAATACTTGTAAAATCTATGTCATTATTAAATATAATACAATTAATTATATATCTAAAAACATTATATAAATAGTGGTTGGTGAATAGCATTTTATATTGAAACAAAGTTAAATTTTGAACAAATAATGAATAATACAAAGCGAATAATTGATTTTAATATATTATATTTATTAGTTAATCTCTTTTGAAAATGGTGTTTTATATTTAACTACCTATTAGAAGAGTGCAAAAAAAACCTTTATTAAATGTTCTCTATTTTAACACCTCTTAAAGACTATCTAGGTTTGAAACACCTGAAATATTCTTTAGGTCTAAAACCCCTTAAAGGTATCTAGGTTTGAAACCCCTTAAATATTCTTATGTTATTAAACCCCCTAAATGTTTTATTAGGTTTGAAACACCTTAAATGTTAAATGGTCTAAGACCCCTTAAAGATTATCTAAGTTTTAAACCCCTTGAATATTATTTTGGTATGAAACCCCTTGAAATTCTTTGTTTAACACCCCTGTAATCTCTACTCTTTGTTAGGTTGCTAACAACAACAAGCTCATAAATAGTTGACCTTGGCAAGCAGCTTCCTCCCCCCTATTTCTATGCCCCAAAAGATGTTAGAGTATAATATAGCTATGTCCTTCTCAAAATATTTCAAGCTCTCTCTCACTTGCTGATCCTAACAAATAACTTGATAGACAGAGCACATTCTCTCAGCACAGGCAGCAAAATACCTCCCCTGCCCCCTTTCCAGTTTACTACAGAACAAAGAATATAACTGTCTCCAATAGCGATTGAGCCAGTAGTACCTGCTGAAACAATAACCAGGCTTTATTTCCCGCCCAAACCCTTGCTGGGAAAGGGTCTTTCCCGCCGAATTTCCCAAGGGTTCGGAATCCAGGCTACTCTTAATTTTTATCATGAATGAAGACAATAATTATGGTAGATTTATTTTTAATGCCAACAAATTGTTTTTATTTACAAAACAAAACACCTATGTTGGCTTAAAATCTAATTAGGGTTTCAGAATTGCAAAGGAATTTCTTTTTTTTGTCGCAAATATTGCTTTTGCATAAGAAGGTTAACTTTGAAAAAGTTTCTTTAAAACAATGTGAAGTTAATTGTTATTTTGTCACACACATATTTTAACAAAAATAGAATAATATTTCAGCATTGTTGCCTTTATCATACTTAAATAAGAAAGAAGAGAGTACAGATAACACAAACACTGGATTATTCCATTTTGTATTTAAAACTTTCTATCTGCATCAATTTTTAAGTTACAGCCCTCTAAAATCTAAAAAAAAATCGCAATTTTCTGCTGACATGCAATTACAAAATAAATTATTACTCATGCTAGAAATAAGATAGAAGAGTGAATATAAAACAGTTTGTAGCTAATTTTATAAGCTTTCACATGATTATAGTATCACTAGTTTTGGACATTTTTTTCAGTCCAAGGTCATATCATACAAATTTTAACAAAATTTTGAGAAAATTCACACATGAACTTATGTACATTAACATCAGTCTTATAATTGCAGCCTATTTGTTATTATTTTCAACTTTTTGCCAAAGCCATTTGTATTGCATAATCTTAATTAAAGTTAATCTATCTCGCACAAAAACAAGCTTTCACACAAATAAGAAACTATAAAACTTTATTTCACTATGGTAGTTCAAATGTAAAATATGGTCACATCATAGCTTCTTCTTTTATTAATTTAAAACTTTTTTTTGCATAAAGCCACGTGTATTACACATTATTTAGTTCCATAATAACATGTTTCCACACACATAATAACTCGAAAACTATTGCCATATTTCACACGTCAAAAGTAAACATGACCATCATTACAACCATATTTTGCCTTTTGGTCATAAAAGTAAGCCAGTGGTGTGGTACTCTGACACTATGTTTAAATAGTGATCTAGGAGCACTCAAAGAACAATCGAGCAAGTGGATCTCTGAGAGCTCATTAACATGACAGTGTTGCTGTGTAGCGGCTAGCTGCACAAAACAGCTTTCAGAAAAAAAGTGCGAGATTCCCACAGGAAAAAAATTTCCCATTCTTGACCCGATTGTTGGGACAGAGATGCTAAAGTTTCTAAATTTTGGGTATCGTTCTCTCATGCCCCAATATAGAAACATTGGGTGGTTCAACACATTTTTATGTTTGCTATTATTATTTGATATGTGATAGGTATTTATTGAAGTTATTTTAGTTAGTTGGTTTATTTTATATCTCAATTATTCACTTAACAAATTAAATATTGCACAGTGTTTTAAGATAGTATTATAAATAAATAATTATACATTTTTAATTCCCGTTCTCATCCCTCAGTAAGATATCCTAAAATGCTTGTTCCCGATCTCATCTCTATATCTTCCACTGGCACAAATAGCATGGATAGGGTTGTCTTATATTTAAAGCCGTTGTATACTTGAGCCAGTGTGGTATTTTTCTCAAAGATAAAAAGTACACAATTTACACTTAAAATGCTGCCATTGGATAAAGGTAATTAATGATGCCCTCTTAATGAATTATCATCTTTCACTGTTTACAGCCTATGTCCTGGTCTGCTTTGTAAATTGCCGACAACTTCCTTACTCCATCATTCCTCCTTCCTTTAGCCAACTTTTATCGCCTTGTACTTCTCAGGAATATGCTCCTCCAATCTAATTGGTCTCTAATATGGCCCTTCAGATGCAACATTATCTCTGGCAATCTCTCTTTTATTCCCTTGAAATGACCATACTACCTCATTATTGTTTATTCTATTATCCTTTTTAGTGCCTGTACTCCTGCTTCTCCTTCAATCTCATTTCTTAACCTACCTCTCCTGTTAACACCCATTATGCTCCTCATTAACTTTGTAACTTTATCCATTGTCTATGGTTTGGCGGTATATGTTACTTTGTCCTAAAGAAATTGACTCATTATAACCCATTCTAACTAAGGTCTTGTTCAACAAACACGTTGATACTTTGTTTGAACTGAGACTGTCATAAATGGGCCATTAAACACTGAATACATAGCTAACGAATTAAGAGGCACCTCTTTGTCCAGTGATAATAATGAAAAGTGTGAACTGTGTTCTATTTATTGTGTAACTCATATTGAACTATTTGTTCCTATCATTCTTTCTTGTTGCCTCCAAACATTCTAGTAGTATTAAGTTGAACTTCCTCACCCCCTCCTTTTCTCTCTTAAGTTGACGAATCCTTCCACGATTACATAACAACGGAGATGCTGGACGGGGACAACAAATATGACGCAGGGGAACATGGCCTTCAGGACGCAGAAAAGGGCGTCATATTTGCTTCTTTCCCTCCTGTGCTCCATCTTCACCTGATGAGGTTCCAGTACGATCCCATTACAGACTGTTCAGTCAAATTCAATGACAGGTAAGGGCAACTTTTATCACCTTATATCATGATGCTATACATGGAAGAAAGTACAGGTAAAAGAGTAAGGAAATGAACAGTTTGCACTTGATATTCCTGTCACTGGACACAAGGGTAGTGATTGCCTCTAAGAGAAAACAAAAGTCCATTGGTTAATCTCATAACTTACAATCTATTCACCATAGGAGTGGTGCTAACTGACAGCAGGAGATTTTTATTGCAATCCTTGGTTGAAAGTCACTAATGTGGAAATAGCTATATTCTTAGTACTGTATTGATCGAAAAAAAAAAACACACTTTTTCCCCAAAAAAGCCACTAAATCTTAGTGCTTCTTTTTTCCCAGAAACAGCCACTAAACCTTAGTGCTTCTTTTTTCCCAGAAACAGCCTCTATAAAACCTTAGTGCTTCTTTTTTCCCAGAAACAGCCTCTATAAAACCTTAGTGCTTCTTTTTTCCCAGAAACAGCCTCTATAAAACCTTAGTGCTTCTTTTTTCCCAGAAACAGCCTCTATAAAACCTTAGTGCTTCTTTTTTCCCAGAAACAGCCTCTATAAAACCTTAGTGCTTCTTTTTTCCCAGAAACAGCCTCTATAAAACCTTAGTGCTTCTTTTTTCCCAGAAACAGCCTCTATAAAACCTTAGTGCTTCTTTTTTCCCAGAAACAGCCTCTATAAAACCTTAGTGCTTCTTTTTTCCCAGAAACAGCCTCTATAAAACCTTAGTGCTTCTTTTTTCCCAGAAACAGCCTCTATAAAACCTTAGTGCTTCTTTTTTCCCAGAAACAGCCTCTATAAAACCTTTGTGCGTTTTCTTCCCCAAAACAGTCATTATTAAGTCTTAGTGCATCCTTTTCCCAAAAACAGACACTATAAAACCTTAGTGCGGTCTATGATAGTGTATCCCCTTTTCGTCCTCCAGGACAAAGGCAGGCATACAAAGCTATAAAACAAGGGGAGAATAACTGCAGATTGAGCAGATAGGACACTCAAAAGTATATATCATATAATATAATACACTCGTGTTTCCAAGGAACCCACTTAGCATTATTGCGCTACCAACAATAAAAAATGGATTAAAGAATATTACCAGGAAGGTGAGAATATTTAGTTAAATAAGAGTATAAATCAACATCTCAGGAGTTAAATTGATAATTTAAGTTTTATTGATAAACTCTCTCTATATATATATATATTTGATTCAATAGCAAACATCTTGGGTATTTACCTGGAAATATTAATTTTATTTATAAGCCAGAATGATTGAAAAGGACTCTTAATATATAACATATCTTTCCTTGTAAAAGGACTGAATATATAACATATCTTTCCTTGTAAAAGGACTGAATATATAACATATCTTTCCTTAATAAAGACTCTGAATATATAACATATCTTTTAGGGCTGGGCCGATGCCGATTATTAATCCGATCATCGGCCGATTATCGCATAACCGGCGATTCCGATGATCGGTGTTTGAATCTCCGATTATTTATGCCGATTATTCAAAATGTGTGGGTATATTTTAAGTCCTAAAAAAATAATTTATCTCTGCTCTCTCGTATGAGATTTTTGAATAATTAGCTTGTTCTTAACGACTTAAGTTTGAAATAAACAGCACGTCCAACATTCCAAACAAAATATATCAAAATAAATATATTTACCATAGGTCTTTTTCCAATTTGTGCACGTTATTAGAAATAAAAATACTCACAAGTAACAAATCTAATAATCATAAAATAAAATATTAGCAGATTGGTGTTGTTTTATTTCGATTTGTTAAAGATGCCCAAAAAATGAAACATTGGACGTAATAATCTCGCACATGCGCACATTTTGTTTTAAATGGAAATCGTTTTTCTTTTAATGCAAGTACATTCCACTGGCAGGGAATTTGTTTCGCTCATATTTCAACATGAATTGAATTAATATTTATTAATATTTAAATTTTACATTTTCTTTAATAATAAATTAAAATAAGTTTTAAAGTATTTCTTTAAAAAAACACGAAAAATAACTTTCGTTGCACATTATGTTATTTATTATTTATTTTATCATATTTAAGTAGAGATGGGAAAAATCGTTCTTTTAAATGAACGATTCATTGTATCTGGTTCAGTTCAATGATCCGTTCATTTTGATCCGTTCACCGTTCATTCAATTTCTAAAGGTAGTTTTTATTTAAATGTAGTTAAAACAATGTTATTTTTCATTAAGATTATTTAAATTGTTAATAAAAAGATCGGATTACTGTTTAAAAATGGTGATGCCTTTTTAATATACTTTTTTTTAAAAGAAACCACTTATTTCTATACGATATTAATATTTAGTAGTTAAATTATGATGGAATGCTTTGTAGAATCACAAAAACTTATGTTATGATATATCTAAATCACAATTCACAAAAATATTACGATTGTTAAAAATTGTTTAATATTGAAACCATATTTTAATAGACATTGGATGTAAAAATTGCTATTTCATATAAAAACAAAATAGATATAGGCCTATTCTCTTTGTGTGCAAAAATATGTGTGCCTTGATTATTTTTTATCATTAAAATTAAATTTAAATTTACTGATTATGATTTGTCTTTGTCTAATGAAAGGGTCAGTAGTCATATTTAATCATAAATGTGAAATCATATTTTAATTATCTAACATGTACCGGTATATTGGCTATTTATTAATGTGATTTGTTTTTGTTAAATGACAGGTTCACTTGTACTAACAATAACAATATAAAATAATAATTAAACAAACATTACATTTTAAAAGTTTCTATTTAAATGTTACTAAAACAAAACTATATTGGACATTATAAAACTGGTAAAAGTAACATTTTTTTTGCTTTAAGGGTCATTTTACTTTATACACTTATTAAAATTAAAAACAAAAATAATCGGCATCGGTGATCGGCCTAATCGGCAACAAGTAATCGGCATCGGACTAATCGGCAAAATAGCTAATCGGCCCAGCTCTAATATCTTTCCTTAATAAGGACTCTGAATATTTAACATATCTTTCCTTAATAAAGACTCTGAATATTTAACATACTATTCCTTATAAAAGGACTCTGAATATTTACTACAATTTCCATAAGTTGGACGGACTGAATATTTTACTACAATTTAAAGCTGAAAAATAATTTAAACATAAGGCTGAAACTTAATTTAGATCTTATATTTGGTTTTGGGAACACACAGACATGCCTATAATAGATATCCTGTCAAGAGTGACTCGTCCTCCGTCCTGTTGGTAGTATTTATTCAGTATCATTTGCTCAGAGAGGGGGAAAATAGGGGTTACACTCAAGATAAACACAAAGAGGGAGATGAAAAGAGGGGAACGGGTAATAGTGAATGGGGAACATGTGACAAGAAGGCCCCAGAACAGCGTTCTTGGCAATGCGGAACCATATAGCACCGGAAATGTTATAATACACATTTCCCGGCAACCTTAGCGAAAACTTGAAGTTGGCCCAGCTCGTTCCCTTGTGCCTCCAATTTTGATCACCGGTTGTGGGGTGTGGGAGATAGTCAACTTGGGATGTACTTAGTGGAATAGAGCTCGGTGAGTTTAGAACATTACATTGTTTAAGTTGTGGTAGGATATGATTGGAAATAATTTAGTGTCCTGTTGTAGCTTATGATAAGACGCTACAATAGCACCTTTAGATAAAATACATAAATATTTGACTGCATGTATAAGTTATGTACCAAAATAGTTTATAATCCCAACTTGAATTATAAAAGATTATCTAAAAATAGATGGAACTTGACTCTAATAATAAAAAATTAATTTCAATCCACTACTACTTTTCGCACATGTCTAACAGGGTGTCCAGCGACCTGGAAAACAGGGAAAAGTCAGGGAATTTAATTAAATTTCTGGAATTTTCACATAGTCGCTAAAAAAACTAAAATTTTATTCATACTAGTCAAAATTACATTTTTCTATGATTTAATACATACCACAATCTCTTTTAACACATTTGAACATACTAATTTTAATTCTCAAAGTCAACATGCAATTTTTATGTCATCCATCTTTCCATCCTTCTACTTCACGTCTTTATTTTTTAAACTGTATTTGTGCAAAGCACTATTTTAATGTTTCAATATGATCTCACTGAAATCTAACTCAGATTGTTTTACCCAAGAGCCCATCACTTTAGGCTGTAACCCTTCTTAGAGTATCACAATTCCAGAGTGTGGATGTGTTTAGAAATATTACTGCATCAAGTTGTGATCTTAATAAAATAGTGTTTGTAATATAGGGACTGGGAAAGTTGTAAATTGGCTCTGGAAAACCTGGAAAAGTCAGGGAATTTTAAAATATGGTTTGGCTGAACACCCTGTATAAGTTACTTTCTGTTGCAGTTTGTTGTTACTGTTCTATTGTGACAAGAATTTAGTGAATTTGTTTACAAGTTTGGCATAATATAGATATTTTATTGTTATGCTTCGCTTTTAAAAACATTGAACACTTTAATTAATTTCATTAGTTTTTGCCCAAGAAAAACACTGTGTCCCGATTGGTGTGGGTCTGGTAGCCAAGGGACAAGTCTTGTCCATCCCATTATCCAATCAAGAGTGAACTGCTTTACCATTGGCAGAGCGGACGAATCTTTGTGGGGGATGATAATATGTTGACGGGGGACAAATGCGGCCGCAACAAGGCCGAGCCATATTTTATGTGAAACAACAAACAGAATAGTGAAAAGAAATCATTATGTTCCTTGGTTCAGTCCAACAATTTTTATGGAAGCGGCCATTTTGAGGGCCAACAGGTTTATGAATTGAGAGAATAGGTTGCCCACCTCTGGACCATTGCTGCTTAACTTTTTATGCACAAGATTATTACATCCGATACGAAAACAAGACAAGATAGATAATAGTTATTTTAGGGGTGAGTGCAAGAGCGCTGTCTCTACCAAGAGGGTAAGTTAGCTGGGAACAACAACTTGAACCTAGTGTAAATAACCAAGCACACATGGGGGTAAAGCTGGATCATTAGGATGAAATTGTGAAAATAAATAACAGATTGCAGATCATTAGGGCAGACCTTTTTTCCCCTTTATAGATGGGCCCTCGAAACCTCAAGGATATTAGAAAAAATTTCAGATTTGAGGCTCGGTTTCTTATTTATATATATTTCTTTTTTCAAGTGAAATTTGTTTAAGAACTCTAATACTGCTCATTTATTGGTGGTTCAGAACCACTTATAACATAGGATGAACTTACAAGCAGGCCCCAGAACAGTAATTTAACACAACTATCCTATGAATGTTATAATAAATTGATTATAAAAAATAATGTTAACATTTAGTTACTATTTCTATTTTTCTTTTATATTTCCACTTATATTCATTATTTTTTCTAAGATTCAGATTAGTGATTTAAAGGTAAATTGGAGATTCGGATTTGTTAAATGGTGGATTCAGCTCAACTCTAGTTTTTTCATTCGAGTTGAGTATGTCAAAAAGCCACCCAAATATACTCCTTTTAGAATGATAGCTTGGTGTGGCTGTTGGGTCTATTTTCTTCAAGAGGCAGCCAGTACCTCTTTGTTCATTGGCAGCAGTGTAAAGTGTGAACTTTATTCTTCTTTTAATTGTAAAAGCCATATTGAGTTCATTTCTTTACATATTTCTGTCCACCTTTCCGGTACCTTCTTCCACATATTAGGTAAAGAATATTACAGTCAAAATGGCTATAACATTATAAAACATAATCATCAATAATAAAATACCAGATATCATCTAAACATAGTAATATAGAAAAGGTTGCACAAGTAGCATTTTTTTGTCGAATCATATAGCAATTTTTTGGACAAATATCGATTAATACAAATAGAATAGTAACATTTTTGACGGAAATTATTTTTATTAGTTAACTTCTTTTGAAAATGGCGTTTTATTTTTAATTATTTGTAGAGTGCAAAAAATATTACAAAACTGTGAAAAGCTATCTAGGTTTGAAACGCCAAAATGTTATCTAGGTTTGAAGCTTCTTAAATGTTACTTAAGTTTATTAATATCCCTTAAATTTTACTTAGGTTTATTAAAATCACCTAAATTTTACTTATTTTTATTAAAATCCCTTAAATGTTATTTAGGTTTATTAAAATTCAGGGTTCATATGGTCCTTGAAAGACCTGGAATTTAATGTGTCTTTGTTCAAGGCCTAGAAAAGTCCTTAAATTGCTCTGGGTCTGGAAAAGTCCTGGAATTTCCAAGTTTCAATTCATGTGCACTCGCCATTTTTTTTATAAGTTGCTCTAAAACTGTCATTTGTAATAATTATTTTAAGATATTTGACTACCTATCAACACTTTTAAGTACTTATAATTACAGCTTTGAACTAAAATACCTGCCGATAGCTATTAGTTCATCTCTCATCCACCTTAGCGCTCAAATACCTGTTCTAGCCATAATGCAATATATACTGAATCTAGAATGAGTGCACTAACCAATAAATCAAGTAGAGTGATGTGACAAAAAAGATAGAATACTATTTTTATAGTCCTATCTGTTCATTAAATTTAGAGAAAAGTTAAGTGTTTTCCATCTATTTAAAATTTGATAGGGTTTATAATTATGTTTTATAGATGTGTTTAGCTTCAGGCAGTACGAGAAATAACGGTTTTAGTCCTTAAAAAGTTCTTGAAAAGTCCTTAAATTTATGTTTCAAATGTCTTAAGAACCCTGAAAATTCCTTAAATGTTATTTAGGTTTGAAACCCCTTAAATGTTACATAGTTGGTGTGTGTGTGTGAATAGAATTCAGTTTGATTGTTCACAAATGGTTGACCTTGGCACACCCCAAAAGATGGTAGAGTAGAATATATCTGTCCTTCTCTAAATCTTTCAAGCTCTAACCCTTTTAGTGCCACGGGTCGATCTGATTGGCTTTGCCTCTTATTGTTAAAATTGCCAGAGCCGATGTGGTCGGCCTTTCGGATTTGTGCTAGTTCCAGCGTTTCTTGACATAATTATAAAGATGTGACATTTTTACCATACAAAACTTGAAAAAGGGGTTTAAATTTTGGCGCTTAAATCTGAAATAGGCAATGGCACTAAAAAGGTTAAATACCCTACTCCCTCACCTAAGCCTGCTACAGAACAAAGAAGATTGTCTACAAAAGCAGGGTCACCAGTTACTCCTAGAACATGAAACACCCTTATTTTTCAACCCAACCTTTTGGGAAATAGCCAATCTCGCTCGACTTTGGGTTTTGATATTAAACTCCCGACCTTTTCCCGTGTATTCAGGTTCCCATCCAACCCTAATTCTATTCTTACACATCAAGTTACTATCCCAACATGTAAATCAATTCAGATATTTTCATTTTTATATTAATTGTGATGAACATCACCTAAAAATGATAATAGTTGAACATAAATTGAGTATTCTAGCTCTCAATATTTTAATTGGCGATGCTTCATGAATGTTAAATCTGAATTTTTTCGAAGCTGATATTTGTTTTGAAACCAAATCAAATTCCAAATTTTTGCACACTCATAGACCTACTCATTATCACTTACATGTATTTTATATAATATTATTTAGAGATGGGTCGAATCCACTATTTCTCGAATCCGAGTCTACATTTTATTCTCGAATCTGAATCCTAGCAAATTGTTAGAAATTTTAATTATTTACATATAGACCTACATTACACAATATAGTCCTAAACTGTAAATTAAGATTTATTTCAATCATGCTTTCAATTTTAATCAACCCCAACCACCCCTCGCAAAATACAGGTTAAAATCTAGCCATTAAACAATCTAGACTTATATTATTGTTTGAAAATCAAATTAATCAAAATTTGAGTGTCTTTTAGTTATTTTTAAAAGTGTTGTTAGAATGAGTTGAGTTTCTAAGAAAACATGTAAAATAAACAGATTAGGACTACTTATCCTTTGATCAACTTGAATCATTATTGAAGGATTATAATTTATTTTATTAAGAAAGCAAAAATAAAAATACAAACGGATATTTTTAATAAAAACTAAAAAAACATGCTCAACAACTAAACATACATTGAAAATAGTGAACTCAATAATGCCTAAGTATGTTTTATTATTATTTTCTTATATATCCATTATCTATCTTTGCGTTTGCATAGAAAACAAGAAATATATTTGATTCTAGTGATATATCGATTTCTGAGAATACATTCTATTTAAAACACGGACAATTTTCGACTCCAATACGTTCCTTCCCATTTTATAAGGCAGTACTACGTTTGAGTATTTTTACAATTACTTCAATAACATATTAAAAAAAAATCTTAGTTAAATCAATTTAAAAACAAATAATGAATTATTAGCAAGTCGTTATTTGATTCTTAAAACTCGAGCGCTTACTAAGTGATCAGCTTACCTGAATCGATTTTAAACAAACAATCACTATACAATAGTAGGCCGGTAGGCATAAATAAAGTTTTATTGGTGTCTGACTGCCGACAGTATTTATTTTTCATGAAACCTAACAAAATGTCTAACTTGAAGTTGGCCCGCTCTTTCCCCTTGTCCTAAAATTTTGATCCCCGGGTTTTGTGGGGTGTGGGGTAGTCAACTTGGGATGTACTTAGGGTAGAGCTCGGTGATTTTAAAACATACCTTGTTTAAGTTGGGTGGGATATGTTTGGGGAAATAATTTAGTGCCCTGTTGTCTTTTTTATAAGCCCTACAATAGCACCTTTAATAAAATAAAAAAAATATTTGACTGCATGTTAAGTTTGTAAAAAAATATTTTTTAAAATCCCAACTTGAAAATAAAGATTTCAAAAATAAATGGACCTTGACCTTAATAATAAAAAATAATTTCAATCCACTACTACTTTTCGCACATGTCTAACGGGGTGTCCAGCGACCTGGAAACAGGGAAAAGTCAGGGAATTTAATTAAATTTCTGGAATTTTCACATAGTCGCTAAAAAAACAAAAATTTTATTCAAACTAGTCAAAATTACATTTTTCTATGATTTATACCATACCACAATCTCTTTTAACACATTTGAACATACTAATTTTAATTCTCAAAGTCAACAGGGCAATTTTTATGTCATCCATTTTTCCATCCTTCTACTTCACGTCTTTATTTTTTAAACTGTATTTGTGCAAAGCACTATTTTAATGTTTCAATATGATCTCACTAAAATCTAACTCAGATTGTTTTACCCAAGAGCCCATCACTTTAGGCTGTAACCCTTCTTAGAGTACCCACAATTCCAGAGTGTGGATGTGTTTAGAAATATTACTGCATCAAGTTGTGATCTTAATAAATAGTGTTTGTAATATAGGGACTGGGAAAGTTGTAAATTGGCTCTGGAAAACCTGGAAAAGTCAGGGAATTTTAAAATATGGTTTGGCTGAACACCCTGTATAAGTTACTTTCTGTTGCAGTTTGTTGTTACTGTTCTATTGTGACAAGAATTTAGTGAATTTTGTTTACAAGTTTGGCATAATATAGATATTTTATTGTTATGCTTCGCTTTTAAAAACATTGAACACTTTAATTAATTTCCATTAGTTTTTGCCAAGAAAAACACTGTGTCCCGATTGGTGTGGGTCTGGTAGCCAAGGGACAAGTCTTGTCCATCCCATTATCCAATCAAGAGTGAACTGCTTTACCATTGGCAGAGCGGACGAATCTTTGTGGGGATGATAATATGTTGACGGGGGACAAATGCGGCCGCAACAAGGCCGAGCCATATTTTATGTGAAACAACAAACAGAATAGTGAAAAGAAATCATTATGTTCCTTGGTTCAGTCCAACAATTTTTATGGAAGCGGCCATTTTGAGGGCCAACAGGTTTATGAATTGAGAGAATAGGTTGCCACCTCTGGACCATTGCTGCTTAACTTTTTATGCACAAGATTATTACATCCGATACGAAAACAAGACAAGATAGATAATAGTTATTTTAGGGGGAGTGCAAGAGCGCTGTCTCTACAAGAGGGTAAGTTAGCTGGGAACAACAACTTGACCTAGTGTAAATAACCAAGCACACATGGGGGTAAAGCTGGGATCATGGATGAAATTGTGAAATAAATAACAGATTGCAGATCATTAGGGCAGACCTTTTTTCCCCTTTATAGATGGGCCCTCGAAACCTCAAGGATATTAGAAAAAATTTCAGATTTGAGGCTCGGTTTCTTATTTATATATATTTCTTTTTTCAAGTGAAATTTGTTTAAGAACTCTAATACTGCTCATTTATTGGTGGTTCAGAACCACTTATAACATAGGATGAACTTACAAGCAGGCCCCAGAACAGTAATTTAACACAACTATCCTATGAATGTTATAATAAATTGATTATAAAAAATAATGTTAACATTTAGTTACTATTTCTATTTTTCTTTTATATTTCCACTTATATTCATTATTTTTTCTAAGATTCAGATTAGTGATTTAAAGGTAAATTGGAGATTCGGATTTGTTAAATGGTGGATTCAGCTCAACTCTAGTTTTTTCATTCGAGTTGAGTATGTCAAAAAGCCACCCAAATATACTCCTTTTAGAATGATAGCTTGGTGTGGCTGTTGGGTCTATTTTCTTCAAGAGGCAGCCAGTACCTCTTTGTTCATTGGCAGCAGTGTAAAGTGTGAACTTTATTCTTCTTTTAATTGTAAAAGCCATATTGAGTTCATTTCTTTACATATTTCTGTCCACCTTTCCGGTACCTTCTTCCACATATTAGGTAAAGAATATTACAGTCAAAATGGCTATAACATTATAAAACATAATCATCAATAATAAAATACCAGATATCATCTAAACATAGTAATATAGAAAAGGTTGCACAAGTAGCATTTTTTTGTCGAATCATATAGCAATTTTTTGGACAAATATCGATTAATACAAATAGAATAGTAACATTTTTGACGGAAATTATTTTTATTAGTTAACTTCTTTTGAAAATGGCGTTTTATTTTTAATTATTTGTAGAGTGCAAAAAATATTACAAAACTGTGAAAAGCTATCTAGGTTTGAAACGCCAAAATGTTATCTAGGTTTGAAGCTTCTTAAATGTTACTTAAGTTTATTAATATCCCTTAAATTTTACTTAGGTTTATTAAAATCACCTAAATTTTACTTATTTTTATTAAAATCCCTTAAATGTTATTTAGGTTTATTAAAATTCAGGGTTCATATGGTCCTTGAAAGACCTGGAATTTAATGTGTCTTTGTTCAAGGCCTAGAAAAGTCCTTAAATTGCTCTGGGTCTGGAAAAGTCCTGGAATTTCCAAGTTTCAATTCATGTGCACTCGCCATTTTTTTTATAAGTTGCTCTAAAACTGTCATTTGTAATAATTATTTTAAGATATTTGACTACCTATCAACACTTTTAAGTACTTATAATTACAGCTTTGAACTAAAATACCTGCCGATAGCTATTAGTTCATCTCTCATCCACCTTAGCGCTCAAATACCTGTTCTAGCCATAATGCAATATATACTGAATCTAGAATGAGTGCACTAACCAATAAATCAAGTAGAGTGATGTGACAAAAAAGATAGAATACTATTTTTATAGTCCTATCTGTTCATTAAATTTAGAGAAAAGTTAAGTGTTTTCCATCTATTTAAAATTTGATAGGGTTTATAATTATGTTTTATAGATGTGTTTAGCTTCAGGCAGTACGAGAAATAACGGTTTTAGTCCTTAAAAAGTTCTTGAAAAGTCCTTAAATTTATGTTTCAAATGTCTTAAGAACCCTGAAAATTCCTTAAATGTTATTTAGGTTTGAAACCCTTAAATGTTACATAGTTGGTGTGTGTGTGTGAATAGAATTCAGTTTGATTGTTCACAAATGGTTGACCTTGGCACACCCCAAAAGATGGTAGAGTAGAATATATCTGTCCTTCTCTAAATCTTTCAAGCTCTAACCCTTTTAGTGCCACGGGTCGATCTGATTGGCTTTGCCTCTTATTGTTAAAATTGCCAGAGCCGATGTGGTCGGCCTTTCGGATTTGTGCTAGTTCCAGCGTTTCTTGACATAATTATAAAGATGTGACATTTTTACCATACAAAACTTGAAAAAAGGGGTTTAAATTTTGGCGCTTAAATCTGAAATAGGCAATGGCACTAAAAAGGTTAAATACCCTACTCCCTCACCTAAGCCTGCTACAGAACAAAGAAGATTGTCTACAAAAGCAGGGTCACCAGTTACTCCTAGAACATGAAACACCCTTATTTTTCAACCCAACCTTTTGGGAAATAGCCAATCTCGCTCGACTTTGGGTTTTGATATTAAACTCCCGACCTTTTCCCGTGTATTCAGGTTCCCATCCAACCCTAATTCTATTCTTACACATCAAGTTACTATCCCAACATGTAAATCAATTCAGATATTTTCATTTTTATATTAATTTGTGATGAACATCACCTAAAAATGATAATAGTTGAACATAAATTGAGTATTCTAGCTCTCAATATTTTAATTGGCGATGCTTCATGAATGTTAAATCTGAATTTTTTCGAAGCTGATATTTGTTTTGAAACCAAATCAAATTCCAAATTTTTGCACACTCATAGACCTACTCATTATCACTTACATGTATTTTATATAATATTATTTAGAGATGGGTCGAATCCACTATTTCTCGAATCCGAGTCTACATTTTATTCTCGAATCTGAATCCTAGCAAATTGTTAGAAATTTTAATTATTTACATATAGACCTACATTACACAATATAGTCCTAAACTGTAAATTAAGATTTATTTCAATCATGCTTTCAATTTTAATCAACCCCAACCACCCCTCGCAAAATACAGGTTAAAATCTAGCCATTAAACAATCTAGACTTATATTATTGTTTGAAAATCAAATTAATCAAAATTTGAGTGTCTTTTAGTTATTTTTAAAAGTGTTGTTAGAATGAGTTGAGTTTCTAAGAAAACATGTAAAATAAACAGATTAGGACTACTTATCCTTTGATCAACTTGAATCATTATTGAAGGATTATAATTTATTTTATTAAGAAAGCAAAAATAAAAATACAAACGGATATTTTTAATAAAAACTAAAAAAACATGCTCAACAACTAAACATACATTGAAAATAGTGAACTCAATAATGCCTAAGTATGTTTTATTATTATTTTCTTATATATCCATTATCTATCTTTGCGTTTGCATAGAAAACAAGAAATATATTTGATTCTAGTGATATATCGATTTCTGAGAATACATTCTATTTAAAACACGGACAATTTTCGACTCCAATACGTTCCTTCCCATTTTATAAGGCAGTACTACGTTTGAGTATTTTTACAATTACTTCAATAACATATTAAAAAAAAATCTTAGTTAAATCAATTTAAAAACAAATAATGAATTATTAGCAAGTCGTTATTTGATTCTTAAAACTCGAGCGCTTACTAAGTGATCAGCTTACCTGAATCGATTTTAAACAAACAATCACTATACAATAGTAGGCCGGTAGGCATAAATAAAGTTTTATTGGTGTCTGACTGCCGACAGTATTTATTTTTCATGAAACCTAACAAAATGTCTAACTTAAGAATCGTATATAATAAATTGGGGTTATTTGCATAGTTGTAGATAATTAAAACCAATTGGGTACTAAGAATTAACAGTATCTTTATTTTAATCATCACTATCGAGAGTAAACATAATATACGTCATGGCGGCCAGCTTTGTATCGTGTGTAATGGCGCTTGACTTTGTATCATGTGTAATGTGTTCTTATTTCTGTTAAAAAAAGCTGTAATTTGTTTTATTTATTTCTAGTTTATTTGTAATTCTGGTTTTGATTTTCTGTTTTTGAAGAGTTTTAATGTGTTCATTAACATATTTACAAGATTGTTCATAAGATGAAAGTTTTAAAAGTGAGCATGTGCTGAAACGGTAGAGTCAAAGTTTCCCATAGATTTTGGAGGGTAGGGTAGTAGACACGTAAGATTTTCCACACCTAACAAATATTAAAAAAAAATATTTCTATTCATGCAAATATCTTTTCTCCGACAAAATAAAGATTAACAGATTAAGTTGTGCTTTTCAAGTAGGCCTAACTAAGTAATTTTTGAAATCAAAATATTATGCTTTGTTTATGAGGTTAAAGATTCGACCATCGAATCCAGTAAAACACCGAATCCTCGAATCTCAAATACTTGTCAGGATTCGGTGGATTCGAAGATTCGAGTGGCCCATCTCTAATATTATTATATCCCCTGATTTGTTGTGGATAAAATGATTAGGTTTCGTTAAATAAAAAGTTAATTACTGTGTAAAAAGTCTGTAAGTAAAATAATTCTTTTTGCTTAGAAATGGTAACAAATCAACTAATGTGGCTCATTGTGACAAATAGAAATATAATTATAGCTGTAATCTGTATACACAATCCAAATCAAAGATAGTAAGATAGATTATAGACATAAGAAAACCTCAACTAGATTATAGACCATTTTGTTAACAATTAGCTGACTCTCTGAATGCTATGATGAATTCATTTTAGTAAAATAAAAAAATAGTTTATATTTCTATTTTACATTATTCTGTTATATTATATTCATAATATTTCCTCATGTTCATAGTTTTTTCCAAGTTTTGGATTCATGGGGAAAATAAAGATTTGGATTTGAGATTTGGTTTATTAAAATAATGAATTAGACTCATCTCTTAATTCAACATTGGTTAAAATTTGTTTAGTTTTTGTTTCACAAGGATCACACTCGTTAGTTAAATATTCAACCAAGGATCAAACTTGTTATATTTAGATATTAAACCCATTTAGATTGGCATCTTATGGCTGCATTTCTATCTGCCATTATTTGTATTATAATGAAAATTGAAAAGTCAAAATTAAAAGCATAATGAATTGATTGCAATTGAATGTCTGGGACTCTGTTGGTTTTGTGCAGGTTTGAATTCTACGAAAAGATCAGTCTTGAACCGTACCTGCAGGCTTCTGAACCCACTAGAGCGGACTACACATTACATGCAGTGCTTGTCCATAGTGGGGACAACCATGGGGGCCATTATGTAGTCTTCATCAATCCCAAGGGTGATGGCAAGGTAAAGCTAGTTTGATTTCATCCAGCCTGTGGTCTGGGTCAGTTTTTTATCCAAGCCATATATTTTCCACAACAGACTTGCTAAGCCTCTCATAGCTTCATATGCCTCAAAATCTAACTTAAGGCTAGAACAGAAACAATATCCAGTCAGCATAACCCAAACGGCTAGTAAAAAAAACCTCCAGTCCCTGGCTGTTAATTCTGCATTGTGAAAGTGTAAACTCATATTTCATCAATGATAGATTTTCGGCCATGCTGGGAATTGAACTCGAGACCCTTAACTCAGTAGACGAGACATGTTACCGAATGAGCTAAAGTCTTGGAATGTTGTTAATTTAATTTACTTAAATTGTTATTTTATTGAAATTATATCATTTAAATTCACACGTTATTCATATACATATATTTAAAATTGACTTTATGTAACAACATATAAGATTCCCTTAAAATTGATTTTAAATTATAATTATATTAATTATTATTATTCCTTAAATTTGATGCAAAGTTTTAAAAACAATTTATTTTTATTTTTAAAAGAATAATGTAACAAAAATGTTTAATGGTGTAGTTTTAATTTATTTAAATGTTTTCACATTTTCTATTCTTATTTTCCCAGTGGTGCAAGTTTGACGATGATGTGGTGTCGAGGTGCACCAAAGCGGAGGCCATTGACCACAACTATGGTGGTCATGATGATGACACAAACAATATGACGGTCAAACACTGCACCAACGCCTACATGTTGGTGTACATCCGAGACAGCGAGCTAAAGAACGTGTTGCAGGAAGTCACCGAGGACGATATTCCGCAGGAGGTGAGGGGCTGACTGGCTGTGTTTCTTGGTGAGGGCATTGACAGAATCATGATAGTTCCCAACCTCTAAACCGAAAAAATCGAGACAAATAATTCACTTTATTATAACTTTTAAAATGTACATTCCCAATTTTTGGGCAGCCAAATTTGTAACTAGTCAAAAATAAAAACAGCATTTTATTCAGAATAATAAAACAAATTATTAAAAAGGCCAGTTGTAGCTTTTTATTGTAATTAGATTGATAGTGCCGTGCAAAGCGTTGTATTCATAATGTTGAGTGAGATTTCTTCTGCATAAAAGTTGACTTTGCAAAATATAAATTTTTAAAGCAACATATATGCCTAAGTTTGCTTTTATAATATTAAATAAAACTTTTATACAATATGCTCATTGTTAAAATTCCAGTTAAAACACATTTTTGAGAGTCTAAATCTTATCAAAATTATTTTTGAGGTTTTAATTCTTATCAAAATATATGTTTATTTTAAAACATCGATTTCTATAAGTGGCTCAACACCTTATCTCAGTTGGTAGCATGTCTTTCTACTGAGCTAAGGGTCCCGGGTTCAATTTCCCGTTTGGCCGAAAAATATATCATTGGTTAAATGTGGGTTTGCCCTTACACAGTGATGAATTAACAGCCAGAGGCTGGTTGTTTTGTCCGTTCTAGCTTAAAGTTAGTATATAAGTCGTGTGCTGATATAATCAGTCAGTTCTCTTAAGAGCACGTTAAATACCTCAAATAAATGAAATTCGATATGGGTTATGAACACTGCACCTATATTTTAATAGTAGGGCTCTGCTAGTACTCAGATTTCGAGCTTCTAGCCGAGCTCGTCCTTTAAGCTAGAGGTCGAGATAGAAAATTTTGTAGGCTCATCATTTTCAAGCTTTCACTAGATGTACTTAATAATCAATTTTTAAAACGCGATAGTAAGTGCAGGCTATTTAATTGAGATAATATTGGCATTTCCAGTTATAAATCATTCACTTACTTAACAAATTGTTATTTGGAACAGAGCACTAAGATAAATCATGGTTTAAGTTAGGAGGGATAGCCAGCACACTTACCTTGGTGATACTGGAGTAGAAATTGTTTAGATAGAACACTAAAAAACACATTTTTAAGGACAAGCTTTCACTGTCACAGACAGCTTCATCAGGTCAAGAGAGTAGACTGATGCTCTTGGTTGAACTGCAAGGTTGGTCCACAGCTGATTGTATAATAACTGAAAAACCGTGTTAGCACTAAGCACTCCCCAAGATCAGTTCTTAGAGCGCATTCAAACGTAAAGTCAGAATACCACACTGCCGTTGTACTTATATGACCAAAACTTCGAAGTAATGTTTATGTTTATGTTTTTACGTGTGAAATATTACAATAAAATAAAATTTTCAAGTTATTATTCATGTGGAAACATGTTGTCATGCATGATTTACTAACTTTAATAAATAATATGTAATAGATGCAGCTTTTCACAAAAATTAAGTTTGAAATTAATAACACAAGAAGCTATGCCGTGACTATAATTTACATGTGAAATACCTCAATAAAATAATTTTTTATATTTTATTACTTGTGTGAAAACGTGTTTTGTGCTAGATTTATTAGCTTTGATTAGAAATATAAACGGCTTTACAAAAAAAGTAAGTTGAAATTAACAACATAAGATGCTAGTCTGCAAATATAAGACTACCCCCTATTTTTTGCTTTTGATTTTTAATAAAAACTATCGTCTTATATTCAGGCGAATACTGTATTTATGATTCTTACATTTTCTTATAGCGTAAATTAAGTTAGTGAAGCATATTTTAGGGAAATATTAGCTTATTAAAATGTAAATTTTATAAACTTTTTATCAAGACAGTGCAGAAACACACTACAATAATGTAAGATAAGTGATAGTGAAGGAAGCCAACCTGAAACGATAGGTTAGGCTAGGCCTAGATATAAAAAACCACACTTCTCTATTTATTCTTAAACTCTTAAATTTCCCACTTCTTCAAACTTCCACAATTGCAAATGTTTTGAATTTTCGGAAATATTTATTTTTCACATGAAGAGACATTAATGAAAAAGTAATATTTCTTAAAATTCAAAACAATGTGCTAGTTACTGTGGAAGTTTTGAAGAAGTGGTAAGTGTAAAAGTGTTTGAAGAAATGTAAGGGAGAGAAGTGTGTGTTTCTACCAAGGCCTATCCTATCATTTCAGGTTGACTTCCTTCACTATCACTTTCCTTATATTATTGTGCAGTGTGTCTACACTATTTTATTGTAAATTTCCAAACCATCATGCAATGATTCATTTTATTACTTTAAAAAAATATATTTTTAGTGTAATTTTAATGTCCTTAAAAGACATGAGTGTTGAAACCTTTTACCATCTGTCCAGAACACTCAGTTTATTGTCGGGGGATCTCGGCGAAATCCCATTCTCTAGGGCCTGGAGGCGAGCGCGTAGGTGCTGGCACCTGTGATTGTTCATGGGGCTGCGCGTCGCGGGCGTACTCCGGTCTCTGACACCAGAACCAATTAGGGGCTGTGGGAAGAGGGAGTTGTCTGAAGATGTGTAATTTACAGAGGAGGGAGCAGGGTTAGGGATTGGCTGGGAAGATGCTTGCCTGTTCTTCCCTCCGGTGGTGCGCTTTCGGGAGGTAGAAGAAAGGAAGTGAGAAATGGAGGGAATAGGGGGACGAGGAGTAGCGGGAGCAGTTAACTCGTGAGAAAGGGTGACTAGGGGAACAAGGAGGTGGAGATGAAGGAAGAGGGGGACGAGGAGCAGCGGGAGCAGTTAACTCGTGAGAAAGGGGTACTAGGGGAACAAGGAGGTGGAGATGGAGGAAGAGGGGGACGAGGAGCAGCGGGAGCAGTTAACTCGTGAGAAAGGGAGACTAGGGGAACAAGGAGGTGGAGATGAAGGAAGAGGGGGACGAGGAGCAGCGGGAGCAGTTAACTCGTGAGAAAGGGGTACTAGGGGAACAAGGAGGTGGAGATGGAGGAAGAGGGGGACGAGGAGCAGCGGGAGCAGTTAACTCGTGAGAAAGGGGGACTAGGGAACAAGGAGGTGGAGATGGATGAAGAGGGGGACGAGGAGCAGCGGGAGCAGTTAACTCGTGAGAAAGGGGGACTAGGGGAACAAGGAGGTGGAGATGGATGAAGAGGGGGACGAGGAGCAGCGGGAGCAGTTAACTCGTGAGAAAGGGGTACTAGGGGAACAAGGAGGTGGAGATGGAGGAAGAGGGGGACGAGGAGCAGCGGGAGCAGTTAACTCGTGAGAAAGGGGTACTAGGGGAACAAGGAGGTGGAGATGAAGGAAGAGGGGGACGAGGAGCAGCGGGAGCAGTTAACTCGTGAGAAAGGGGGACTAGGGGAACAAGGAGGTGGAGATGGAGGAAGAGGGGGATGAGGAGCAGCGGGAGCAGTTAACTCGTGAGAAAGGGGGACTAGGGGAACAAGGAGGTGGAGATGGAGGAAGAGGGGGACGAGGAGCAGCGGGAGCAGTTAACTCGTGAGAAAGGGGGACTAGGGGAACAAGGAGGTGGAGATGGAGGAAGAGGGGGACGAGGAGCAGCGGGAGCAGTTAACTCGTGAGAAAGGGGGACTAGGGGAACAAGGAGGTGGAGATGGAGGAAGAGGGGGACGAGGAGCAGCGGGAGCAGTTAACTCGTGAGAAAGGGGGACTAGGGGAACAAGGAGGTGGAGATGGATGAAGAGGGGGACGAGGAGCAGCGGGAGCAGTTAACTCTTGAGAAAGGGGGACTAGGGGAACAAGGAGGTGGAGATGAAGAAAGAGGGGGACGAGGAGCAGCAGGAGCAGTTAACTCGTGAGAAAGGGGGACTAGGGGAACAAGGAGGTGGAGATGAAGGAAGAGGGGGACGAGGAGCAGCGGGAGCAGTTAACTCGTGAGAAAGGGGGACTAGGGGAACAAGGAGGTGGAGATGAAGAAAGAGAGGGGGACGAGGAGCAGCGGGAGCAGTTAACTCGTGAGAAAGGGGGACTAGGGGAACAAGGAGGTGGAGATGGAGGAAGAGGGGAACGAGGAGCAGCGGGAGCAGTTAACTCGTGAGAAAGGGTGACTAGGGGAACAAGGAGGTGGAGATGAAGAGGGGGTCGAGGAGCTGCCGGGAAGGGGAAACTGATTTAAAGAAGGTTATTTTTTCTTTGTTTTTCATGTATTAAATCTGGGGGTTGGTGTCCCTTGATGTGTCCTTTTTTTTCTTACATTCATTTTTTCTGGACATCAACATATACCATTTATATGTTGGCGTAAGCTAATTCTTAATTCTAAGTTTTTATCTTAAATTTTCTTAAACTAATAATTTTGTCTTATTTATAACATTGGAAAGAAATAGTAAAAAACATGAGTATGAAATTATTAATTAACTTATTCTACTTATTTACTTAAAACTTCTAATGTAGTCTTTTTCGCCACCTTTGATGTGCGATGTGTGAGCTACCCTTCTAACTCTTACTTGGGAATGTGTGGTTACGGTGGCTTGGTGGGTCATTTTCCCCTGAAATGGTCACTTGCCTGCCTCGAGTGTAACAAACCTTTTAAATTATTTTTTTATTAGGCCCTATTTTTTTTAGTGTTCTTATTTTTAAATTGTGATTTCTAATTTAAAAACCTATATTTCCGTTTATTAACTTTTTTCTAAAAATATTTATATTTATTAAAAATGTGTCATTCATATTTTAAGAACAAGTGTTTTAGTATATTTTTTACGACTCGAATGAAAAAACCCCAAGCTCGCAGACCCCTATTTAATAGGCTTATAAGCTAAACAACAACTTTTCTATTTACTAATTCCTGTTTTCCTTGATTGCTATTCTACATTTCTATTAGGGATGTCTAAGTATTGAAATTTTGAATAATTAATGACCAAATATTCAATTTGAAACTCCGAATAGACCCTCCTCTAATAGCAAGAGTGAATAGTTGTGTCATAAATCTCTTAAAAGTTCCGTCCAGACCACTATGTTTACTGCACACCTAGTGGGTAACCAGATAATCTGGTGACTTTGAGTTAAAAATACTCTTGTCCTTTGTTCAATACTCATATTACAATTAGTTTGAGGGGAGGGGAGACAATTTCACCACTGGTCTGGTGAGGACACCTTGAGTAGTATGAACTTGAACGACACGCACTATGCCATCAGGACCAGGGATTGTTTTCGTCACACGTCCTAGTCGCCAACGTGGTGAAGGCAAGTTTGGTTCCTTGATTAGGACTAGGGCACCTTCTTGAAGGTTGTCTTGTGGATGACTCCACTTGGCTTTGGGCTGGAGTTGATGGAGCTTGGTGCCAACGCTTCCAGAAGGACTGGTGGATTTGCTGAAGCAGGCTCCATCTCGTCAGACGATTGATCGGAGTGGTGTTGACATCAGACTCTGGTAGTATCTGTGGTGGTCCCAAGGTTAAGAAGTGACTTGGGGTTAGTGCTGACAAATTGCTGGGATCTGCTGATAATGCACAAAGTGGTCGTGAATTGAGAGTGACTTCATTTTGTGTCAAGACAGTGTACAGCTCTTCATATGCTAGAATCTGAGAGCCAATAGTTTTGATGAGTAATGACTTGAATGATCTTATATCTGCTTCCCAAAGTCCTCCAAAATGAGGAGTAAAGTGCCAGGTGATGTAATGGTCAACGAGCTGCCTACTAAAAACTCCATTGGTGCCAGAATATGTGAGAAACTTTTGAAGAGTGGAAAGCTGTCTTTTAGCACCAACAAATTAGTTCTGCAGTCGCTGAACTTATCTGAGCAATGTCCTCGACGTGCAACAAAACAACAAAATGCCGCAAGAAAGGCTTCAGTTGAGTCTGACGCCAGTTTTTTGTGAATAAATAGCCTTAGAGAAGCAGACAAATATACAGATATACGCCAAACAGGTTCTAGGTTTGCGTACTCGAGCCATTGTGATTGTAAATGGACCCCCATAGTCGACACCTGTCTTCAGAAAGGGTTTGGTTTGACAAACACGAGCAGCTGGAGACTTCCCATGGCTAGTGTCAATAAGGTTGGACAAAACTTGAAACATTTTAGACATTTGTGTAGTCGCATTCTGATTATGCATCAATGATCCAGAATGCATGCTGAAGTAAGAATGGCAAGTTGTGTGGTCCTGGAAGTATATGATCAAGGTATATTTGGTCAATTAGAAGCTCCACGAGACGACTCCACTTCGGGAGTAGGATATGATGTTTTTCTTCAAATGACAGATCGGATCGTTAAAGGCGGCCGCCGACTCTTAGAACACCAGCAGAATCGAGAAAGGGTTTAGCCTGTGTACTGAGGATGATCAAGGTTGATCCTTGACATTACGAGCAATATCATCAGCAAAGTCGATCTGTTGGGTCTGTTTGACCCAAAATAACAGAGGCTTGTATAGTTAATCAACTTGCAAGGACCTGGTGGATGAGACACGTCCGGGGCGAGAAGCACAAACAAAACGAAAGCAATAGGCTGTTATACGTCTTATTTTTGATAAAGACAAAAACTTATCCAACAGGTCCAGAATGTTGGTGTCAGGGGGACTGTAGTCAGTGAGTGTTTTGCGCTCTTCAATAGGTTCAGCTAAACTAGGCACTTCTTTAAGTTGCGGTCATTTGGTTGAATCCTCGCTAAGCCACAAGGGTCCTGCCCAGCAAAGTGGGTGCTCGACAATCTAAGAGGAAAACAACCCACGTGAGGCACAATCAGCTGGGTTGTGTTCCGACGGTATATGGTGTCACTATTCGGGGGAAGTGAGGTCTTGGATCTCACTTATACGATTGGCAACAAATGTTTTCCACAGGTGGGACGAAGATTGGATCCAGGCCAGTGTGATTGTAAATTCTCTCCAGGCATAGACCTTGTCAATTTTCAAGAACGAATATGTTTCCATTAGCAAGTGCAACATGCGTACCAAGAGTAATGCCGCAAATAGTTCCAAGCGAGGAATTAGGAAATAGGAAGAGGTTAGGGAGAAGGAAGAGCAAAACGTGTGGTACAGTAAGAGATGGGGAGGTAAGTGTATAGCCAGGTAATAAATAGGAGAACCAATAAAAGACAAGAAGTAAGAATGATAGATGAAGACATGAGAAGAAAAGGATCTATGGAGGGAATCAACAGAGTATGAAGGATTAGCAAAAGAGAAGGGGCTAGCCGGGGGCTCACATGTAAAGGAGTTGAGGCATTATTTAGTATTAAACAGGGAAAAGCACCAAGTGTAGATGATCAGGAATGAAGAGCTTAAAGAGAAGCGGGAAAACATTTGTTATACTGGATGCTGAGAGTGATGTGGAAGAAGAGAATTGTAGTACAGATTTTTAAGAAAGGTCACAGGAAGAGGTACAAATTAAAGGGCATTAAAATGATGTATCACTTTACAAAAATATCTGAGAAACTACAGGAAAAGAGAAGACGAAATAATATGAAAGGAAGGAACATGTACAGTAGATTTGATCTTCGCTACACGACGGTGGATGGAAAGAAGGCATGTATTTGGGAAGTACTTGGCAATGGTATTTATGGATGTGGAGAAGGCATTATGATAATGTGGATAGAAATAAAGTCTGAAAAGTGATGGAGAAAGCTGAATTGGTAAGATAAATTGTGATGAGAGTTAAGATTATGTTTGTGTGTAACATGAGTTGTGCTAAGACTGAGAAGATGTGAACTGAGGGGCCAAATGAAAAATGGAGTGAAGCACAGGAGTGCTAATACTAGTTGAGGAATGAAGGAAAGCATAGTTTACTGATGACTTGATGGTGCGGTGGGAGAATAAAGAGGAAGTACAGAAACAGCTATGGGAAGGAAATGAGGAAGTGATAAGCGTTAAGTGATGGTAATGACAAGGAAGAGGATAAAGCTTAGTAAAGCTATAAAGTTGGATGCAGTATAGCTGAAAATATACATAGTGTGGTATATCTTGAAAGCTTGATTGAGGTGAAGGTAGGGAGTAAAGAGGATCTAACCAGAGGGGAAAACAAGAAAGAGATGGGAGTAGCAAGTGAGAAATAATGAAAGAAAATTAAGTAGGAAGAATGGTTGAAGGAAAGGGGAAGTTGTAGGCATTTTACTAAACTAACAGTCACAAGCTGGAAACGATGATGATACACCTCTTTTATTTGCAAGACAAAGTTATCAACAGTACTATTTAAATAATCATTTATTACTAAATGTTTTAAATTAATTCTGTCATCCAAAATAACAACTTAAAAAGAATTTGACTGATTTTGTACATCGAAATGAAATTGTTTATATACTTAATTTTATGATCATCTAATCATAATATACACAATTGAGATACTTGATTACCCTACATATTATTATTATTATTATTATTATTATTATTATTCACCACTTTCAATGCTATATATTAAATAGCTATGTCTGTTGCAATGCTCCAATGTATATTAACTCGGTTCAAACATCCCGTTTGCTAAATATATTCTTTTTATTTCTGCATTTTTTGCTGTTCTTTAGTTTTAAGGGCATTTTCTTTGATTTTGGGAAATTATTCGGTCATTTTTTGAAGAGTTTTGTCATTTTAGGTCATTTGTCATATGGCCATATTAATTTATGAAATTATGTCTCCAAGCCATAAGTAGTAGTTTATAAAAAACACTTTCAAAATACGGAAATAAAACATTTCAACATCATATTATTTTGATAATAACTGGCTGAATGTTAGTTAGCTATACAAAGACAGGCCTACACTTGCTTTTTCAGGAAGCAAGTTATTTGCGAATGGAATGTCTGGAATGGTACTTTGAGTCACAAGCACTTTTCTGGTGCATACAGCTGTTAGGGTGGAAGGGGAATGGAAAGGCGTGGTTTTTCCATGAATAGTTCACAGCGTGCAGTTGGTGTATTTCTGTGGCGTGCAGTACACTGTAGCGTTTTAGCACCACTTTCTAAAAATGCCTATAATTAAACCTAGTGTGTCAGTTCATTTAAGGCAAATAGTAGCCAAAGCTGGTGATGGTTTGTTTTATACTGATGGAAGCATACTATATTGCAAGTTGTGCGAAACCAAAGTATCGGCTGAAAGACGGTTTACTGTGACACGGCATATTGGTCGCGAGAAGCATGTGCATGCTTTTGAGCGTGCATCAAAGAAAGAGTTCAACCTTGCTACCTTCAGTTGCTTCAACATCCACAAAGTTCTCACAGTTTGGTAAAGAATTGTGGCACGTGTTAGTGTCAGCAAACATTTCACGATAAACTCTCTAATCCAAAATTACATCATTTTCGGAAAAATACACAAACCAAGAAATACCAGACTGAGTCACTTTACGTAAGAATTATTTACACAGTTGCTGCAAAGAAACTTTAATAAGTAGGCGGTATTCAGGGAAGAAGCTATGGGTTTCTATTGATGACACCACTGAAGCTGTGGGGTGCTATGTAGCCAATGTTGTGATTGGAAACTTTAGAATTGGATGACAGGTGAAATATTTTTACCGACCACCAAAATATTAGAAAAGGCCAATTACCGACAATTTTCAAAATGTTTGACATTGCTATGTTTCTTCTGTGGCCTGAGGGCATAAAACACGATAATGTGCTTTTATTTCTAAGCGATGCAGCACCATATATGGTACGATCAGCTAATTCATTGAAGGCACTTTACTCTAAAATGTTACATGTAGTCCACATAGTTTGTGAAGAAGTGTGAGCAAATTATCCCAACTTAGTACAGGCTTGTGGTGAATGTTAAAAAGGATTTCTTAAAAGCATCTTCATGAGTTGCACATTTCAAAACAAAGCCTGGACATTGCGTTACCACCACAACCTATCATCACACCTGGGGACATGGTTAAATTATGCTTGTATTACTTGTGAACATTTCCAGATAGTGAAACTAAGCCAAAGGTCTCTGGTTCGATTCCTGTGTCCAGGTGTCATTTTTCAATTTTCAGAATATATATCTAGATGGTGAATTCCTCTCTAAAATTAATAATAGCTTCGACTATTTGATTCTTTTAGTAGTTTGGGTTGTTTAGGTGGCCTAGACAAAGTTTTCCTTTCTGCCTAGAAAATTAAGGAGAAAGTAAATGATGGTTGTCTGTGCTGCATTTGTAATGTCATCGTTTGCTTACAGCTGAGTGAGCGACTACAAGAGGAAAAGCGCATGGAACAGATTCGTCGTAAGGAGCGCAACGAGGCGCATCTCTATATGTCTGTGCAGGTGTTGCTGGAAGACAGCTTTGAGGGTCACCAAGGGAATGACCTTTATGACCCTGATAAGGTTCACTATAGGATATACAGGGTCAAGAAGCAGACCACTATACAGGAGCTGGTGGAGCAGTTGGCTGATAGTCTGGTAAGTCTTTTAGTTTGGTACCTGGAGCTAGTATACTGTTTACAAACTGTGGCTGATCAGTTTTTAAAATGCCTCCAATTCCTCCCCCCTCTTGCTCCCTATTCTTGTCCATTCATCTCTCACACAACCAACATAATGTATCTTCCCATTCTATCTTACCCTCTTCCTCCCGTGTGGTATTTTCCCTCCAAACTCCTACTCCATTATTCTCCTTGGTATTATTTCATTTTCTTTTTCGTATTACGTGTTGTACTAAGTGACTACAGCAATTTAGATTTTAATTAATAAATATATATCACAAATTTAATCAGGATCAACACATTCATTTCACTTGCTCTAAAAGCAATCCTATTTCAATCTAACTTGCCATATTGGCGGAAACATCTTAATAAACTAAATGTGGATTTTTCAGAATTACCCTATGGAACAGATCAGGCCATGGCCGTTCAGCTATCGGTCAAACCAGACGTGCCGGCCCACCTTGATTGATCTGGAGTCCGACCTTCACAAGACTGTGCTGGATGTATCTGAGAACCAGAATCCCTGGAATGTGTTTGTGGAAATGGTACCTCCAGACTCAGGTCTGCAGTCTCTACCTTCCTTTGACAAGGACTCAGATGTGCTGCTTTTTTTCAAACTTTACGACCCCAGATCTAAGAGAATTCACTATTGTGGGCACCATTACATGCCTGTTGCTGCCAAAGTCCGTAAGTGTGGCTTGACTGGTTCTTGGTTTAAACTTGTGTGTGAATTATTGTATTTTGATAAATGCTAATCATTTCTTGTCAGAATTTAAACTTCTGTAGAACGATGGCAATATCTTTGTGAGGGTCAATAGTTTCCATAGCCTTTTGGCCTGAATTGTAGTTGGGAAGATCAGATCTTTTGGCTACTAACGCTCCCAAATTTTCTTTATATTGAGTTTGAATTATTATTTTTGTGATATTATGAATCTTACTTTTGGTTTAGCCCATCATAAATATAGAACAAAACTAAAAGATAGGCTCTAAATCATTAATTTATTGCTTGTTTACTTTAAACAAAATCAAAATTCAGGGCAAAAAAAAAAAATCATACCAGTGTAGACAATATTTAAACATTTATGCCTATCATGTTTTCTAAAATATGGATTTGAGATTTGGGACTCGTTGAATTCTTGTCAGCTATCCCATCTTTAAACAAAATATAATACACCTTTAATAAATGTGCTGTTCAGAGGAGCTGATCCCAATTCTGAACGAGAGGGCAGGGTTCCTCCCAGACACAGACCTAGTTCTCTACGAGGAGATAAAACCCAACATGGTAGAGCGGATAGAAAACTACAGTGAGCCCTTGGAGAAGGTTCTAGAGGAACTTATGGATGGTGACATCATTGTTTTCCAGAAGGACGAGAGAGATGATATGTACGATCTTGCTACTTGCCGAGAGTACTTCAAGTAAGTTTTCTGTCATATTATTATCATTAATTTTTTAAATTGTGAAAATGCTTACTAATCATATTTAATTATCGGGGCTATTGAAAGATTAATCCAAGGCTAAGGATAAGGACTGAAGTTGATAACTGATCCTCATACTAGGAGTCTGCGAAGCTTCATAACTTAACCTTGGCTTCAAACAAATATCACTTTTGACTTTGCTTAGAAAAAAATTCTGGCTTCGACGTTTGAGAGGGTTGGGGGAAAAACATGACAACCCTAATCAATTTAGATGAGATATATTCAGTGTTTAAATGTTCATAAAATCCTGAAATCTCTAGGAGATGCGTTCCGATAGAATGAAACCTAGGACGAAGGATTGGGCGGTGACGATCAATTTTATTTAAGGGGCAACCATTACCTCTTTTTCCAGTGGCAGCAATTTAAAGTGTGAACTGTGTTCTTATTTTCATTGTAAAAGTAATATTGTGTTCGTCTCTTTCATATGTTTCTATCCACCTTTCCTATACCTTCTTCCAACTATAATACTATTACCTCATAAAGAGAAAAGAGGTTTACCTTATACAGATTTAAAAAAATATATAAGTTGATAATAGCTATCCTCAAAATATTGACTTATAAATACAATTTTTATTTCAATAGGTAAGATACATAAAATATACATAGATAAATATCGACAGCTAAAATATTCAAGATAAATATCGACAGCCAAAATACTCAATTATTGCCTTTCTAAGCCATTATATATATTACAAATCAATATTTATATGAAAAATCAGAAATAATTGAATTGTATGCTGTGATAACTTTATTTATCAGGTTAAAAGAAAAGATCACAAACAATTCAAGTGTGCGGCCAAATAAGGGTCTCTGTTACATTTAAACACGTCTTGAGTTTTTGGTAGAAAAGAGGTCTACATAAAGTTCTCTTCCTGCCTAATAAGGTAATAAGGTATTTTCCATGAGAAGGCAGCACAAGCCAGTGTCTCTTCAGAGCGCAGCTTGTATTTGCTCTGGCATAAAGGTCTATGTGCAGTAGTCACGTTGTGTGCCCCGGGCAGGCTATGTCATATTTTCCCAGCATGCCTTCTTTATTTGCACTCGAAAAGTCTAGTACTGTGTTACTGTATTGCTTCCATTGAATCGCGAGTGTGTGAAGATCCATATTTGTTGCTGCCCAGTGATTAAACAGAGACAATATTAGCTGTTTCACTCACTCAGAAAATTAATATTTTGATATTCTCTCTTATTTTATTTGCATTTATGTACATTTAAAAAAACTTAAAATTAATTGTTAATATTATTGGTTATTCTTGCTGTTGAAATATTTTAGTTGGGTGACAAAACAAGATATTGCATTAGTGTAACATTTTCACTATCTAATGTTAAAATAAAACCATTGTATAGTATTGTGTTAAAGAATATTTAGAAGTGAAATAAAGGCATGCCCTTGTCTTCACCCTGTCCTCATTGATTCATTCATTCATTCATTCAAACCTGGCACCCTGAATGTGCCTATTTTATCTTATTTATCAGAAGACAATATTTTCAGGTGAAATAATATTGCACGCTAAATTGTTTTCATTGTACTATAGAAAAAGTGTCTTTGTAATCTGCTTGGATTCCACAGACAATTATTCTTACTCTCATAAGTTAGAAAATATATTTTCTCAAAACTTATCAATTGTAACATAGACCCTTATTTGGCTTCATTTGTGCAGTAAATTATTTCTCAAGTAATTCTAGTGCTTAAAGTTATTTAAATAAAAAAAAACATTCAAGCATGAAACATCTTAAAAATATATTAAAACTAGAGCTGGGCCGATCAGCTATTTTGCCGATTAGTCCGATGCCGATCATTTGTTGCCGATTAGGCCGATCACCGATGCCGATTATTTTTGGTTTCAATTTTAATAAGTGTATAAAGTAAAATGACCCTTAAAGCAAAAAAAAAGTTACTTTTACTAGTTTTATAATGTCCAATATAGCTTTGTTTTAACAATATTTAAATATAAACTTTTAAAACGTAAAGGTTGTTTAATTATTATTTTATATTGTTATTGTTAGGACAAGTGAACCTGTCATTAAACAAAAACAAATCGCATTAATAAATAGCAAATATACCGGTACATGTTAGATAATTAGAATATGATTTCACATTTATGATTAAATAGGCCTACTGACCCTTTCATTAGACAAATCATAATCAGCAAATTTAAATTTAATTTTAATGATAAAAAATAATCAAGGCACACATATTTTTGCACACAAGGAGAATAGGCCTACATCTATGTTGTTTTTAGATGAAATAGGAATTTTTACACCCAATGTCTATTAAAATATGGCTTCAATATTAAACAATTTTTAACAATCGTAATATTTTTGTGAATTGTGATTTAGATATATCATAATATAGCCTTTTGTGATTCTAGAAAGCATTCCATCATAATTTAACTACTATATATTAATATCGTATAGAAACAGGTGGTTTCTTAAAAAAAAGTATAGTAAAAAGGCATCACCATTTTTAAACAGTAATTCGATCTTTTTAATAACAATTTAAATAATCTTAATGAAAGATAACATTGTTTTAACTACATTTAAATAGGAACTACCTTTGAAAAATCGAATGAACGGTGAACGGATCATTGAACTGAACCAGATACAATGAATCTTTCATTTAAAAGAACGATTTTGCCCATCTCTACTTCAATATGATAATATAAATAATAAATAACATAATGTGCAACGAAAGTTATTTTTCGTGTTTTTTTTTAAAGAAATACTTTAAAACTTATTTTAATTTACTTTTAACTATTAAAGAAAATGTAAAATTTAAATATTAATATATACTAATTCAATTCATATTGAAATATGAGCGAAACAAATTCCCTGCCAGTGGAAAGTTTTGTACTTGCATTAAAAGAAAAACTGTTTCCATTTAAAACAAAATGTGTGCATGAGCGAGATTATTATGCCCGATGTTTCATTTTTTAGGCATCTTTAACAAATCGTAATAAAACAACACTAATCTGCTAATATTTTATTTTATGATTATTAGATTTGTTACTTGTGAGTATTTTTATTTCTAATAACGTGTATAAATTGGAAAAAGACCTATGGTAAATATATTTATTTTGATATATTTTGTTTGGAATGTTGGATGTGCTGTTTATTTCAAACTTAAGTCACTAAGAACAAGCTAATTATTCAAAGATCTCATACGAGAGAGCAGAGATAAAATATTATTTTTTAGGACTTAAAATATTCACACACATTTTGAGTAATCGGCATAAATAATCGGAGATTCAAACACCGATCATCGGAATCACCGGTTATGCGATAATCGGCCGATGATCGGATTAATAATCGGCATCGGCCCAGCCCTAATTAAAACTTTTATTCGTCTTTTAGAATAGTTCCTATGTTTAATTTGATTTCATTTTGAATTGAAAAAGTTGATTTTGCCTAACTTTACCTTGTACAATTGTGCTAACAAGGCGTTTCTTTCAGGGATTTATTCCACCGAGTGGAGGTAACTTTCTGTGATAAAATGATTCCTAATGACTCTGGCTTTACGATTGAGCTTTCCCAGCGCATGACTTACGACCAGATGGCGAGAGCAGTTGCCCAGAGGGTGGGCACTGACCCCTACCTACTACAGTTCTTCAAGTGTCAAAAGTGAGTTTACCTGGATAAAGTAATAACTGCACATTTAAAACACAATGGAGCTCAAAAGGTTATTCAATACTATTTGGTTTAGTATCTCAACGTTTTAAATAATTTTAAGTTTTTACAATTTTATTATTTCTACTTATGTAAAAATATATAGTAGGAAGCTGATTAAAAATGAAGTATTCTTATAGTGTTTCAGTCAAAATTTAAAAGTGTAACATTTGTTTTTTATTCTAACCCTTACAGTTACAAAGACAGTCCTGGTCACCCTCTTAGATGCACGTACGAGGGGACGTTAAAAGAATTGATCGTCTATTGTAAACCTAAGACTCCCAAGAAAATATTCTACCAACAGCTTAGTATACGAATCAATGAGCTGGAAAACAAGAAACAGTTTAAGGTGGGTGAATGGCTTTAAATAATAGGAAATACCTGCACTTATTGGGAATTAAGTTATTTTTTAATGTTAAGGGTACATTCCATTTGCCTTGAAAGGTAGCAGTCATATCTTTATGGATTACACTTGGTGGCTACAGACAGGATGGATCTAGGAAAATCAAGGAATTCTTTGATGTCGGGGAAACGAAATTTAATAAATGATAAGGGAAAATCAGTTCATTTTAATACTTGACTGATTCTGCACTTAAATATTTAAACTAAAGTTGATGTTTGGTATCTTAGGATGTTTAAAAAATGTGATCAATGTAATAAATGAAAAAAATTCCCGTCCACCAAGAAAATCTGTAAAAAGGTTAGGTCTGGAATCTTAAATGTTGTCGGGGAAAGTTTTGTCGCCACCCTGTTACACTAGAAGTGGGTAAAACAAAGAGTACTTTACAAATTCATATTTAAAAAACCCAAAGTAATTCAATTGTATGTTGTGATAGTAACTCGATTTATAATATTAAAATGAAACACTATAAACAATTCTACAATAAAATTAGATATTTCAATGATGAATTTAATACAATTTGTGACTCCATTTTTCCATTTTTTACTTACAAACATTATTCTACAATAAAAAAAATTCCAACCGATTTGAGTGTATTAAGCTATCTATATAAATACACACAATATAAAAAATCTCATGCTTAAAATGTAAACCCTCTAAATAAAATAACTGTTCAAACTTTGATTCAGCTTTGAGAATCTTTCATATATTTGATTCGGTTCATGTCACATTGAAAAAAAACTGGATTTCGCACACTGTTACTAATATAAAATATTTATCAAGAGATCAATAAGATGTTATTAAACAATAATTAAATTTTATCCTATGGTGGATAGATTGTGGAATTAAAGGCAGGAAGCTAGATTTAGAAAATTCGTCATTTTACCTATTGACATTGAATATAGTATGACCTCATATATAATATTACCTTACATTTTTTAAGGCCTTCCACAGTCAAAATAAATGTTTCAAATATATCTAGAGGTTAAAACTTACAAAATTGGCCCACTTTTAATAAGCCTTTTGAATACTTTTATTGATGTACAGGCACTCCTAAATTTTTTTTAATTTTTCTCTCCGAAGTTTTTATATCGGCCTCAGAAACGTCAACTTGTTAGTTAAACCTGCATATTATTTGTTTGTTGCGCCTTGTGAATTGTCATTCTCTTGTTCACTTGAGACGCCGAGGAAATCTTTTCAACACTATCACTCACTTGTGTGCCATGGAAAAGTGATGCTATTTTTCTCAAAAAGTGATGTTATTATTTAAGAAAATATTAATCGAATAGTATTTGTCTAAAAAAAAAAGGCTAAAACTTTAAATTTTGCGTTCATATTGTGTATTTAACATTTAAAAAAAGCAATTTTTAAACCTAGATAATATTTTGCAGTTTCATACTTAACGCAAATTGAAGAAGTGCCAAGCATTATGTTTTGTAATATTTATTCCCCTATGCAAATAATTAAATATAAAACACCGTTTTCAAAAGAGACTTAACGAATAAAAATAATTTAAATCAAAAATTTAATGAAATTAGCTATTTTATTAGTCATATTATTTAATATTAATTCAAAATTTTGTTATTTGATTTGATAAAAATGCTCTTCACGTACACCCCTATCTATTTTCTTTGGTTAATAATTATTATTTTTTAGCATCGGGTCTTATTACTCGCTCTGGTTATACACCTAAAAATAACCTCATCTTTTCTGTATCTCTACCTATAATTTATTATTAGGCGCGCTTGGCTGTCACTAACAGTTTCAGCATGCTACAAAATAGACCTCTTTAGGAAACCTATTTTGTTTTTTGGTGAATAATGTTGGGACATTTTTATGAGCCAAACATTGCGCTATATTCGAGTCAATAAGGGGCATACCGATCTCCTTGCTACATCTAAAGCGTAAACTACCCCACTCAATCTATACGGCATAAGAGACAGCTGTAACAAGGAGTTGGGTTTGGTTTATTTCTACTGATGTAATCTATTAGATTATCTAAAAAGGAACATAATTTAAGTTCTCTGTTACATTGTTACAGTGTATATGGGTAGGACCTAAGCTTAAAGAGGAGAAAGAACTTATTTTGTACCCCAATAAGAACGGTACAGTAGCTGACCTCTTGGAAGAGGCGCGCAAGCAAGTGGAGCTTTCTGAAAACGGCACAGGAAAACTTAGGTGAGTGTATCACAACCTCTAACTTTTATTATTAGCGACCATAATATTATGTGGCAAATAAAATTATTAGATTTTGTTATAAACTGTTGTATTTCCATATGAAAAGCCTGCAAATAAAATATTTATTTTTGGTTTATTATGATAACAAATTTCTTTTTCAAATGTTATGAGGCAACATTTAGAAAAAGGACAGACAATTTGTATATACCACACAAACCAAAGATAAGTTTTAAAGTTCTTGAACATTGTTTCTCTTCGTAGTCTGTCTCTTTGTATTATATTTGTTTTCTTCACAAAATGGCCATCAAACACTTCCTTTACTATTGTTTAGTGACAGAAGGAACATAGGTTATTTTTCAATGATAATGTTAATTCACATTTAAAAAGTAGGGAGGGGTATTAAACTGCTTTCAATATATTATGGGGAAAAACTGGCTCAATTTTAATGCCCGACTCTTAAGTATAGAGCCGATATCTTATTGTAAACTTGTCATGCTTTATTTCAGAATATTTGAAATTAATTGCAATAAAATAGCTTCTGGACCTAAAGAAGACACCCTTCTAGAAGCGCTGAACTCCACTGGTACTAAAGTGTATAGGTGAGCTGGTACTTATTAAATCACTTATGATTTTATTCTGAGTGAACACCAATAAAATCCACAAAATATCAAACAAACTTGTATAACTGTTAGTCTCCTGTGACACCAACACTGGGGTTTTACGCAGTGGACCTATCTCAAGTATACACGTGCATTTGGTTATAGAGTAGTTTATTGTTGTGAAGGTTGGAAGCTACAGAATTGAGGTGTTGCGATCTTTGTGGGTAGGTCAGCCCAATTACTCAACTCGAGTCATGTGTCGCTCAATTTGCCGTGTTCACCGCCTTTCTCAGGTCTCCACCAAATCATGCTGGTTTGTCAGTAATGTGATCGATCAACACCTCAGTAACTAGCCACACTTCCTGCCTCATTCTACAGAAGTGACAGATAGTATATAACTTAGAGCTTTATTCTTCACTAAATTTAGACCCTTAAAAGTTCACTTACATGTGTAGGCCTGCTCACATCTTCAAAATTTTGAATTTGTATCTGTCTCTTGAATGATTCAATTCGAAAAAAAATCTTAATATTTGAAAGATTCCTATCTGATTCGAAATTTTAAATACAAATGGATCTTAAATTCGGATTTGATGGAATTTAATCATAAATTAGAAACTAGGCATCAAAATATTTGAATAATTTTTAACCTTTTAAGGAAGTTAGCATAAATCCATTATTTGACTTGACCATATAAACTTGTGAAACTTGTTATTTCTTAAATCTAGTAATTTGAACATGATTTATTGACACCCTCATCTTTTTTTTATTGGACCTTGAAAAATATATTTTTATATAGATATATATCATAATATTTGATTTGGATGACATTCATGACAAAATATTCAATTTGAGTTACCTGACTTATCTCTAAAAGTAAAACCCCCCTTTACTCCATGAGGCAACTCTATCATTTTTGGAAGAAGGTAGAGGAGAAGTGGATATAAACTCATATATTTATTATTAGCACTGCATCTTACTACCCATTCGGGTTGCACGCACTTATGCTAATGTGTAATGGTAGGGTGATTGTGAGATGAAATGGAGGACCTACAGTTTAACGTGGAATCCGAACCACGGTGGAGGCCTGGCAATTCCTCACATTACAAGTTGTGATTAATACACATTTGTCAGAGGTGAAGGAAGGGTTTGGCAACCCAGATAATCTTGCCGGGACCGAGGATTGAACCCTGGACTCCAGCACAGAATTCATGACACCTTATCCCTAGACCACCAGGTCACCCTAAAAAAAAAAAGAAACTAACACAATTTTAGTTTGTAAGCAAATATTTGGGTTCATTTCAACTTAGAATTGAAAAGCTTGGACTAGCACAGGCTTAAATATATTTATTATAGTAGAAAAATTTAATTGTTGGATGTATTTTTATTTTAGGATAGAAGAAGTTCCTAAGGACGAACTTAACCTGGCGGAAGATGAGATGTTAATACCGGTAGCTCATTTTTATAAGGACATCTTCTCCACGTTTGGAATTCCTTTCTTCATCAAGGTTAAAAATGCAAGTATTGATCCCCTTGCACTACACCATCTTATTAAAACAATTACTTTTAAAATTGTTCGAAGTAAAACATCAGAGTTAAAGAAATTAAGAACGCAACACAATATTCCTAGCTTAGTAAAAAAATAAACTAAATTCTTGTCACAATAAAATAACAGTATGACCAAAAAATTTCATCATGAAGTCTTTAAAACATGTGAAAACAGCAGCTGCTGTAAGAGGGTTTGACTATTTTACTGTCAGCTCTTTGTTGCATGCGGTGATTATATACTATTTCGATAAAGTTACGTTTGTAATGTATTCTCCAAGATGATTAGTATTATCATCAGCAGCACTGCATCCTACCGGTTCAGGTTGTACACACTTATGCTAAGTGTAATGGATAGGGTGATTGTGAGATGAAATGGAGGACCTACAGTTTAACGTGGGATCCGAACCACGGTGGAGGTCCTCCATTCCACACATTCACAAGTTTGATTAATACACGTCTTGTCAGAGGTGAAGGAAGTGTTTGGCAATCAGATTAAATTTGTGCCGGGACGAGGATTGAACCCCGGACCTCCAGCACAGAAGTCTGACAACTTATCTCTAGACCAGCCAGGTAACCTATTATCCAAGAGCTTGATAAGCCATACAAAGGTTTTGTAATGAATACTGTTTTGGACCCTCTTACATATTCAAAAAGTCGTGGATGAAGTGTATTTATCTTAAAGTACTGTATGTAAAATTTCCTTTTAATACTTCATCAATGGAAAATCAAGCGCTTTTAGAAGTACACTCCAAAACTTTTTTTTCTTTAAAAGATCAACTCCGTTGTATAGGAATGATCTTATATGACACGCTGGCTCCCTCTACCGTATTGGAAGCCAATCTTCATAACATCAGGTCACCAGGAGATTTTCTATTAGTTAGTTTTAACACTGTTGACAAGGGGTCAAAGAGGCAAGGCCTAGGTCATATATAAGCCGCTTGTGCGATGAATACATACAGTGCCACTAACTTAAATCCATAGAGTACACAGTAAAATGTTAGAGAGTAAAATCACAGAAAAACAATCTGTAGTTAAACAAATTTCAGGCCTTTACTCTATTTTAATTAAAGTGTCAATAGTTTTTGTCTTAAAGAGCTGTATATTAAATTTATTAAATACTCTACAGCAAGGTAGATGGCCAAACATCACAGTCTTCCGGTCGACCAAGGCTGCTAGTTTGATTGATTACCTGGTCGATCGAAAAGAAAAGATTGAGAGAAAGAAAATGAATTAGTGTTCACTGATTTTTCTCAAATCAACATTATAAAATCGAAATATTAAAGCTGCTTGACTGATAATTTACAATCCTGCCTTCGTTTATGACAGAGCAATTATGAACTCGCATTCAATAAACTACCCCAAGATTATGCGGTGTCATGAATCAACTTCAAATTCAAGTGTTAATGAGAAAATACTTTTTTTGGGAAAATTAAATATGTGGTTTGATGAAAAACTGTTTCATTGTGTGTGTAAGGACTATACACAACATTTTGCTATTAAAACATAAAATGAGTTAATTTTTTACCACTGAAACAAACAGTATAACCCCCCTGGTTCCGTAGCAAATTGTAAAAGATTTTCCTTTGGAGTAGATCCCTAGATAAAAAAAGTCTGGCGACTCTTAGGTGCACGGTTTATAATCATAGTTTGTGATACTAGTTAAAATATCTTTCTTGATAGTATTGTGTTTTTTTTCCAGGGTGAACCGTTCTCTAAAGTAAAGGATAGACTACTAAAGAAATTAGGTATTCAAGAAAAAGAATTCGAAAAGGTAATGTATTAAGCATTTATTTTAATTGGTGCAGGAATGCTCATAAATTTTCCTTCGGCTAGTGATAAATTTTAAATCCCTGGTGGTAGTATAAAGAAAGATATAGTAGACACTATACCAAATTAACCAGGTCACAGTTGATAATGAATTTTGAATAATTTTGAATAATGTTCAGTCTACTAGAGTGCTTGCAATGAAACATTTAGTAGAGAAGGATAGAAATAGCTACTTTACCATATATCACAGCTTGTGGAAAGGAAAAAGGAAGGAGCAGTATGGCAAGGTCAACCATTTGAGTGGTCTGTTAGCAAGACAGGGAGGTGACCCAGATGGAATAGAGAGTGTCAAGTCAAAAAACATTTAAAGGGTTATTTATTATATACTATTCGGTATTCATTCAAAATTTTGATATTCGATTTGAAATTAACCCGTTTGATAAATAATCCTATTAGCACACGACTAAAAATGATATTACCTATAAAGAAATGGCAAAAATATCAAGCATACTTGATAAATAAAATGATTTTATTGATTTTTTTTTATAAAAGCAAGAATTTTTTTTTTTTTTGTAGAATCTTGAAACCCTATATTTATCTAATTGTGTAGAATAGGGTAGGATTGTGTTTATTTCTGAAAATTGGCAAGTATTGGTGCTTCCTAATACTTTTATAATTATAAAATTCCACAAATACCTAAACAAAAATTAACATAAAAAGATTTTCCTCCTTTATAAAATATATAAAAAAATTCAATAAAATTAACTTTCTTTATCAAGTATGCCTGATATTTTTGGCATTTTCTAATAAGGTAATATCATAATCAACTGTGACTAATCTTCCTTTATACCTTTTTCTTGGTCTCCCTTCAAGGTTTTTCCCTATTATTAATTTGGGACCTCAAAAAAAGCTGAAACCGGTTGGGATTGGTTTGGAAAGGTCTGCTGAACACTCAAAAGAAAGTGCCAAGAAATCCTCTGAGGCTTTTTTCACCATTTTGAAAATGAAGTCGGCCATATTGGAATTATGTAAGGGTTGACATAAACATCTTCCAGTAGCATATTGGTACACTTAGAATTCTCCTCTTCTTTTTTTCCTCTCACAGAAAAAAGTGCTATTATATAAACACACAAATATCTACTCTACATCACCTGTTCACCTGGGTTTACGAGTTTTAAATTTACTTTTAGTACGTTTTGTAATAAAACCTTTACTTTTGATTTAAAAAAAATAGTTTTAAATAAAAGTTGTATAGCATAAAACCCTCTATCGAATCCATATATTGTTTTACCTATATGTGTTAAGCCTGCTGGTCAGCATTACGTTAAAATGTGCATTCAGGTGCTCAGCCACGGCTCAGCGCCCCTGGCACCTTCATCTCCGTGGAAGTTCTCTGCTGCTCTCAAATACTTTGTAGTTGTTCCTCTGAATTATGTAAAAGTTTCCAACTGATATAAATTTTGACATATACTTTAGCAAAGAGAAGGAAAAAAAATGATTTAACTTAAAAAATTATTTTTTGTAACGAAATTTATTTGGTTACTTTTTATTATTAAAGTGAACATAAAGTAGTGGTTTAAATTAAATTATTAGCATTTTATGTTTAAGTAAATCAGCTTGAAATACAACAAATAAATGTATGATATACAGTTAATTATATTACCTAATATAACACATAACATATAGACTTACTGTTCTATTTTTCAATTTGAAATAAACGTGTACTGTATTTCCATGATTTTTAAATAGAATACTTTTTAATTGTAATAATAAGTTTAGCCAATTTGTTTTAAATACTACTTATAAAACATTACATAACACAACATTTTTTGTACAGTTAAGTTTGAGAGAAAATGCATGCTGGAATGATGGCATAGGTACTGTACTAGTTCAGAAGTAAATAAGTACAATAACACACAATTATGTAAACTGTACCTACTACAGTCACAGAGCTTTTTCATTATTGTAAGCATTCTCTGCATTTTAACAAGTATCCATAATTGTCAAGTCGTCTTGATCATCATTACTGTATCCTACTCCAGCACAGTGGCCGCACATCTGAGAACAGGGCAAGGAGCTACTTTGGCATACTCAATATTTCTCGCAGTTACAGGGACAAGGCTCTTACTAGTCATGCTTCCAGCCCCAGTTGGTAGTTTTGCAGGCTGCTGCTTTGGTAGGTGGAAGAGAGGCAAGGTTAAAATTTGCATTTTGTCATTAACTGGACACCCTAAACTTTGTTCCATTCAAGTTACACAAACAAACAGAGAGGTAATACAGTTGAATGACCTTGGATTGTGATGACTGGCGCCAACAACTGTGTGTATGTGCGCGTGTAGAATTACACTGAATGTCGAGTTTCCGAAACTACTGTAAATACATTAGTGCAGGGCTGCCCTTTTTTTTTTACAGATTTTTATCCATTTTCGCGGATTTTATAGGTATAATACAGATCACAGAATATTTGGTTATTTTCACGGATTTTTAGGCTATTTTTTAGGTTATTGTCAAAAATAACTACCCAGTTGTGGCTCAATACCATATTTAATACCCATAAGTATCGACTGGTATCACAATAATCAATACTATACGCTAAAAATCTCTATACCACTCTTTAGTATTCAACACTGTTAACTCCTCAAATGTGTTGTGAATAGTGATGGGCATAATCAAATGATTTAAATAACCAAATTGAATTTTATTTAGTTCTGCTGTTTTTGATTACTTTTCCAATTACTTCAATACGGTATTAAAGATTCAGCCATTCACAATTATCAAAATAGATTTAAAAATTAAATAATGAACTATAAATTTTACATATTTAATTTTAAAACTCTGCCTACATAACTAGCGCTTGTCAAGTCAGACGTGGTGAGAAAACTTGAATCGACTTTAAACAATCATACGTAGAGTTTACTAGACAATTCTAGCAATACCAAACTTAAGTTCTAATTTGTGAAACTCCCAAAATATCTAACTTAATAATATCAAGTAAAATTATTATCTTTGATTAGATGTTCCTAGATCATCGGTTCTGAAATAAGAATAAAGATGCTTATTTAATTATCACATTTTTACGCTTTGCATTCATGGTGGCTGACTTTTACGTAATTCACAGCAGAAGTGTTTATTGTTGGATTTTTTATAACATATAAAATGTGTTTTATATTTTCCTTATAAATGAAAGTTGTATATTTATCCTTTGATTTCTTCCTCTATCTCTTTACTTTAAATTATTTATTTTCTGTATATCATTGTGAAAGTGTCATTTTAGAAGCTAGTGTATTGATGGTTGAGTCCAATGTTTGTATTTGGGGAGAGTAGGGTATGTAGGAGACTAGGATTTTCACTAACGATTATCATTTGTCATAGTAAAAATCTTTTATTGTTTTTATGACTTTTTTTTAAAGTTGACCTTTACTAAAGCAATATTTGCTACAAAAAAAGAAATTCCTTAGCAATTCTGCAACCCTAATTAGATTTCAAGTCAACATAGGTGTTTTGTTTTGTAAATAAAAAACATTTGTTAGCATTACAAAATAAGTCTAGCATAATTATTTGTTATTTTCTTCATTCATGATCAAATAAATTCTATCAAGAACCACTGGAAAACTTTGGGGTCGTCTTGGATTCGGGTAAAAATGTATATACACATACAATGAAATCACCATGCAACAAAAAAAAACAATGTTCACCATGACTTTTCACCGGTCGCACTGGCAGTTACAGCAGTGGACAGAGTAGACTCACCGCAAAGCTGTGTTCAGGATAGACAGGAAAACTGTAAAGGCTCTGTCAATTAAATGATCGATAAAAAATAGTCCGTTCAAGTAGTTAACCTCTTTTAGTTTACCATCTTTTCAACTCAAAGCAATATAAATACAGAATCATTTTCTTTAAATAACTTTGGCAGTGTTCAATTGATTGAGAATAATTCTTCCTGTATAATTGTTTCAATTAATCTTAGTTATTAATTAAATTATGCTTGAAATTATATTTATTTAAAAAATTATTAGTTTTATTTAGGGACGTGCAAGACTCGAAAATATCTAAAAAAATTGAGAAAAAAATAATCTCGATCTCGCCTCAAAAGTTAAAAAATGAATCTCCGAAAATTAAAGAAATAAAAATCAGCAAATAATGGCCCTAAATTAAAAAACCAAACTGGGAATTTATTCTTTCCTATAATACTGCGATAACCAAAAAATAGGCCACATTCCACCCTCCAAAAACATCCTTCATTAAGAAATGTTTTTATTATAAATATGGTTTTCAATATCAAACTTTGACAAAATAAGGCTGTTACACTGCAAAATTAAATTATAAATGGTGTTCATATTAACTACCTATCACTATTTTATTACTTGCATTTAAAATGTTTGAGTTATATCTCAAGTGTTTGAATGAACTTTATATAAGACAATCTAAAGCAAGCGCCAGCTCAAATGTCAAAAAGGAACTCTATAAACTATATATTTACTTTAATAAACATATTTAATTTCTTCACTTTCAAAGGACGGTCTCATGTCTCGATACTTTTTTATATTCTGTCTCAATTGAAAAAATGGTTCTCGCACATCCCTAGTTTTAATATTTTGGCACTCTCCTAGTCGTAATATAAATAGTGAAGATAAATTACAAAACATTGTTTAAAAGGAAAAATTAAAGTAAAGAAAAAAGTAAATGGGGTGCTGAGTCGTAGCTGAGCGCAAGCGTAATGCTGACCAGCAGGCTTAACGTAATTATATATCATTTTAGAAAACATAGGGTAATTTAAAGTAAAAGGAGTGGTAATAATTAAAGTTAAGACTTAGATCGAATGCTCTGGAAATAACTACAACAAAACATTAATTAAATATATTTTTTATATTTTGCTATAGTTATTTCCAGAGCATTCTATCTAAGTCTTAACTTTAATAATTATATAGGTACAACTCTGTATGGATTCAATAACGGGTTATGCACTACAATTTTATTTAAAACAATTTTCTTTATAAAATAAAGGTTATGGGAAGTAATTATACAATCAAGTAATTTCAAACTTGTAAACCCAGGTGAATAGGTGATGTAAAGTAGATATTTTGTGTTTATATGATATCAAGTTTTTCAGTGAACACTTAAAAAAAGGGGGATAAAAAAAATCCTTTAAATATATCACTATGCTTGGAATAGATATTTTCATCAACCCTCATAAAATTCCAATATGGTCCGACTTCTATTTCAAAACTGCGGATAAGTTCCCACTGGTTGTCAGCTTTTTTTATGTCACAATTTTAGAGTTATTGTACTGCACTTAATATACATCTCCAGGATTCTGTTATATTATTCTCTCCTTTTACATCTTCATTACATGACCATACCATCTCAGCCTTACTTCCTCTACTATCCTCATATACCCCCTTTACCCCCACTCTTTCCCAGGGTGACGTCATTCCTAATCTTGTTTCTCCTCGTGGCAGCTGACATTCTCCTCACAAACTTCAGTCCCATTCTCTCCCTTTCCTAGTCTCTTACATTCATTGTCAATGTTTCTGCCCCATATGTGACTGGATACTAAGTATGCCCTATGCAGCACTTCCTTAAACTCAGAGGACACAGTGACCTGGCAGTCTAGGGGTAAGGTGTAGGACTTAAGTGCTAGGGGTTCCGGCGTTCAATCCTCGTCCCGGCACAGATTTATTTGGTTGCCAAACCCTTCCTTCACCTCTGACAAGATGTGTATTAATCACAACTTGTGAATGTGAGGAATGCCAGGCCTCCACCGTGGTTCGGATTCTACGTTAAACTGTAGGTCCTCCATTTCATCTCACAATCACCCTACCATTACACATTAGCGTAAGTGCGTATAACCCGAACGGGTAGTAAGACGCAATAATAATAATAATAATTAGGGGCATTTCTATTTTCTATAGAACATTTCCTTCTTCTGTCCTCTTCTTATTAGATCCTCTCTACTCCCACTCTTTCACCTTATGCCTTCTAGTTATTTTACACTCTATACTTTTCTCAGCTCTACTCCATTCCAATTTTATAACTTGACTAGTTCTTAACCTCTTCCTTGTCATTACCAGCACTCCCCCCAATTCACTTTGCTAAATTTCATTCTTCCTCATTCCATTCCTCTGTTTCTTTTACTTCCTTTTCCTTCTCCCCCCCATATCCATCCAGTCATCAGCAAACATATTTTTCATTCTTTCCTCCCTAGTTTTCTTGCCATTTTATTCATTAACAATTTCCATTACCATTACAAATAGTATTGTGAGAGCACTCCATTGCTTCATTCAATTTTTGTATTTGGAACCACTCCATCCTCTTAACACATCTCATTTTATCCTCGTACATTTTTTTACTCTTGTTAAAACTCCTCTTTCCACCTCAGCCTCCTCCATCCTTTATTTCTGTCCACACTCAAATGCTATTTCCGTCAGTATAGTGAAGATCAAGTCTATTGTAGACCGCTGTTCCCTCTGCCTTACTTTCTTATTCTCTTTTCCAGTATCCTCTCATATTTTTGTACAGTGGCACATCAGCGTTATTCTCCAATAATTTGTACACTTCTTCTTGTTTCCTTTCTTAAAAATGTTTACAATAATTTTGTTCTTTCAATACCTTGTTATCTTTCCATAACACTCAGCATTCTGTATAACCATTGTATTCCTCTTTCTCCTGCAGCTCTTAATTTTTCCACCACTAATCTGTCCGTGTCCACATGTGGTGCTTCTCCATGTTTCATCCTCTTACATGTGGGACACCCTCCTCTTCTGCTTATCCTTCAGCACCTCTGTTTCACTCTCACCCCTTTTCTTTTTTCAGGGTGAACATCATCTCAAAATATACCCTCCATAGTTCATTATTCTTCTTCTGTATTTGCCGTCCTTCCTTCATGCATCATTCTAACTGCTTGTTGTATCTCCTATTTATTTCTTAGCTACCCATATAACACTGTCCTACTTATTTCCACATTCCTTTTCAGCATCTCTGTCAATTTTTGCATCCAATCCTTGGCTTCCCATGCCACACACCCTCTAGTCTTCTCCATCTATTTTTTTAAATCACCACACTCTATCCTCCTTTCTTATTTTCTTCTTCTCTTACATTCCCATCCCGCTTTGGCTGCCACCAAAAAACTGTGGTTACTATCTAGAGACCTATAAACAGATTTTGAATTAGAAATGGATGCTTACTACAAACATTATTTTCATAATCAATTTAATATCTAACACATACATTTATTATAATTTATTTGAAAACTTGGATTTTTGCATGTGATTACCTTTATTATTTTATTTAGGGAACTTTAAAATATGTGAGAATGATTACTTGAGATTCACAGGAAGTAGATGTATTTAGCTACTATTGATATCAATCAATTAAATGGTTATGTGATTGTTGTTTCCAGTTCAAATTTGCGCTGGTAATCCTCGGAAGGCCGCAATTTATAAACGAAGACGTTGAATCATTTATGAGCCTGCAAGACTTTAAAACCCACACCAGCCAAGGTAGGCTAGGGCATTCTAGGAGCCCCCCACCCCCTTTTTTTACAGTTAGATCCAACATGTTAACCTACTATTTACAATATTTAACATCTTAAACTAAAAGCTGTGCACACACTTTTTCAGGTGTTGATCTTGATTTAATGATTTACAATTATGTTGTGAAAGACACCTATCTAAGTAATATTTCAATGTGATATATACATCTGCCTCTGTGGTTGAATTGTCATAAGCAGGCAATAGACTAGACTGCTGATGACAGAGCAGGGTTGTAATCCGGGTCAGGTATAATTGAGGTGGTTTTTGCTAAATAAGTTTCCCACACTCCCTTCATGTAATAATAAAGTGAGTATGTTTGCAGCGTCAACTGCCCCAAGGCCATGGCTGGGTCTAGAACACGTCAACAAAGCCCCCAAGAGATCTAGGTTCAACTTTGTCGAGAAGGCGATCAAGATCTACAACTGATTCGCCCGGCGCCTATTAAAGACTGCAACCCTTCTTTACTAAATTATACATATTACTGTATTTATGACGAGAATTTAACGTGATACAGCAATTATTGAAAAATACAGTCGGCAAGTATGGCCATTTGGTTCATATCTCTTGTTTGACTTTGTTGTTTATTGTCCTGTTATTTATTTTTATCGCCGCAAGCTCTAGGTGATGGCTATACTAAACCCTTGGGGTTTGCATCAGCTCAACTAATCATGTTTAGGGCAGGGTCAATTTACTGAACTCTGCTCAAAAAGGTCTCTCTACTTTTAGAATTTGAGCATTTTCACAATGTGTTTAAGGGGAAACAAAATTTTTAAGGATCGAGTGCATGCCTCTACATGAAATAAAGTCGCCCGACTGAGTTGAATATTTTATAAATATTTTAACAGATAGTGTGCTACCAATTTTTTTAATGTTATTTTCTGTTGTAAGTATGTTATTTCTGGAATTGTAATTTACAAACTGTGCATATTTTCTTTTAATGTTGACTTAAGATTTAATCCATTTGCTAATGTGATAACATAAATTTTTGTCAAGTATTTTATATTTATTTTCGTTTTTGTTAATAGGCTTGTGAGTTAGTAACACCGAAATATTTTGTAATGGTGAAAAGAAATCAATGCTATAAAAATTGCTTGTACATATTATATATATATAATTTTTTTTTTACTTTTTTTTCTGTGTGTATGAAAATGTGTGTGTGATGGAATCAGAGTTGTACTTCATATACTAAAAAAAAATAGAAATGAAATGAAATTGTGTTTGATATTGTACCATATGTATGTCCCTTGTATACCAATGGTGGGATTTGTTGAATTTATATTGTTAGCTGTAAATTAAACATTTTCCAATAAGATCAGGAATGTAAATATTTAAGATGGGGCTTTGTGTTGAGACCATTATTAATCTTATGTGCAGCATTTTATTAAATATATACAAGATGTCCCAACATTTGAGAGGTTTGTGTTCAAACAGGCCCGGCCAATGGCTGGAAGCTGTTCATGATAAAAATGAAATTGTACCAACAATACGGGTCTTTGGGGTCTGCAAGCTTGGGTTTTTTCATTAGTCAAGTGTTTTCATAATTTAAAAATGTTAGAGTATATTGTTTATTTCAAAATTAAAATAGTATATTTAAAGTGTCAATCAAAGCAATCATAGAATGTAAACACATCTTTAAAGAGGCGGCCAGTACCTCTTTCCAGTGGCAGCAGTGTAAAGTGTGAACTGTGTTCTCCTTTTCATTCTAAAATTCATATTGTGTTTGTTCCTTTTTATGTTTTCTCTCCACCTTTCCTGTACCTTCTTACAAATATTTATTACAAATTACCTCAATAAAGCGAAAGGTTTTCCTTAAAGAGATGATACATCTTTGTGTGTGAGCTTTTAAAAATATATGAAAACACATGTTCTTAAAATAATAATGACACTCATTAATATAAATAGTAAATAATTTTGAAGGAAAAAAATTGGAAATATTGGTTTTTAAATTAGAAATAATACTTAAAAAATAAGAATACTCAAATACAAATATAATAGAAAAAATTATTAAAATTATTTCAACACTCAAGTTAAAGACATTACAGTTACAAAAAAATAAGTTCATGAAATTGGCGGGAACATAATTCAATAACTAAATGGTAACTACTGCTAGTTTTGTATATTTACATATTAATAGAAAACAATTGAATGTGTATTGTAAATGTTATTTTTAATTTAACCAAAATTATGTTTTTAGAAAGGGACCATGTGAAAATAATTATTATTTAGGTATTTAGCCATCTTTATTTTCATTTCTTTGTCATGGCAATGCAACTTCAATCAAAGAAAATTTATCAAAATTAACTAAAATATCGATTAAATTTATTGGTCATCTGCTAATCTCGTGTTGGACTGGACTGCCAAATATGGGGAGAGTTGCGTTTGAACCTGTTTGGGTGCACTAAGGGTTGTTTTCCACTCTCGCTTCATGGAAATGTGGCTGCTTTTCCTCTTAAGTTGAGCAGTCCTAATCCCTAAACCATTAGCGTAATTAGTGCATAGGCATATAACCTGAACAGGTAAGACGCGGTGCTAAAAAAAATGGCCAAAAGTAGTTTTGAGTAATGTTAATCTATTATTAATTGAAATTTGGTATTGATTTTAAATTTGTCAAGCTACCTACATTAAATAGGCTATACTCACTATTGGGGTTAAATAATAATGTATTTAAAATGATAGAATATTAGGAAAATGGTAGAGCACAAATAAAAGTAACAACACTGACACATATTTACACACACTTCAATATTTCGATGCTATTGTAGCATCTTCCTCAGGAAGTAGTACTTAGACTGGACAGGATGTTGTCTTCAGTGATGCCAACTTGATTGGTGAGGATGAAAACTTCTCTGGTGGAGTTGAAATTCCCTGAATGATTCTCTATTGCTCTATGGATGGTAGGTGGTGCTGGTGTAGTTTCTGGGTTGAGATTAGCGAATATTTAGGTTAGGTGGTTTTCTAGATTTTGTGATCCATTGATGTGCCAGTTCCCATCTTCTTAACTGAGACATATTACATTGTGTCTTGTGGAATGATTTTAACACCTTGACAGTGTAGCAGTTCTCAAAGTTGAGGTTGAGGTTGAGAACTGCTACACTGTCAAGGTGTTAAAATCATTCCACAAGACACAATGTAATATGTCTCAGTTAAGAAGATGGGAACTGGCACATCAATGGATCACAAAATCTAGAAAACCACCTAACCTAAATATTCGCTAATCTCAACCCAGAAACTACACCAGCACCACCTACCATCCATAGAGCAATAGAGAATCATTCAGGGAATTTCAACTCCACCAGAGAAGTTTTCATCCTCACCAATCAAGTTGGCATCACTGAAGACAACATCCTGTCCAGTCTAAGTACTACTTCCTGAGGAAGATGCTACAATAGCATCGAAATATTGAAGTGTGTGTAAATATGTGTCAGTGTTGTTACTTTTATTTGTGCTCTACCATTTTCCTAATATTCTATCATTTTATTTATCACTAAATGTTTTTGCTCAATGCACTTTTTTCATATATAATAATAATGTATTTGTACCCCCTCTGTCCAATTTGGTCTCAAACCACTAAGACCTGTCTTCTCAAATCTCTACACAGCCCAGTCATGGTTTATACAACATTGGAACTTAGCAAATCACATTTCCTGAAACTACCAGGTAACTTGATTATATTTATAAAATATATTTGCTATTTGCTACTCAACTACACCAGTCAACCAATGGCTTTAAATTATTATTTGAAGTCTTCTGTACGAATATTGAATTGGGTTTCAAAGGATTTAAGCATCTTATCTCTATATTTAATAAATTATTTACCTCGAACATTGTTTATTCAATTTTTGATAAACAGGAGGTTTGATTATTAATTTACCAAAATACTAGTACAGTGGATAAACTATATTGTTAAAGGATTATTTGGAATAAATATCAAAAATTTCTTGAATAAACTTAACTGGTCGATTCACATTAAATAGGATCTTAAGTAGTTTAATAAAAACCCAAGTCACAAAATAATTGTGTTAAAAAAATCACGGTTATATCTAGAATCCAATTTTCATTGTATGTTTTTTTTAATGCAGCGGGCTGAAAAAATTCACATCCACAATAAAATAATAGTTAAATAACACAAGAAAAATTATCTAAACTAACACAGGAGTATTATTCATACATAGCGCTAAAGCACATGGATATTTCTAAAGTGCCACAGCAAAAAAAAAAAAAAATTAAATATAGTTATTTAAGAACTCCAAATCTAATCTGCAACACAAGATGAGTTTTCTGCAATTCTATATTGAATACAGGGAGAGAAAAAAAATCCTACATAGCTGTGGAACCTGATTCTTGTGTAAATTTCGAGATGACTTGGAAGTTACATCACACTTGAACCTTGCCACATAAAATCGTCAAGTTTAAGGTGCCACAGTTTCTATAGTATTTGAAATTGCACCACGAGCACACTTGGTGGGGATTATAGTAATAGGTGCCTAAACTTAGTGATTTTAAAATGAGGTTATTTTTTTTTTTAAATATTAAATTTATTAAAATTTCTGGGAAGAACCACATACTTGTGCTACATATTAAAATACTGTGTCAATTGGTATGGTAATTTATATTAATCATAAAGTCTAAACACATTTATCAATTATTTACTTATTTTTAATATAGTTATAATTCTAGTTAGTCTAGTTACAATTTCTTTAGTTGTCACTCTGCACATATCCTTTTTTCTGCCAGACTTAATGTTTTATGTGGAGGAAAAGGTTCAGCCCGCTAAATAAGACTCTTTTTTCAGCCAGAATTGATAATAAAACGCTAAAGTATCTTATACAGCACGCCCAACTGATAACTAAATCAACCTTCAGTTGAGTGTGGCTCCGCTATACAACTTATTAAACTCTGCTATCACATGGATAAGATAAGCCTAGCTGGGTTTACTGGGTGGTTTTAGTACGGGTATTTCCTCTTTATGAAATTAAAGATTAATTATCATTTAATATTATTTCCTACATTTTTCAGCTGTTATGTGCACTTTATTTACCGACCAATTATATCAGCACATGAATTTCAACTATTTTACTCTTTTAACAGTCTCAACACAATCACCAGAGGCTTAAAGTGTAACTTGTTGCTACAAGTCCCGGAACTCAAACTCAAGAACAAGACTTGTAAAAATGGACAGGAATTTAACAATAATTATAGATGAATTCTACAAGACTTGTTATTACTATTGTAACAAGTCTGTTTTCTATGTTAGGTCATAGAGTGTTTTGGTACAAGTACATAAAACAAACTTTGAGGAAATTAACTGTCACTTTGTCAAGATTATATCCTTATCGAAATGAGTGAAGGTAAGGTTAGGAAATAAGTGTCAGGGAATTTAGATAGCCAAACAAATGATCATTACTAGGAGCGTTTCTGTTGTGTCTCCAGAACTGGTTAATCACGTGAACAAGAATATCCGTTAAAACAGATGCTGTGTTCTGAACTTTCATCAGGCATCAGCCCTGGATTCATTGAATGTTATGTGATTGATGATGAAAATTTCCTTGATCACATTAACTAGAGATGAAACTTGAATTTCACACGTTAATGTTGATACTAAGGAGCCCACACAATAGATGCACACAGGGTTACAAAAGTCCAAGAAATTAAAGCAGACATTTTCTAACAGAAAGGTGATGGTAACTTTATTCTGGGATCGGAAAAGAATCCTACTTATAACTTCTTGAATTTATGGAACCTGAAACTATTATCAAAGCTGAAGTGTACTGCCATACACTGAAAAAAACTGAGGTGGACCATCCAGAACCAAAGGCGTGGTCTGGCAGCAACCTGCGTAACAATGCCCAATAACTTATGGCACCTTGAACCAGTTCATTTGAAGAATTTTGTTGAAAAGTGTCAGATCATCTACCCCAGCGGTTCCCAAAGTGTGCTCCAAGGAGCACTTGCTGCTCTGCAAAGCATCTCTAGTGCTCTGCCAAGGGATTGGGAAGAAAAATTAAATGTGACAATCTCAAAACTGTGAATTTGTATAGACATGATATTAACTATGTCTAGGTAAGTTTTGGATAGAAATTATTTAGATCCTGCATGGTGCTGTGGAGCAGTGTAGATTACAAATATTAATTAGCCTAAGTGCGTGTCATGCATCCCTCAGCTTTGCCCACCCACACCTTCTGGGAATTATGCAAAACATCGAGAACGTCGGAAAAGCACACAGGTTGCACGCGACGAAGCCAGTCAGAGAGATTCGACGGTGACAATCTCGGCATTATGAGTGCTTGATTGATTTGACATCAGATTCTGTGATAAAAGAGAATTTTGCAACTAAGAAGTCACTATCAGAATTTTGGGACAACTAAGAGACGAATTTGAAGGTTGTTTTGATAAAGTGAAAATCACCCTTTGCCGTAACTTAGGCCTACTAATGAGAATTGGAATTCTCTGCCTATGCTTAGTGGAGAAAATAACATTTCTAATGAAATAACACTTGATGTTTACATGCCCAAATGATTCAAAATTCGTTTCCATCGTTAATACTTATGTCATGGTTTAGTAGGCCTACCTATGCAGGTGCCAGGGGAAAATATTGTCAACCTAATGCCAAGGATAAGTTTGTGCAAAATTGACGTTTTGAGAAAACGATAAAGTTTCAATTTTCAAAGACTTTAATTTGGTAAAATTAAGTTTAGATCAAATTTTAAGCTATTTAGAACTTGAAAAAATTGTGTGCTCTTGCTATACGTTAAAATATCGACTTGCAACTTAAAAATGCAGTTAGGTAAAATCAGAAAAAACAATACAGATACGTACCTTTGGCATCAGGGCAACGATAGTGCTCCGTGACGAATTTCTCCCCAGAAAAGTGCTCCACGATTCAAAAAGTTTGGGTATCACTGATATACCCTATTATAGCCCGGACCTGGTATCAATAAACTTACCACTTAGGGCCGGTATTATGGCTCCTGGATAAATATGTATTAATCTGGTAAATAATATTTCTATCTGGTCAATTAAGTGCGTCTTATGACTTCCAGATAAAATGTATTTATCGATCACATTCTTATCGGGAGGTTTAAGTACCTGATAACTTTTATCTGAAAGTTAAAATAGTTGTGGCCATAGTGACACATTGATTTTCATGAGGTTTCACCTATCAGAATATGTTTATAAGTTAAAATCTTGGTTCACATTTAGTAGGCCCAGGTTCTAACTATATACAAAGTTAGAACATTTAATTCACAATGTTATATATACTAACAAGCTATTTGTAGAGTTATATTTATATAAGAACAAATTATCAAAATGTGAGTACAATCAATGAAATTTGTAAACGTTGTACCCAACTATTGACCACATTTTGGCAGACACCAAAATTAGTACTTAAAAGACATCTTAGTTTCTGCTAAGGATGTTCGATCTTTTCGAAAATCGATTCATCGCCTTCAATTAATAAATTTTTTGGATCGATTCAAATGTCTCGATCTGATTCACGTATCGATTCTTTTTCTAGCGATTTTAAATAGATCGATTCAGGTAAATTTAATTTTGTTGGCATTTGGAAATGTTTTTGTTGGCTATTAGTACTAGGAAAATTTTAAAACCAAGTCTTGCAATCTTGGTCTACTAATTAGTTATTATTTGTCGTTAGTTAGTAAAGAGAAGAGCATAATCCACTGATCTGCTCTTTTTACGTCTAGGTTCTGTAAATGATCACATCACGTTTTTATTCTGTAGTATATTTATGGTGACGTATTGGCCAACAAGTCAATTGTTTGAAAGCATTTCGTATAAACCTCACTTCCCCTATGGAGTTTTAGTAGTTATACAATGCTTATATCTACTTCCACTAAGCTAGTGATTCCCAAGTTTTGAGACACATGCTCCCACAAAAGGTGTGAGGTTACCTCAAGACAGATGCCAACAAGTGTATTTAGTTTTAGTACAATAACTGGGTCACTAACAAATAAGGTGTACTGATTTCACGGTTCCTATTTCACAAAAATAATTGAATTATCTTCCAGAGGCATTTAATAAGTCATACATTTTTGCTGTCTCCTCCCCCCTCTCAATGCATTTTTAAGCCCCCACCACTCCCCTCGATACATTTTGACGCCTCCCCACCACTCCACTTGGTTCATTTTTGAGGCCACCCCCACCCCTCGATACATTTTTGCTGCCTCCCCCCCTCAATATCTTTTGACGCCTCCCCTTGATACATGTTTGCATATCAAACCAGAACTAAATTAAAATAAAATATGATTCAATAGTTATGGCAAATCTTAAATTAGGTTAGTTTCAAGTTTCAAACGATACAGTTTAATTAACTTAGTCTTCGTATAAATCTTTTAATGAAGTGTTTTAAGAGACTTTATTTAGAAGTGCAAAGAGGTTAGGCAATTTTTTTTATTAATAAAAGACAATCGATTTACTTACGACCTTATACAGCGTATTTAATTATAAGCCGTCGTTTTTCTGTGAATTGTGCACTGTGCGCTATGCACCATTCATTATCAACTATGCGTTATGTATAAGGTCAGCTTGTCCACGAAGGCCAAACACACTTCGAACAACAACTAACTACGGAGGTACCAATCTGACAAGCGTAATGCTAGGAAAGAACCAATACGCTTTAGGAGAGTCAACCCTCAACAGCCAGTGGTTGACTCAGGCAATGTCTGCCAACACTGTGTGAGAGTCTGAAGCTCCAGGATTGGCCTTTGTAGTAACATAAGAACCCACATAGTCAACTGATAATATCCGTGAACTGCAGCAATACAATCATACTCATTAGTGAGTGATAGTTCATAATCATCTATGAATGTATACTTAGCCTAACGATAACATATCTTGTATTAATATAAACCTAGCTGAACGATAACATATTTTATGCATACTACGCTAGTCACATGTAGAAATACAAATTCACTAACATATTATTTAAAAAATCCCGAAGTTCAGTAATTAAATTGACCACGGACCTACTGTGCTTGCAATATATTATACGTTTCAATTCCACAGGCACACAAGTCCTCGGTTTCCGGTTTTATTTTATCCATTCCTTCTCCGTCACTTGCATGGTTGTTGACGGTTTCTTTATAAATCATATCGTTTGACTCCAGCCACATAACAAATTTATCTCATTAATAATTATTAAATAATATTATTATGAAAATATTCTCTTTTTATTAAAATTGTATCTTGTTTTTTGGTGAAAATAGATATTTAAAGGAAAATGTTTACAAGAGTCCTACAATTTCAGGAAAATTTTACAATGAACTTGCGTGAGCCCATGCAAACTCACCACTAACTCTTACCTTGACGAATTCAGTACATTTTATTTACAACCTTTAAGTCTAATCTTTCATAACTGTTTTCAGTACACATCACGAAAATAGGGGTCTCAAGTTATTATTTCGCAATATTATTCTGCAAACATGTCTCATACTTTTACTTTATATCCCACAATCGCTCCCCTAAAATCAATATATTCGACACTATCTTTAATCCTATTATTAATAATAAACGTTCCTGATAGTTTCTGATATTATCCAGGGCTGGTATAATAAAGCTCGAGGTAAATGATATATAAGAGACACCTAGCGGCTATATTTGAGTTGCGTTCAGCTTAAACAGATTTTGAATGAAAACATATAGCCTATAAAATGTCATTGACAATGGTATATGTTATATGTGTGTGTTTTTATGGAGTAAAACAGTGAACAATGTTATTGTTTCATTTTACGACTAGGATTTATTTTCAATCCAGATGATGTAGGAGATAATATGGTTTTTATGACGACTAGAAGAGGTGTTGGCCTAACTTTGAGCCTATTGTTTTTGCGCATGAATGCAGTGTCGGCTGCTGGAAATGAAACGGGTAATGAAAGGCAATATTGTGTAAATTGGGGCTAGGCCCTACTTTGGCCTATATCCGAGGCAGGACGTTTATACCAATAAAAATAAATTCTAACCTCTTTAACTAGTATTTATATCATATTTAGGTGAGATATCGAAGGAGCCTATTTTTCTGTCTAGCTTAACCTCGTTATACTTTGTTCCATATAGGCTAAATGGCTAATGAACGAGCTGTAATAGGAGTGACACTTTTTTTTTTATTGTGGTTTCAAAATTATCATACTATCTATTTTACATAAACCTTTGAACAAAAGCTGGAGCTAGCGCGTAGCATACTACTGTGAAAATAATATTCTTTCTTTGTCTAGTAACTTTAAATTTAATTTTGAATACACACAAGGGTTCAGTACTCTAAATTGAATAATAAAAATTGTAATATTGTTTTTAGGTTTTATAATGCTAGAAGATTAAATATGTATTCACCTAAGTCACAGAGTATTGCCTGGTAATGTTGCATCGATATGAGAACTCGCATACATGTTCGTCCTTATAAACTGATCAACTTATTCAAAAACTAATTTAAATTATAAAATTCCAAGCCTCCTACTGATACAATAATTGTCTTATTATCTCGTCTATGCAATACAGATTTTCAAGGGTCTATAAATGAAACTACACGAAATAGATTATCACACAACTGGAAACCTCACAAAATGATTGAAATGTCATCATATATATTAAAGCGTGCAGTAATCAATATGTTTATTATTGTTATAAAATATCCCAACTTAGCAAAACCTAGGCCGGTACTTTCATATGCCGATTAAATGTAAAATTCAATTAATCTGAGACCCGCCTCGGTGGGGCGTAGTTGGCTAACACGCTAGTCGTGTTGAGCTCTACCACTGAGGACGGGGAGATCAAGGTTCGAATCTCGGTCGGGTGAACTGGGGGTGGTTTTTCCTAAATGGTTTTCCACTCTCCCTCCACGCAAATGCGGGTTCACTTCCTCTGAAATTCAACCCTCCCAATTCCTAATCCATTAGCATAATTAGTACTTAAGCGTATAACCTGAACGGGTAGTAAGACGCGGTGCTAAATATAATATAATAATAATATAATAATAATTAATCTGATCCGCCTTGATTGCGTAGGTGGCTAACGTACTAGTTTAGTGTTGAGGCAGACTGCTGAAGATAGGGAGATCAAGGTTCAAATCTTTGTTGGGTGAACTGGGGTGGTTTTTCCTAAATGGTTTTCCACTCTCCCTCCACATAAATACCGGTTCACTTCCTCTAAATTACTCAAGTTTATAACCCGAACTGGTAGTAAGACGCGATGCTAAAAAAAAAATTAATCTCGAAATAGTTATACCTATTGTTAAAATCTATTTAACATTTTTGAAATTAAGAACGAAATAGGATGACATGTTTGTGAGTATGGATGTTGTTTTTATAATTATGTTTTAAGGTAATACATTCTAGGATAAACATTTTCTTGCCACATGGAAGGTTAGAAAGGTTAGGTTTAGTTATGTTTGGATAACATCTAATAATAAAGACATCATCTAATGCATACTAAAATAAGTGTTGATGCTAGGATATTTCCATTACTTAAAAATTTTTTTATGTTTTTCTGTGATTTATTTGAGTAAGATTTTTAAATGTCTAATATAGCCCTCGGATTATTAAACCAAGAAACAATATTAGAATTGTTACTATTTTTATTCTATTTACTCAACCCTTAGGCTAATTGTGTATTAAAAATAAGAAAACTTTTTTACTTAGGTACTAGACAAAAAAAAAACACATTTTCGCAGTGGTATTTATGCGCGCTACTTTAATAACAATTTGAAACAAGGTTTTGTATTTAGTTGAAAATATGGCTAGGCTTATTAAACACCGGCAACATACAGCTGACCACAACTCAAGAGAACAGGGGGAGGAAGAGCAATTTAGCAATCCCTCCGGGATGCTTTAGGCCAGGGGTCCTCAACCTTTTTATATCCAAGGGCCATTGTTTGTTTCTCCTGCTGCCCGCAGGTCACAATACTCTACTGGCAATATTCGGATTGAATACATATTCAGATATTCGTATTAACTCACTCTTATACTCACACTAGGGACCAGGCCTGTCTCCAACAGGTGAAGTTTTGGATTTTTCGTGAAGTATGCTCTCTGTTGTTTCATAGCAGGAGGTAGTGCAATTCGTCTTGTCTACTATTGTTGTCATTTGCCAGTTCAAATTAAATTTGTATATAAATGTACCCAAGACTTTTCTTCGTGTAAAAAGCAAAAAATCTTTTACTAAATAATGCAAAATACATAAATAAAATACCTATTTATTTTATTAACTGATTATTATAATAGGTACATAGCCTATATCTGTATTTGTCATTTATTCTCTTGAAATAATTGTATAATTTTCATGAGCTAGCAGGCCGCTGCAAGTGGCTTGCGGTTCACAGGTTGAAGATCACTGCTTTAGGCCTATAACCTTTGGTGCAATCTCATTAAGGGCGATCGTCTTACTAACCAAACTACAGGTTACACCTCAATATATTTTCAGACATGTGTTAGCAATATTGTGTATACTACATTCACGGTAGGAATTACTCTCTGAAAGGTCTTTTTTCCTACCAAAATCCTACTCTATAATAGCTTTCTGATAGGGAAAAAGGCCTTTAAAAAAACAATTCCTACTCTGAACCGATTTTAGCTTTAACATTAGATGTATAATCAACTTACCTAACCTGCATAATTAAATAGCCTATGGGTTATATCAAGGTATTTGACAAAGTATAGACCTACTTACTCAAGCTATTTAGTGTTGAGTTCTACAATATATTTAAAACTTATCTATATGAGAAGTGTCTTACGTCCTAACCGAATCCTGAAAATAAACTTACAGTATTTAGGGAACACACAAGGTAACTTACAGTATAATAATCCACCATTTTTGCTATTTATCTTATTAGGCTAATTGATTAAATAACATCCTTAGTAAAGGGTTAAAGCTTGGTCTAATTCTCATTGATGATAAGTTACATAATTATGTTGGTATATGTTGGTTTAACTATCTGTTTAGAAACCTACAAACTTTATTTAAATAAGATTAATAAAATATGAGTTATTATATCCATTTTCTGTAGGATCAAAATTATATAATGAAAATCTTTACTTTAACTTAGACAATGTTGATACATTTTAAAGAAGAATGAGTCCTTCAAATCCGTGAAACTCTCAATTTTTGAAGTATTTTCAAACTCAATTCATTCTCTACAAATTTTGAATTTGAATTTTTTTTAGAGTCGTCAAGCTGCTTGCCATTAGTTTAGTTTAATATAATTCCCTATATCATTAATTTACAACTTAACTATATGTGAATTTACATCATAAGAGAAATGTCACCAAGATTTCTATTTTCGCGAGAAACTGATGGATCAGCTTAATGTGAACAAAATCTTTACTGTAAAATATTTTTCATAAGCTACCTAACTTTTATGGAAAAAGTTATGCCTAATGCTTAGCTTTATTTTTTAAGATTCAGATTTGACTCGTCTCTAATTTTAAAGTTATAATTCAAATCGAGGATTTATATGTTTCATATATTTCTTACCAGCTTCTCAGAGTCCCTAAATAATCTTGTAAAGGTCCTACATTATATGATCATATTGTGGGTAAGGCTTTCACAAAATATTTTTCCCCAATCAAATTCATTGAAGATCCATCAATTCGCCTGTTTTTTGTGAATTAAAACCCAGCCGGGGTCAACAGATTTTTCTTGAGCGATAAAAATTCGTTATTTACCTTCCTTTGGAGGGGAAGTAAAGCCGCCAGTTTGGTGTTTATTGGGGCATGTAAAAGAACCCTAGAAGGCATGTGATCACAGAGACTGCCTTAAAATATGAGTGAAAAATGAGCTGGGTAGCTCACTGGTAGAGTGTTTGTTTACTAAGCTAAGGGTCCTGGGTTCAATTCTTGTGTCTTTTTCAAATTTACAAATATTTTACTTGACGCCACTATAGGCCTATCCGCGACCTGTATATTGTTTCAATCCCGCAAGATTCATTATTAATGTAGCTTACAATTAATTATAGAAGAGTTACCTTTCTATATATTTCATTAAATTATTTGTTTTCAAACCAGAAATAAAATTTGACTCTACAATGTTTGAACGGTTATGTTGGGAGTTGAAAGGTGACCAACAAATCTAACCGGATATTCTCAAAATTCTGAATGCGCTGACTTATCAGAAGTCTTAGGACGGCTGCGCGTAGCTTACGATGCTTGTCTTGAAACAAAATTTTGTACTGTGAGCATGTACATTGCGGATAGGGATGAGCATCCGTCTCTTGACCCGGAGTTCATCCGGGGACAAACTGACTGAGGAGTAGTTCATTTGTGTCTCGGACCTCATCAGGGGATGAATTTCAAATTATACCCATTGTATGGTTTATAGATAATATAGGAATGGAGTATTTTACCCATAAACATGTTTTTATATCCATCATTTAGTTTTTGTAGTTAATTGTATCTCTTGTCATTAAATTAGTTAATTTTTGAATAGTACATCTTTTGCGTATTTATTAAAATGTGTGCTGTTCCCATCCTCAAAGAACTGGTGATCTATCATAACATTAATTAACGCTGTCTAAATGTTTTAGTCATACCAACATTTTAGTTCTACAACGTGGCTAGCTAGCTTCATTAAGGGAGATCAGGTCACTCGTTTAGTGGTGGGCTGTGAACCGATCCTCTCCCCTTCCAAATCCCCCACTGTGCCGCTTTCCCAGTTATATATCATGTGACCTTTGACCTTCTGTTGTGACCTCGCAGCCTACACACACTGCCTCTCCAATTAGCAGGTCTTTAACTAATAGAGGATAGGGGAGGACCTGAAACATGAGTTGCTGTCAGAAGAGTTTGGTTTTAATCAAGGTGGGTTGAAACAAACAGTTATAAACAGGTTGATTACTATGGCATGAGGTTCTGTTTTGGGAGCGTTCACACAGACACAAACAAGTCGATACACATATAGTCATATTTATGTAGGAAGAAACTTTTAGTAGATTTACAAAAATAAATGTGGTGTGGCCACCATTGACAAGGAGTCACATTTACACATTAATATAATAAATTGAATCAGTCTGTTTGTCACTTGAGCATAGTCGGTAGTGTGACGTGTGTACTGAGCTAAGGGTCCCGAGTTTGATTACCGGCATGGGTGAAACATTTATCATTGGTGAAATGTGTGTTTACCCTTTCATAGTGATGAATTAATGGCTGGAACTGGATGTTGTGACTGTCCTAGTCTTAAGTTAGATTATGAGGCATATGAAGCTATGACAGGCCTAGCAAGCCGGTAGTGGGAAATATATGGCTTGAATAAAAAACTGACCCAGACCATAGGATGGAAACCGTAATGGATTTTAAAATTGGATCTGTCTTTAAAAGTGAGAAACATTAAAGAGTTTTAAGAATAAAAGAGCAAGTATGACTCGATGTATGAATGTTGTTGAAGCTAAGGGAGTATGCAAGGACAGGAAGTGTGGAGAAAGTTAGTGAGGATGGATTAAGTACGGAGTTGTGTTTTGAGCTACATGCATAGTTTCTTGCCTACCTCGTAAGGGAAGAGCATGATTAGTTATGTATGTATGTATGTATGAATCTTTCAAAATTTACGGTATAAAAACACGCAGCTTGGTGTATTAATTGATACACACAATATTGAGTAATACCAAGAACTGTCGGATAAGGTCCTTCATTCTGTGGAACTTGACTTTTGCTTCGTTCTTCAATATGTATTTTGTGTATTAGAATAAATAAAGACCCTTTGGAAAATTAGTAGTAATATGTCGAAAACAAATCTGCTTGGGTGTGGTAAAACTATAGTTTTTGTATATTCTGAGTTTTACATTACTTACAATCAGAAAACTAATGAACAAACTTCTACAAACACATCACCCTGCCCAAGACATTGTCTGGTTTGTGTCTCGAATGATTTAGGAATACAAAATGGGAAACTCGAGTAGGACAAACACTCAAGAAGTCAGGGATACAGGCCTTGACCAGTTTTGAACCCTTACCCACCTATAAAGAGTTTAACCTGAGGTGTCGTATTGTTTCCAGGGTGCTCGGAGCAGACCGAGTGTCGCAGATGCACCAACACGGAGGGAGATGGTTGGACGTTGGGGCAATGTATGAAGTGCAGGACTCTGATAGTGGAAGGTACCAGGCGATGTGTGAGCCGGTGTCCTGCCGGGTACAAAGAGGAGTGGTCAGATCTAGTCAGCTACATGGGCAAGATATGCAGAGGTGGGTAGTTGGAAGGCTTGCCACCAGTCTGCCATTGCATGTTGTCCTCCCAAACGCTTTGGAACTGCCAAAAAAATATTTATTTTCACAGCACTCCTTATAATAAAAGCAGTTTGAGTGGTGTGCAGTTTATCTTTCTGTTTGTCTGTCCAGAGTTTTTCTCAAACTTACTGATAAGGGGAGTCAACTCACCACGATCATGTGACTAGAGTTACAGTTACAGATATAGATTTTACCTATGGAGCATGCCAGCTTTATGGGAAAATTCCAAAACGGGGGAAAAAATTACAATAACCTGTTGAAGCCATGAATACAAATCACTCTACCTCTTATTAAAAAAAAAAATCTTAAAATAAATAAAAAACACAGAACAGACTTTGCACCAAATCCAAAATTACACCTCTCGGAGAAAGTCCCATAGTTATTTTATAGTTTTTAGACTGACTTTTACTCTCCCATTCAAAATACTTGGAGCAGGGATGCTCAGCTATTCATTTAGTACACAAGTTGGTTACACTGGCATTAAAGAATGTGTTATGGGATATTCATTTGTAGACCTGATGAGAATACATTTATGTTAGCCTATCTTTCAAAAAGAAAAAAAAAATTATGTTCTTTAAATTTTAAAATGCCACCTGGACACGAGAATCAAACCCGGGACCTTTGGCTTAGTATGCCAATGATCTAACCATGATCTAACCACTGAGCTATCCAGGAGTTGTCCTGTGCCCAGGGTCATTCTTCACTCATATTTTAAGGTAGAATCTGTGACATGCCACATGGTCTAAGGTGCTACTATCGCTATAGACTAGACTGCGAAAGATGGGAGGATCACAGTTTGATCAAGCAATCAGGTGTACTTAGGATGATTTTATTAAATGGTTTCCTTCTCTCTCTACACAAATGTGGGTACATTTCATCTAAATTCCACCTTCCTCATCACTAACCCATTAGTGTAATTAGTACATGAGCGTATAACCCGAATAAGAAGTAAATGCGATGCTTTAAAAAAAAAATACATACACGAAATAAATATACATATCATACCTATGTTACCTCTAAAATTTCCATTTTTTTCCGTGTACAAAAACTTGTTGGTGCCAATGACTTTATTTGATCTAGCTTTTTTTTGTCTACTAAACAAAAGAGTCACATTATTTTAGACCTGATTGTATTGGCATTCCACTTGTATCCTACCAAATAAATCTCAAATTGATTCCTATTGGAAAATCAGAAATACCTTTGAAAGCACTAAAAAACGAGCACCTCAATATCTGTATAACGTAGTCCTCTTTCATTTTCGATACGGTTGGCTTTTAGCCCAAGAGCAGGAGGTGTGAGACTTATTTGAAGCCTTCTCTATGTGGGTTCTAGTTGATAACTGCCCTATTTGTTGTCATGTGCCAGTGAAGATAGTTAAAACATTCCCAGAAAAGCATATACTTGTAGAGTTATTTTGGTTTGTGTTTTTTTGTTTTGTTTTACAGAAACTAATTTTCTAGGTGTCCCCGGGACGATGCTGGCCATCATTGTGGGGACATGCAGCGGTATCCTGGTGTGTGTGTGGTAGTAATGTTAGGAGGGTGCCTTTATATCAGACATCGCAAGGGGCAACGTTCCACTACGCATTCGTCAACATCTTCCGGAAATTCCAACCAGATGTGTGATCAAGATCTCGGTACAAAATTTGAATATACTTTTTTTTTTTAAACACTTTTTGAATCTTAAATCCGATATTTCTTCATATCTCCTTAAGAATAATTTGAAAGTCCCATTCCTAAGCTAAATATTAATATTTTGAATTTTGAATTTTGAATTTAAAAAAATTACAGATTTTTGGTCAGATTCAGATTGAAATTTTAAATTTTAAATTTTTGCACAACATTATTCCCTCATCACCATCACCAACAGTTGTTTCCAGCCTGTGGCCAGGTCTGTTTGGTAAAATGCCTCCATCTTTCTCTGTCCTACCATTCTTCCTCCTTTAATTGCTTCCATTCTTCTCCTCTCATTTCCACAGTTTCTGTTATAGCCTACCTGTTAGGATTAGGGTAATTACACTAATGAGTTAAGGATTAGGAAAGTTTGATCGAGAAGAAGTACACCCGCATTTGTTTGGAGGGAGAATGGTAAACCATTTAGGAAAAAACACCCTCAGTGCACCCGACCGGGATCAAACCTTGATCTCCCCATATTTGGCACACTAGTCTAACACGAGAGTAGTGCGTTAGACCACGCGACCACCAAAGTGGGTTGAGTGTTTTTGTTTGCTTTGCCCATCTGCTTACTAAGTCTGTCGTGGCTTACACCTGAGTTGCAGGGCTGCCACTTATAGTAAACCGACTTTTGGTGTTAACCTTCCCGGACCGAGGCTAGGGCTCCTACGATGACTTAGTTGGGCTTAGGTCCTATGCAACTTAAATACTGTGTCATAAGCCAAGCGATTATTTTTTTTGTTCAAGTATGAGATGTTATAAGCATTTATAATCTTTTTCCATTACTTACAAGGAAAACACTTTCACTGATAGATTAAGGTACTATTACCTGTTATGTATTAGGTGTTCTGTATCACAACAGGTCCATTTGTTTTGTCAGTGAGCTTAGACCGCCAATATACCCAGTCCTCTGCCTCCTTCAGCTCCCAGAATTTTCTTCTTTCCTTCAAGTCATCCAATATTTGAATTCTTCTTCCTACGCCTTGCCTTCTTCTATGTTGTGGACAATTACGAAGTTCCACCATTAAAGTTAATTACAGCTAAAATACTCAATTTATGATAATTTATTGCCATTTTTAACTGTTAAAAAATAATATGTATGCAAAAAATCTTTTAGCTAAAAGTTGTGGTAGTAACTGGATTTATCAGGATAAAACAAAATATTACAAAAAGCTGTATAATAAAACATTTTCCAAGTAATTTTAAGGCATAAAAATTGTATAAATAACAATCTAATCTTTTTGAAAGCATAAAACAGCTAACAAATAATATTCACACTTCATTTCGGCTTTGAGAATATTTCATAAATTTAATTCTAATTTGCTTCGAATTAAAACAGCGGACTTCATGCACTCTTACAAGAATGTAAAACTAAAACACTCGGCTGCAGATGTAAACATCTTTGGCGCCTTTGTACTGCTACTGGTGGCTGCCCTTCATACTAATGGCAGATTAAAAACTTTAAACCTCTATGTAATTATAACTTCTTACACAATATGTAAACAATTTAACATCTCATTATAGCAATTTAGGTCTTTTTAATGAAATCATCCAAATGTATGACACATTGCTTGGTTTGTTTTAGAGAGGTTGTTTATAAATTATGTGTTATCTCCTCCAGATACTATAGAACGTGGAACATTCCAGAAGTACATCTCCACATTGCGGCCAGAGGCGTCGCTGTTCCTAGCCATGTTGAACGACACCCGCAAACAAGTTAGAGACCTCTACCAGTTGAACAACTCAAGATCGTCTGTCATACAGGCTTACAGGTAGATTAACATTGTCATACAGGCTTACAATAGATTAACATCATCTTACAAGTCTTTTTTGGTTTAAATTGATAAAAAATGATCTTTTATACTAATTGTCATAAAGCAACAAATAGATAAATTACAGCTGTAGCCCTTTTAAAAACCTAACCATTGGAATATAGAACAGGGTGTCTACCATCCGGGAAAATCAGGGAAAACGAGAATTAGCCGGGAATTTGAAGTGATCGGGAAAAAACGGAATAAGTCGGTAATTTGGTAAATTATAATAAAATCCGGGGAAAATGTTGTTTTAATCAAAATATGAAATATAATAATCACTAAATCAGTAAATTATAATGTGATTAAACCGTCATTTTTTTGTTTGTAGCTGTGAAATATATTTTTAATTCCTAATAAACAATGTTAATACAAATTAAAAAAAAAATGTTTATTTAAATTTTTTAACTTATTATTATTCATAACAAAAGATTAATAGAAAAACGAGGGGGGTGGGGGGCGAGTTAGAAGGATGTGACATACTTTTTAGTTAAGGAATTTTAGGAAATGATGGGGAAATCAGGGAAAAGGTCGGGGATTTCATTGGTCAAGTTGAGTAGACACCATGATAGAAGGTTAAAACAAATTATATAGCTTTTTTAGGAAATGTTTATTTTTACTTTTCTTTATTTGATCACAATATGGCCGTCATAATATTCTGTTCGAATACATGTTTTACCACTGTTCTTTGGTTGAAGGTAAACAATCTTACTAATCTGAGGGAACTCTGATTTGTTATTGGAATGTTATCTTTAAATCATATTTAAATTCACAAAACTAACCATAGCTCACATTTATAAGGTCAAATAATCAATTTCACAAACGATTCATTTTTGTTTTGTGTATGTATTCTTTTTTCTTCTGTGAATCTGTCCTGAGACAAGTGTCAACTGGACATCTCTCATTTTCTTCGGTCCTGAGCGTCTTCTTTCATTCTTTTCTAGTTTCTTCATTTCTTGATATTTGTCGGCATTCAAACCTTTTCTTGCTCTTTTTCTTTCTATCTTTTCCTTCATGATCCTCTACATTAAACAATCCCTATATACTGTGTTGGCCCATCCAAGACGTTTTTCTCTTCGCTATCATCCTTATCAGGATCCTTTCTTCTCTTACCCTCCTCAACACTTACTCATTCCTCACCCTGTCCATCCATTTCACCTTCTCCACTCGTCCCCAAAACCACATTTCAAAACCCTCCTCTTTGTTCCCTCTTTCTGATTGTCCACGTCTCAGATCCATACGTCACTCCACTCCACACAAAACATTTTGAAAACTTCTTGCTTAACTCACTCGGGATGCTTTGCGCTGTTAGTAATCCACTCACATCACTTCCATATGCTCCCTTCCCCATATTTATCCTCCTTTTAACTTTCTCCATACAGTATCCATTCCAAGTCACTGGACTTCCCAAATATTTGAATGACCTTTCTTGTTCTAGTCTCTTCCCTTCAATGACTATAACAACACTGCCTTCTTGCTTTCCAACTCTCATCACTTTTGTCTTACTGATGTTTTCCTTCATTCCAAATTTCTTTCCCACTCTTATAATACCATCCTTTCACGTCCCTCAACTCTGCCAACACAGCTTGATCATCCGCGTACTTGATGGTTTTTAGTCGTTCTCCGCCTAGTATGTTTTATGAATCCATAATGCACTTTAGATGTTTTAATAGCCATTCTAATATTCTAAGTAAAAGTCATAAAAACACTTCCCACAAAATGTTGGTGTCTCTAGTAGTTTGTCGTGGGTTTCAGACCGGTGCTGATGGACCTGGTTCGTATCCTGACCTTGCTCAACACACCTGCGCACTCTTTAGGTCCACCCCCGGAGGACTGGAGGGTGCTATTTTCCTGGGGAGATAGGGTGCTGTCCAGATACAAGAGGCAAAATCCACACCAGGTGACTTGTTAGCTCGGCATGATTTGTTAGGGGCTTAAACATCTTGACATGGCCGATAACTCAAAGGCAGCTAATGGAGGTGTGCAAAACCAACACTTCTGATTCTATTTTGTGTCTGCAAATATCCTAATGTTTTGCGCGAGATTGGGTAAATTTACAGTCCCTAATTTTACTGTTTAAAGTTGGTAGAGTAGCCAGCAAATTTATCTGAGTAGTGCTGGAATAAAGATAGTTGATGTAAAACAATATTAAACACACAATTTACCCGCCTCGGTGGCGTAGTTGGCTAACGCGCTAGTCGTGTTGAGCTCGACCGCCGAGGACGGGGAGATCGAGGTTCGAATCTCGGTCGGTGAACTGAGGGTGGTTTTTCCTAAATGGTTTTCCACTCTCCCTCCACGCAAATGCGGTTCACTTCTCTAAATTCAACCTTCCCAATTCCTAACCCATTAGTGTAATTAGTACTTAAGCGTATAACCCGAACGGGTAGTAAGACGCGGTGCTAAATATTATTAACACACAATTATTATATTAGGAAGTGGCCCATGGCAGTGAAAGCACGTTTTTAAAATGTGTTCTAAGGATGTCAAAATTGATTCCTTACTGACCTGCTAAAAACGGGAGGTTTGGGTTTGAATCCCCATCGGGTCAACTTAGAGTGGTTTTTCATAAATGGTTTTCCTCGCAAATGCGGGTAGATTATCTCTAAAATGTTTCCTTCCTAATCCCTACCCCATCGGAGTATTTATCATATTGTATGTTGACAAAAAGAGGGCCATAAGTGCAAATAAAGATGATTCCAAGTTAATGAGCATGGCCGAAAAACTTATAATTGGTTAAGTTGGGGGTTCCTCTTTATAGTGACCAATTAACTGCCAGTAGATGGGATGTTGCATCATTTCTAGAATCAAGCTAGAATTAAGTTTGTAAATCATTTGATGATATAATCAGTCGGTTCAGAAAGTGCACGTTAAATACATCAAATAAATGGAAAACTACAAAAAACTATATAATTATGATGACTACTTGATATCTACTGGTACAATTTATTTAGTTTAATCTATAATTTATGTTTAGAAGAAGGTACAGGAAAGGTGGATGGAAAAAATAAAAAGTTAACAAATACAATATGGCTGTTACAATGAAAAGAACAACTTAGTTCACACTTTACATTGCTGTCAATACCTCTTTGTCCAGTGGCAACAATGTAAAGTGTGATGAATGGATTATTAGGACAAATGTTAACATATTTTACTATTTATATTTTCTATTATTCTATCATATGTATATTTCCTCTTATGTTCATAATTTTGTCCAAGATTTGGATTAGAGTTTCAGATTCGTAAAATAGTGGATTCGACCCAACTATAGTCTCAATAAATAAGAGGCAGCCATTGCCTCTTTGCCCAATTGTAGCAATGTAAAGTGTGAACTGTGTTCTTCTTTTCATTGTAAAAGTCATTATTGTGTTTGTCCATTTTATATGTTTCTATCCACTTTTACTGTATCTTCTTTCAAATATAACTCAAATAAAATTAGGGAAACTATCGTCTACCATAAAAAATGGGAAGTTATATAATTAGGTTAAATGGATGGGTCAAATTTGTGATTGCAGGTGGCCCAGGCTCAGCTGGCTAACTTCCTAGTCCCCATACAGACAACCCGCCCATCACGGCACAGCTTATTTACCTGGACCAGGATCCCAGGCATGGTAGCGTGACCACCTTCCAGCCTGTTGCCAGTCTATCCCTTGACAACGATAAGCAGACCCCAAGCTCGGAGCGGAGTCGGCGAGATCTGGCCATCTCTGCCTTCAACAGCAACTACAGCGTGGGACAGCCCAAACACTGTGACATACCCGCAACACAGATCTCCCTCCTCGACTTACCCGGGCTGGGAGTGGCAGGAGGAGGAAGATGACTTCCTCGCTTTGGGCTCACGGCCACAGGATGAGATTACCACTGAGCTCTGACACTGGCCTCGATATCCTGGGCTTGTAGCAGGACAATATTACCATCGATTTCTGACACGGGCCTCAATATCCTGGGCGTGTAGCAGGACAATATTACCATCGATTTCTGACACTGGCCTCAATATCTTGGGCTTGTCACAGGACAATATTACCATCGATTTCTGACACTGGCCTCAATATCCTGGGCTTGTACAGGACAATATTACCATCGATTTCTGACACTGGCCTCAATATCCTGGGCTTGTCACAGGACAATATTACCATCGATTTCTGACACTGGCCTCAATATCCTGGGCTTGTCACAGGACAATATTACCATCGATTTCTGACACTGGCCTCAATATCCTGGGCTTGTCACAGGACAATATTACCATAAGCTCTGACATGCCTCATATCCTGGGCTTGCACAGGACAATATACCTCAAGCTCTGAACGGGCCTCAATATCATGGCTTGTAGCAGACAATATTACATTCAGCTTACAGGGGCTCGATATCCTGGTTGTCAAGGACATATTACATCAAGTTGAACGCTCGACTGCTGTCACAGACAATAACACAAGCTCTGCTGCTATCTGGCTGCACAGGACAATATACATCAAGCTCGACATGCCGATTCGTTGTCCAGGAAATTACATCAGCTTGACCGGGCCTCAATTTTGCTGTCACAGACTTCACAGCTTGAAGCCTCAATATTTGCTGCACGACATACATCAGCGACCGGCCAATATTTGGTGTAGAGGACATATTCCACTGAGCTCTACTTCCCAGAGTGCAGATCCAGAGTGGAGAGCGGTCATTTCATTACCGGTCAAATTGTTGCTCGTAACGATAATTATCTGGACAGTAACTGTGACAGGGGGTTAAAATAAGTTAAAGACGTTAAAATTAGTAAAAGTGATAAACTTGCATGAAGCTTAGAAATTATGAGCTCGAATCTAAAGTCTTACTTTTGAATAATGAAATCTTTTTTATTTTTCAATCATTGATCTGTAACGAAAATATGATCAACAATTTTACTGTAACATTTCTCGTAAGTCATGTGGCTGTATTTATATTTTATTTTCAAATGAATTAAATGTCATGCTAAAATATAAGTTTCAAAACATTTTCCAAATCTTCATACTCATTAAAAAAAGTTGTGTTAGTAATCAAATATTTTGGGTTGTATCTGAATAGTCTTAAGGACCTTGGTGTGATAACCTTGAAAAATATACTTTTACCACTAGAGTGTGTGAAGTCCATTTTTTCAATTCGAAGCGAAATCGAATCAAATAATTTGAGATATTCCCTAAGCCGAATCAAAGCTTGAATATTTAAAAAAAATATTTTTATTGGATAAAAAATTATTATACTTTCATAGCTATATAAATTTTGATATTAAATATAATTTACAAAATGCTATATTTACATAATAATTATTTCAAGCTTCGTGATTGTCGAATCCGAAACTTTACTCTCGAACGAAAATGAATGAATATTCTAAGCTAAGTCAAAGATTTACCACAGAATTTTGATGAAAGTGCATCATTTTATTCACACGGTCAATGATCCTTGGGATTGCGGTGCTGCTTCCTATCAACAATCTTAGAAACTATGTTTAATGCCATCTATTATCCCACATTGAGAGTAAATGTAATCAAATTAAAATATAGGCCGATTTAATTCATGGATATTATTTTCAGTGATTTGTGGTAAATAAAATGATTGAATTTGGTTAAAAAAAAGGGAGTATTGTTTAAAAAGTCGGTTAATAAAACCTTAATTTTAGGTTAAAAATCGGAATAAATCGACTTTTAAAGTGGTCTGATGCAATAAATAGAAAAATTGGTTCATAACAAACCAGAAATGGTAGACTATGAATATATATATATTTTTTATAAATATTTGACCTAAATCACAATATGGCCATTATAATAGCCTCCTTAGTATATTTTACCAATGTTTATTGGCTGTTTGGGAATTAAATTTCTTAGGTCGGGGAACTTTTTTTTTTGTTATTGAAATGTTGTTTTGGATAATTAACATTTAAATAAATAAAAATTGGCCAGAACTCGCATTTAAAAGGTCAAGTAGTAAATTTCATGGAAAGATTTTATTTTGTTTATTTTGGAGGAAAAAAAAAAGAGGAAAAAAATACTATTCAAAAATGTCACAATGAACTTTAAATAAGTTTTGATGTTTTTTTTAAAATGTTCTAAGTAAATGTTCATAAATCAGCCTCCTTGTAATTTGTTTTTCTGTGTAATTACAATAACATAAATTATTTCTGTGAAGTGTAAGATGGCTGCATATGTAAATTTTTATTCTCTAATGAACGAAAAAGAATAGTAAAATGGTTGACAATCAATCAAGACACCAAGTATTAGTGAGGACATGTTGATGATGTGTCGCTTTCCTACTTGGATCCAAGAATGTGGGATCTTTATTAAGAATTAGGATGAATATGCAATTGTACACATCCTTTCTGGTACAACTGTTGAGGTTACATGGCAAGGTGATGACGCAAAAGGAGAGAATTTGGATACAACCTTCAATTCAATTCAAAATTGAAATTCTAGAATTTGCACAGGTTTAAAATATTGAAATATATCATCTGCGTTATGAAGCAGGCTAGTACATTTTTTTAAACCATTATATTTCTGGCTATTTATTTATTTATCTAAATACAATATGGGGGTCTCTCTTTGATCCAAGTGTTTTTAAATGTGCCTTCATCTTAAAGGGTCCCTGTTTTAAGATATGACCATCAGCCTGTGTTATGGCCAAGTTAAAATACAGAGTCGCAGTTAAAGAATCCTCATTTTGAAATGTGCCGGATGGTTTTATGAGAAACTTTTCAAATCTTGTGACTACAGTAACAATTGAAGCTCTCGATTAATAATTCTAATGATCTGGGAGTCGATCTATATAAAAAAAAAACACACATCTAAACATACGTAATTTCATATAACATTGTGAATTATTTTAAACATATTTAGTTGAGAATCCATTATATAGACTTATTTTATATCTTGAAATATATATTGATTAAAAATTATTCTAATTTAGCCGATTGAACTTGAATTTTTAGTGATAAATCTATAAAGTGATATAGTAATAATATTAAGTATAATAAGATTAAGTATAATAAGATTATAATAGCACTAAGTTAATTGTTAATAACAATCTATATTAATAAATTGATAATAATTTGTTTATCTGTCTGTACTGAGCATTGCGAGATATCTACCACATGCAGAAGGATGACATTTTCAAATTAGAAGCCCTCTTCACAAACATTTGCACCTCAAAGCCAGAATTTTAAAACTTGGATTTAATTTTGTAAATTAATTTAATTAAAAACTGGGCCGGAAGAAATAAAATTAAGAAATTTTATTCTATGTCTGTTTGAAGCAAGGAAAACTTTTGCCAGGGGTGACCTTGCAACACATGATGTAGTTACCCTGTTCAAAGGCGGTTTATTCTGCTAGGTTGCTTTATTAAAAAATCATGTTAAATAACAAATTATAACTTTTTTGTTTCTTACTGGTTTTATAATAACATACAAACATACATTTGAAAAAAATAATTAGCATATTTAACACAACACAATGTAATGACTTAGTGTCAATGTGCCTCTAAACATTAAACAACCAACACACACATTAGATTAATAGTAAAGTTGGGTCAAATCCATTATTTTACAAATCTGAATCTCGAATCTGAATTTTGGATAAATTATGAACATAAGAGAAAAAATAAATATACCACCATAATAGTAACTAAATGTTAACATTCTTTATTATAATCCATTCATTATGACATTCATACATTCAGTAAGTGTTAAATTGCTGGTCTGGGGCCTGGTTGTTGAGTTTGTCCTATAAATATTTCTGAACCACCAATAAGAAGTATTAAAGCTTTCACTTGAATAATTAATTTTTTTTTCACAGTTTTTGAGTTTAGATCTGAGATTTTCCTAGATCTTTGAATCTCAAATATTCTTAAGGATTCAAGGGCCCATCCCTAATTAATGGATTAATTAAAACATAAAAATATTACAATTCATAAAATATACATTCGTAAAAACACATATTCTTGCTAGTTTTTGAGTTTTTATACTTTAAAGAAATGATGCGTGTAAGCTTACAAGTTATTGAAATATATAATTGGGAGAATGTACAGGAAAGATGGATAGAAAACATATACAAGGAACAAACACAAAAATGGCTTTACAATAAAAAGAACACAGTTCACACGCGGAAAAAAGTTTTTCTTAAAGAGACAAGTTATTGAACTAGTTTTTTTAAAACAATAAACACTACGGACAAAATAGGGCTACAATGTTTTAAAGAATTCCTTAGAGACAAATAAAGTATTTCTTTTACATGTAGGAAAGTTAAGGAAGTTGTGATTGTAATAAACAATATAATTATAACATTATATAAAATTATTGCTAAGGACGCTTTGGTAAAAAAATAAAAATAAATTGGGAAACGCTGATGTGTGAAGTCTCAGCTCCAAGGGAAGGAGTTTATAAATGAAGATCAAGGATTTCTCTTTTGTCTCTCGGTGAATTAATTATTTTCCTTCCACTTTTTCAAACCAAGTGTTTTTCCTTATTCATGAATCACAAAAACAAATATTGATTTTTGCCTCTAACATTGATAACACTTTACTATATTATTAGTGTTAGTATCACTGTTATTTTATATATATTTACAATATATATCAAAAGTGATAACTGTAGATCATATGACTTAGACGTATGAATATGTTAAAAGTAGATCTAGTAACTTTTCTAGCTTCCTATGAAAAATAGAATAAACTGTGCCCACACTAATATGGCCGAAATAAAAAGTAGATAGCCCGTTTGTTTTATAAATATTGTTAAAAAATGACAAAAACTGAATATCATCTACCAGAACCTCCTTTATGTATATCCACCTGCTCTGTGAAAACACTCTGTAAATTAAATAGCATTCATAGTTGTATATTTAACATATAATTAAACTTGATAGTGCTTTGAAGATTATGTATTGTTCTCGTTTCTTGAAGTGGAAAGTTATAATATATGTACATATGTTAAAAAAAAGTATTTTATAGTATTTTTTATATACAAACCAAAGGTATATCTACAACATAATATATATATATTTTATTAAAAACTATTAGTGTATGGTACCTGAACTTTTTAATTAATAACTTAAAACTAAGAAAATTGCCAATACAGTTTTATTCCTATGGATTGTTTTAGTAATAACTTAAAATCTAAGCACTACCAAATTTTATTTTTGTGTACTACAAATAGCAAAACAGTTTTTGTTTTACACAACTTTTTTTGTTTTGAACATCGAATGTCATTACAATCTTTGTATTATCTAGGATCAGTATTGATTTTTTGTTATAAAAATTATAATTAATTTTAATTTTAAACGAATTAGTTAGTGACTAAAAGAGAGAAAGACATATCTCCATGCGAAATGATAAAGACAGGACTACATATTAAATTAATCAAATGTGTGTGGTGTCTCCCAAAACATATAATTGAGCAATATATCCGAAATCATATTAGAGAAGATCCGTTTGATTAAAACTCGATCTTCTCTTTGACCAGTAGGGTTTGATTTTGGTACACGTGTATATGGCCAGCTCTCAATTAGCACATTGGTTTTTTATATATATTTTTTTTTTTAAAATGGCTCCATAATTCATAGTTTACCCTTAAGTAAGGGTTAAGGAAAGGAATACCCAAAAATTTAAATTATCATTCTATTTATTTTAATGTAGTTTATATTATACTGTACTTATTTGATTCTGTCAATAATAAATGCAATAAAAAATATACATAATTCTCACTGTACCACTGGCTGATAACAGGGTAAGGTACTTTTGATGGTGAAATTTGTTAGATAGTGGGCTATATATAAACTATGCAGACATACTAGGGGAGAAGGGGGAGGATTCAGATAATGTGTGACCTTATTACATCCAGGCATATTTATTTTGAAATCAACCTGACTCATCCACTTTGATCGGCAAGCTTAGCGAAAACGTACAAACATGTTTCAATAATAGGATTACATAGGCTCTACAATTTATTGTGACATAGTTCATGGACAGCCCCTAACTCCTAAATTACCATCACCATGTTCCAAAATCTTTGTAAATTGAGAGCTGACTATTTTCTTGTAAGCGTAAATACATTCAATATCCTCTTTAAGAACAATATATGGGAATTAAATCAACACTATGAAATTTTTTGTATGTTTCAATTTAAGTGTTTCAACAAAGCTTTTTTTATTTAATTCAACATTTTCTAAATTATCTAGTACACTGCCAGTACTACTTTGAAGTGAAGTAGTCAAATGAAACCTAATTTTCACCCAAATAAAAATACCTACAAACAAAATTAAAAAAAAAAAGTTATAGGTGTGTTTTCTATTCAAAGACGAAGCTAATATTCTAAATATTTCTCAATAGAATCAAAGTTTAAGCATTTTTATATTGTGTTAGAGTAGTAAAAAATATTGTATGAATTTATCTACCTAAATACTCCAAAAATATAATCAATGTTTTAGCGGGAGAGTATTATACAGCTTATGTAACATTTTAATATTTACAATCCTATCCAGGAAGGTGGCAGTCTTACCTTGACTGATTACATTTTAATCCACACCCTAATGAAACCATGCAAGGTAAGCATGCCAACTTACAGTGTAAATGGAGGATACAAAACAGAACAGAACAACAAAAATGGACAAATATTAATTTTGGCTATTATAAATTTTTGTACCAACCTTGTTTTCAAACCTGTTGTTTTTTTGTTTCTTCAACGAGATGTCTTTTTTTAAAATCGTTGTACACTTCTAAAGTAGTTATGTTATACAAAAGGGTTTCAAGAGATTAGTGGATGTCTACTTTATTTATAAAATAACATGAACATATATGTTTTTTTTCTAGAACCGATTTAGCTTAGACCAGCCAAATGTATTTAATGATCAGCGCTGTTTGAATTATGTATTGATTTGTTTACTAGGTACCCTCACCTTTGTATGCCATCTTGAAACAAATAAAGTGAGACCTAAGTGTCTTTTATGTAGGTGTAGGCTAAGTGTAAGTTATATGAATTTATTTATGATAAAGTTATAAAAACATAAATATCTTGTTAAATTGTTGATGATAATAAAAAAAATATTTTAATACAAACGTGTAATTTTTAAAAATAAAATCCATCAACAGTTACAACCACTGATGCTTTATTCATAGGAAAATGGAACATATAAAGTTACTGGTTGTTGTCACCTAACCTAAAATCGCTGTCTTTTACTTGTCATTTTAAAGTTGAAACTTTGCAATATTGTCCTGTGAAAAAAAAAAAAAACAACACAATTTTCTTGCACTGTGAACAAATATCTTATATTTTATACATATATATTGCACCGACCCTACCTGGCCTGTTATATTTATTTATTTTTGATGATGGTCGCTGGTTTAATTAACTGAAACCTTAACAGTCCAGGGGTGCAACAATGTAAATACATGAATTAAATGAAAGAAAGAGGAGATTAGAAACAATGCAATTTAATAAATCAAAAAGACATGGATAATATTTAGCACGTAATCTCATTAAGAACAGTCTATAAAAACTAAATATAGTATGAGGTAGTATTGCCTAAGCCACAGCCAACAAGGGGCGTGAAGCGCTGGAAGAATTAACTCAGACAATCGAGTTTTGTCACTGGTCGGTCTACCAACAAGGCATGTTGGCTGTGCAAGTACAGTTATTACTTACATAGGGCAAGTTCAAGTCCAGTTACATAAGAGCAACCCTGGATACAGAGCAAAACCCCTCCAAGAGGTTAGACCAACTTACACTGATACATCAAAATCTACGGGCCATGCCCGGTCGATAACGCGTGCCACAATTTAAGCACCTAATGGGCGATTGACATCATTATACACAAACAAGTAATTCAAGACACCCCCAGCCGCGCCTGAGGGGCAGAAGTGGCTGAAGAGTTGCATACTCCAAAGGGGAGCAACGCAACTTAAGAATAACCACGGGCCAATCTTGAGAAGCAAGAACGGCCCACTGGTTAACTACCTAACACTAGTGTTAGGGATTCATCAATGAACCTAACTAGGTATGGATCCTGGGCCTCTATATAACTTGAACTATCTCTTTCCCGGGCAAGCTACCTCTCTGTTACATGAGTGGACACATAGTGTGTGCAGCTAGATTCACCAGCTGGCCCTAGCGGCTCAGTCACGGGAACGCGAGAAGCGCGGTACAAAACAAGTGTTGTTTACAACCTGTTCTCATGAAAAAGGAGACATAACTCCATACACAACTAACCTAACAAAAATACAATAATAATGTCAAAAGACAGACAATGGTTATTCCCTATTCCTAACTAAAATCTATCCTATAAATCCTGCCATGAAGTCGACTAATCCTAATTTTCAACATCTGACTGAAAGTATACATCCTGCCATGAAGTTGGCTAATACAGCGGCTTCCTCCTGTCCAGTGGATCCATTCTCCTGAACTGTAAGCCCACGTTGATATGAAAGTTTACTCGACGTGATGAGAGTACGTTGTATGCTAAAGACGCTGATTCTGTCCCATTGTGTTCTGTGTTTCTTCCAAGCGGCCCGGCGAATATATAGTATCAGGACATCACGTGATGAGGTGGTCAGAATGAAGTAGAGGGGGAAGCTTCCCTCAGGATCCAGAACAACTACTCGCGTTGGCCAACAGCATTCATGGTGCTTTCAGTTGGCTGGTACACGTTGTCGAAAACGGAGTTCTCCCCTGAGGCCGGGGTCGGTCACTTCTCTCGGAGTTGTTCATTCCAGTGGGGCATCGAGCTTGCAGGCAGAGTCGGTATGTAAATAAACAGATATATGTTATGGGCGTAGCATTTAACACAAGATTGTCATTTGTTAACTCTTAACGACTTGCTTGTACCAACAAACATTCGTATTTTATATTTGAACGGGGCTAAGCCAGATTAGCCCGTTACAATATAATGTAAGAAAGAATAAATATTTGTTTACAGTAAACACAATACAGTATTCGTTTATTGTAAACAGTATATATATATATATATAATATAAGAAAGAATAAATATTTTATATATACACGCGTGCGAGTTTTTAAGCCCGCCTATGACGGACATGTCATTTCTACCCAACCAAACAAAACTGAACTTTCAATTTGTTGAAGTATGTAAGGTTAGGTTTTGTTAGGCTGGGCTATCTTATTATAAAAGTAGGTATGTTTTACTCAATTGAGTAAGAGTGGCTAAAGTGTGAATTAACTAAATTAATTTTAGTAAATAAATAACAAAATTTCTTTATAAAGGCTACTATGTTTTTTTGTGAATACTGAAGGGTTTTTCAGTGTCAATGTACTCTGATTTGATCCTTCAACAACTTAAACCCATACGTCTGTTGAGCTTCGCACCATGGAAAAAGTGACAAACGATTATTGTGATCATCAAAAAAAAACCAAACTTGAGATTTTGATAAATGTTGAAGTTTCATGACCCCCTGAAACCCCAAAAAGTTGTTTTCGCAATGCTGTCTGTCTGTACCTCGGGATTGAGCCGAAACTATTTTACCTATTGGGCTAAAACTTGGTATCTGGGATTTTCATAAGGTTACCCCCTCCCCTCCAGGGGGTTTTGGAATTATATATCCAACCCTAAATTTAAAGGTAGTTTAGTGAAGAGCGAAAAGAGAAAAAGTCCATTCTCTCGAAATTTGCTCTAATAATTTTGATTAAATGTTAAATCTAAACACTACTATTATAAACCAGATGGAAATTTTCATTTTATCATAAAATTCTCTTTGAGGGTACTTTACATTGAGGAAATTTTTCAATTTTCATAATTTCTCTACAATTTTTTGATCTATGAAATAACTTATCGTTGTAAAGTTGTTAGTACCATTAAAGATACAAATATTTTATTTGAAATATATTTTTATAAAACCAATAGTTTCTGAGCTATAAGCAAATATATATTTATATAATTTTTAATTCAAGTCTGAAAATGAATGGTCAACAAAAATGTTTCTCTTTTCTCAATTTTTCTGCAACAGTGCTCCTAGCTCCTAGTGCCATAGAGTAAGTAAGTTCCAGTGTATATTATTTCATTTATGATCTTCAGTATAGTGTTTCTATAACTATTTATAGACCTATTATTTTGTTTCACAAGTCTTAGAGTTTTTAGTAAATATCTATTTTAAGATAAAAGCGGGGAAAGAGTCTGTTTGGTGTAATGTACCATTTATTTAATTGTAATCAAAGTTCCAGTGAGTAAGTCTGGAAATGCCCAGATTACATCATTCTGAAGCCAAACAATTACATTAATTTGTAAAACTGTCCTATTGGTTTCTTGGCGTTGTTTATAAACAATTTCTTAAGCCAAAAAAGTATTAGTAACTATCTTTATCATCTATTCAAGTAGTGGGTGGAGGATAGTTTTACCAACTTAAATATTTCCCAGCTATTGTCTAACAATTTAAAATATTTTTTTCCTTCATGTCAGTAGAGAGTAGAAGCTTATGTATTATGTAGACTAAATATTTACATAATCATCGATAATGTAAATAGCCTGAATTACCTCAAAATTAAATTTCCTAAAATTAAAGATATAAATACTTCACTGCAAGGGCCAACATATTTGCTGTCAGGGGCTGCTTTGAACAGGTCAGTGAAGGTGCAGCACCAATAAAGGCACTAATTATGAGAGCTGTGCTGAATTTGCGCCACAAAAATATCCCACTCCTTAATTTGTGCCGATATAGTTTCCATGGAAAAAAAAAAGGTCCCAAAAAATGTTCGGTTATTCGAGGACCCGATTATAATGCCACACACTCACTTGAAGCACAGACCTGCTTGGAACACTCCAGTCCCCCCCTGCCTTCCTCCCCCCCCCCACAACATGATCTACAACCCTCACCCATGGGAGACACCGCTGTGGTACCCAGGCCCAGGGTTTATGGGGTTTGGTGCCTCCCCTCTATTAATTTTTATAAGCTTATCTAAATATTAGTAGCTAAGTTTTATAATTGAAAAATACACACTGATTAGCTAACCTTTCGGTTATTTTGATTATTTATTAGGTACTAGATGCTATATTTAGGGCCATAGTTAATAAACACAACTTATTTTGTTTGTTTGTTCTATGCCTTATTTATTTTTTAACATCAATATAATTATATATTTACATAAACAGATAGACACAATATAAAAATCTGCAAATACCACCCCCGCAGGGCTCTCGTACGATGAGCGCTACAGGACATTGTGAACACTTTTAGAAGTACCTAGTCGATGAGATTGGAATTGATGTAAAACATATTCGATTTTTGACACTTTTCTTTTTTTTAGCAGCATGCTTTTTGAACTCGGCACGACTTAATCTCCTACTCATATTTAATGACTAAAAATTTGAATCGAGTCACTTAAAAAAATATAATCACCGAAAAGAGGGTATGTATAAAACATTTGACAGTTGGCGTTGGAATGAAACGTCAACATCTGAGAATGAAATGCCGAGGCAGGCAGACGAGAATAATTAAAGTAACTAAGGGTTAGTGTGCAAATTACTACAATAAAGTTCGTGGATGGCAGGAAATCGATTGTGATTTATGCATTTCGCATTTTTACAAGCAGAATAAACACAACAAAAATAAGTGTAATTAATTTTGTCACTTTTTAATGCTAGTGTAAATAAAATAAATATTTTTTTCTCTTAAAAGAAAATGGTCCTCTCGTCTAAAGTCAGGCATTTTGCTCAGTCTGCCCAGTTATAAACCGGGGCCTGGGGGGACCCCTACTTCAATTATCTGGCTGATGGTTTCATCATTGGCGGGGTGCGAGGCAGGTGACTGAGGGCCCCGCAAACGAGGTTTGTCCACATACCCAGGTCTGCTAAGAGCGGCCCTGTCTTTGGAGATATGTTGATACCAATCGCCTCCATTTTGTCATGGGCCATATTTTAAAATAAAAAACAACTTATTAAATAACACGTGATTTCTGACCGTCTGCAACGTGCATCTACGCTCGGATAGACGGCCTCCTTAAGTCCATGACAACAGTACAACACATATAAAGCTTACGAGGTGAAACAAAAATACGTTCCACCTTTACTACGCTAATTTTATGGTAACTAGGTAAATTTAATATCATTTTTATTGGGGGGAGGGGGGAAATTGATACAAAACTCAATTTTATTCAATTGACGAAACAAAAAGGTTTGGAATGTAATAACCGAGAGGCGGGGGGAGGAGGGGAGACACGTCAGCAAGGCAGACAGCACGCTTTTTTGATCTGTTTTGTGCAGTTTATTTCCTCTTCCGTCCCTTTCTTGGGATTGTTCCACTCCTGTTCCTCCACGGAGCCGTAGATGAGAAAGATGACATAGGGAACGGCTGAGATGATGGCGGCTATGTAGAACACGAGCCCCCAGCTTTGAACGGTTTGCTGGAAAACAAAACACAAATATTAATTCTCTGTACACCGCGGTTTACTACTTGTCCAGGATATCTGTATAGTTACACCAATAGGTAGGGGTGGACTGGGACACTGGGAGATATCCTTGTAGACAAGGGTGGACTGGGACACTGGGAGATATCCTTTTAGACAAGGATGGACTGGGACACTGGGAGATATCCTTGTAGACAAGGATGGACTGGGACACTGGGAGATATCCTTGTAGACAGGGGTGGACTGAGACACTGGGAGATATCCTTGTAGACAAGGGTGGACTGGGACACTGGGAGATATCCTTTTAGACAAGGATGGACTGGGACACTGGGAGATATCCTTGTAGACAGGGGTGGACTGAGACACTGGGAGATATCCTTGTAGACAGGGGTGGACTGGGACACTGGGAGATATCCTTGTAGACAGGGGTGGACTGGGACACTGGGAGATATCCTTGTAGACAGGGGTGGACTGGGACATTGGGAGATATCCTCGTAGACAGGGGTGGACTGGGACACTGGGAGATATCCTTGTAGACAAGGGGGACTGGGACACTGGGAGATATCCTTGTAGACAAGGGTGGACTGGGACACTGGGAGATATCCTTGTAGACAAGGGTGGACTGGGACACTGGGAGATATCCTTGTAGACAAGGGGTGACTGGGACACTGGGAGATATCCTTGTAGACAAGGGTGGACTGGGACACTGGGAGATATCCTTGTAGACAAGGGTGGACTGGGACGCCTGGGAGATATCCTTGTAGACAAGGGTGGACGGGACACTGGGAGATATCCTTGTAGACAGGGGTGGACTGAGACACTGGGAGATATCCTGTAGACAGGGGTGGACTGGGACACTGGGAGATATCCTTGTAGACAGGGGTGGACTGGGACATTCTGGAGGATGACCTGTAGACAGGGGTGGACTGGGCTAGGGAGGAATATCCTGAGACAAGGGTGGACTGGGACACTGAGATATCCTTGTAGACAGGGGTGGACTGAGACACTGGGAGATATCCTTGTAGACAGGGGTGGACTGAGCACTGGGAGATATCCTTGTAGACAGGGTGGACTGAGACACTGGGAGATATCCTGTAGACAGGGGTGGACTGGGACACTGGGATATCTTGTAGACAGGGGTGGACTGAGACACTGGGAGATATCTTGTAGACGGGGTGGATTGGGACATTGGGAGATATACTTGTATACAGGGGTGGACTGGGGTTACTGCGAGATTTCTTGTAGACAGGGGTGGACTGGGACACGGGGAGAATGAAACTTGTAGACAGGGGTGGACTGGGACACTGGGATATATCCTTGTAGACAGGGGTGGACTGAGACACTGGGAGATATCCTTGTAGACAGGGGTGGACGAGACACCGGGATATCCTTGTAGACAGGGTGGACATGGGACACTGGAGATATCCTTGTAGACAGGTGGACTGAGACACCGGGGAGATATCCTTGTAGACAAGGGGATGGATGACACTGGGAGATATCCTTGTAGACAAGGGTGGACTGGGACACTGGGAGATATCCTTGTAGACAAGGGTGGACTGAGACATGGGAGATATCCTTGTAGACAGGGTGGACTGAGACACTGGGAGATATCCTTGTAGACAGGGTGTGACTGAGACCGGGTGGGCAGGAGATATCTTAGACAGTGGATGGACACTGGATCTTGACAGGTGGACTGAGACACTGGGAATATCTTGAGGTGGATGAGGAGAACCTTGTAGAGGTGGACACTGGGATACTTGTAGACAGGTGACGGACACGGAGATATCCTTGTAGACAGGGTGGACTGGGACACTGGGAGATATCCTTTAACAGGTGGACTGGGACCTGGGAGATATCCTTTAGACAGGTGGACTGACACTGGAGATATCCTTGTAGACAGGGTGGACTGGACACGGAGATATCCTTGTAGACAGGGGTGGACTGGACACTGGAGATATCCTGTAGACAGGGTGACTGGACAGGAGATATCCTGTAGACAGGTGACGACATGGGAGATATCCTGTAGACAGGTGGACTGGGACACTGGGAGATATCCTTGTAGACAAGGTGACTGGACACGGGAGATATCCTTGTAGACAGGGGACTGGACACGGATATCCTTGTAACAAGGTGACTGGACACTGGGAATATCTGTAGACAAGGGTGGACTGGGACACTGGGAGATATCCTTGAGACAAGGGTGGACTGGACCTGGAATATCCTTGTAACAAGGGTGGACTGGACACTGGAGATATCCTTGTAGACAGGGTGGACTGACACTGGAATATCCTTGTAGACAGGGGTGGACTGGACACTGGAGATATCCTTGTAGACAGGTGGACTGGGACATGGGAATACCTGTAGACAGGGTGGACTGGGACATGGAGATATCCTGTAGACAGGGGGACTGGACACGGGAGATATCCTTGTAGACAGGGACTGGACACTGGGAGATATCCTTGTAGACAGGGTGACTGAGACACTGGAGATATCCTGTAACAGGGTGGACTGAGACACTGGGAGATATCCTTGTAGACAGGTGGACTGGACACTGGGATATATCCTTGTAGACAGGGGTGGACTGAACACGGGAGATACCTTGAACAGGTGGATGGACATGGAGATAACTTGTATACAGGTGGACTGGGTTACTGCGAGATATACTTGTAGACAGGGTGGACTGGGACACGGAGATATACTGTAACAGGGTGGACTGGGACACTGGATATACTTTAACGGGGGACTGAGACACGGAGATATCCTTGTAACAGGTGGACTGAGACACCGGAGATATCCTTGTAGACAGGGGGACTGGGACACGGAGATATCCTTGTAACAAGGTGGACTGAGACACCGGGAGATATCCTGTAGACAAGGTGGACTGGGACATGGAGATATCCTGTAGACAAGGGTGGACTGGGACACTGGGAGATATCCTTGTAGACAAGGGTGGACTGGGACACTGGAGATATCCTTGAGACAGGGTGGACTGAGACACTGGAATATCCTTGTAGACAGGGTGGACTGAGACACTGAGATATCCTTGTAGACAGGGGACTGGGACCTGGATAATCCTTGTAGACAGGTGGACTGAGACACTGGAATATCCTGTAGACAGGTGGATTGGGACATGGAGATATACTTTATACAGGGGTGGATGGTTACTGCGAGATATACTGTAGACAGGGTGGACTGGGACACTGGGAGATATACTTGTAGACAGGGGTGGACTGGGACACTGGGATATATCCTTGTAGACAGGGGTGGACTGAGACACTGGGAGATATCCTTGTAGACAGGGGTGGACTGAGACACCGGGAGATATCCTTGTAGACAGGGGTGGACTGGGACACTGGGAGATATCCTTGTAGACAAGGGTGGACTGAGACACCGGGAGATATCCTTGTAGACAGGGGTGGACTGGGACACTGGGATATATCCTTGTAGACAGGGGTGGACTGAGACACTGGGAGATATCCTTGTAGACAGGGGTGGACTGAGACACCGGGAGATATCCTTGTAGACAAGGGTGGACTGAGACACCGGGAGATATCCTTGTAGACAGGGGTGGACTGGGACACTGGGAGTTATCCTTGTAGACAGGGTGGACTGGGACACTGGGATATATCCTTGTAGACAGGGGTGGACTGAGACACTGGGAGATATCCTTGTAGACAGGGGTGGACTGAGACACCGGGAGATATTCTTGTAGACAAGGGTGGACTGAGACACCGGGAGATATCCTTGTAGACAGGGGTGGACTGAGACACCGGGAGATATCCTTGTAGACAAGGGTGGACTGAGACACTGGGAGATATCCTTGTAGACAGGGGTGGACTGGGACATTGGGAGATATCCTTGTAGACAGGGGTGGACTGGGACACTGGGAGATATCCTTGTAGACAAGGGTGGACTGGGACACTGGGAGATATCCTTGTAGACAAGGGTGGACTGAGACACCGGGATATATCCTTGTAGACAGGGGTGGACTGGGACACTGGGAGATATCCTTGTAGACAGGGGTGGACTGAGACACTGGGAGATATCCTTGTAGACAGGGGTGGACTAGGTTACTGGGAGATATCCTTGTAGACAGGGGTGGACTGAGACATTGGGAGATATCCTTGTAGACAGGGGTGAACTGGGTTACTGCGAGATATCCTTGTAGACAGGGGTGGACTGGGACACTGGGAGATATCCTTGTAGACAGGGGTGGACTGGGACACTGGGAGATATCCTTGTAGACAGGGGTGGACTGGGACACTGGGAGATATCCTTGTAGACAGGGGTGGACTGAGACACTGGGAGATATCCTTGTAGACAGGGGTGGATTGGGACATTGGGAGATATACTTGTAGACAGGGGTGGACTGGGTTACTGCGAGATATACTTGTAGACAGGGGTGGACTGGGACACTGGGAGATATACTTGTAGACAGGGGTGGACTGGGACACTGGGAGATATCCTTGTAGACAGGGGTGGACTGGGACACTGGGAGATATCCTTGTAGACAGGGGTGGACTGAGACACTGGGAGATATCCTTGTAGACAGGGGTGGATTGGGACATTGGGAGATATACTTGTATACAGGGGTGGACTGGGTTACTGCGAGATATACTTGTAGACAGGGGTGGACTGGGACACTGGGAGATATACTTGTAGACAGGGGTGGACTGGGACACTGGGAGATATACTTGTAGACAGGGGTGGACTGGGACACTGGGAGATATACTTGTAGACAGGGGTGGACTGAGACACTGGGAGATATCCTTGTAGACAGGGTGGACTGGGACACTGGGAGATATCCTTGTAGACAGGGGTGGACTGGGACATTGGGAGATATACTTGTAGACAGGGGTGGACTGGGTTACTGCGAGATATCCTTGTAGACAGGGGTGGACTGGGACACTGGGAGATATACTTGTAGACAGGGGTGAACTGGGACACTGGGAGATATCCTTGTAGACAGGGGTGGACTGGGACACTGGGAGATATCCTTGTAGACAGGGGTGGACTGGGACACTGGGAGATATCCTTGTAGAAAGGGGTGAACTGGGACACTGCGAGATTTGATGGTAAGCCGGTTGTCATTTGGGCTGCCGAAACTACTTCAAACTAAAATAAAGCTAACCTATAAATTCCAAACGTTTGGTTTTACTAAATTTGAATCAAATGTTACATTGAATACATCGTAGGTTGTCTAGAATACTTTATTTTTGAAGATATACACTGACATTTAGGTGGGAGTTTACGGAAACCAAGTGCTTTTACAATTTGTACATCAAAACCTTTTTTTTAGGGCAAAAGAAATAAAACATTTCTTCAGGAGAATAATTCAGTTTAATTTTCCTTGTATGGCGACCTCAACATTTCTTGAATACCGTTATGATCATTGCAGATATTCAACAACTGTTGATATCATCGTGTAAAGAAAATTAAATTTTATTTTTCTACTGAAGCAATATTCTATTTATTTTGGACGAAAAAAAAGTTTTACAATAAAAACTTTAAAAACAATGACCTTTTCCTCGCGTTGCCTACAATCTCGCATTAGATGTAAAACAGTTCCGTTTATTGTTTCTTGGTGTTGTTTATAAACAATTTCTCAAGCCAAACGTAGAATCAGTTGTTTAGTGAATATCTTTGTTATTTTCACAAGTAGTGGTTGAAAGAGGGTGACCTGGTGGTCTAGGGGTAAGGTGTCAGACTTCTGTGCTGAGGGTCCGGGGTTCAATCCTCGGTCCCGGCACAGATTTATCTGATTGCCAAACCCTTCCTACACCTCTGACAAGACGTGTATTAATCACAACTTGTGAATGTGAGGAATGCCAGGCCTCCACCGTGGTTCGGATTCCACGTTAAACTGTAGGTCATCCATTTCATCTCACAATCACCCTACCATTACACATTAGCGTAAGTGCGTATAACCCGAACGGGTAGTAAGACGCGGTGATAATAATAATGGTTGAAAGATTATTTTACAAAATCAAATATTTCCTAAATTCAGTCCCGGCTATTGTCTAACAACTAAGAAATGGTCAAATCAGTAGAAAGTGTAAACTGATGTTTAAATTGGACTGAACAGCTCTGTGAGATGTGTGCAGTTTGTACACGTATCCATACAAAACATTCGGCGCGACAAACTTCACCGTCCAGTGACGTCATCCGCACGGGCCGAGTCTCCTAAAACCTCCAGTTAGCTCGCGGAGGGATTTATTCCCGCGGAATAAGAGTTCGGGCGAGGGACTCTAGGCAGAGTTGAATCGAGAACCAGCTATGTTTGTCCTGGCGTGGAGAGTTGATAGATATCCTACCACAATGGTGGTTAAACACGGAGTCAAAATAAATAGATAAAGGAGACTAAAGTTTGTTTCCCCGCGAAACACGAACTTGGCGTGTTTGGTTGTAAACAAGGTTTAGGCTGCAAATTATTGCATACCTGATGAGAGAAAAACCCGTCACCAAGTTTTCTGTCGTGTTATTACTTAACCTGTATGAATAACAATAAACTCTAATAAACAAAAATAAAATTGTTTTATTGGATAAATGTAACTTATGATGTCTAAAGTAGTACTTCTTGCAAAGTAGTTACAATGGCAGTAATACAGAGTAGTACAAACTAAAATATCATCACCGTTGATAACAACTCGCTTCTGTGGACACGTGGTCTAAGGCGTTACTTTCGCAGTAGACTAGGCTGCCAATGACGGAGAGATCGAGGTTCGAATCTCGGACGGGTGTACTGAGGGTTGTTTTTCAAAAATTGTTTTCCACTTCATGCAAATGTGGGTACCCCGTATAAATATATAATCCTCCTCATCCCTAAAACCATTATTCGAGTAATTAGTACATACGCGTATAACCCGAATGGGTAGTAAGACGTGGTGTTGATAACAATATGTTTGGTGTTGCACTGACCTGGTTGTTGGTGATTGCCCCAGCTATGGTGGGCGCCAATATGTGAACCAGTCCGACAATAGTTCCAGTGAACGCCGCCAGAGAGCCGGCGAAGTTGAGAGCGATGTCCATGTGGTTCAGCATACTGCCGCCGAAAAACGCGCCGTTAAACACCATGGTGACGATGAGCAGGACGATTATGGCGGTGGTGTCGCAGCCGACCTGGGTTATCACTATTAGCATGATGGCCGGGCCGATCATGGCTGTAACGGGAACAAGGAGCCATTACTTGATTTCCAATTATAATACGATGTAATCAATTAATTAATAGTATTCTCCGTACGTAGTCGAAAAATCTAATGAGTCAATTTTGTTACGTGGGTAAATCCCAGGGTTTGTATAAAGTGGGACACCTCAGTGAGCGAGAAATGGCTGAGCAGACGTTCAGATATTTAATTCTACGATGCATCATTTCAAAATATGGTTTACACCAAAATAAAGTAGAAAGATTCCAACAGGTATCTTTTTCCTTAAAAATCCAATCTTTTGAATTTTATTGACTAAATTTTTTTGTGGCAAAATGTGACATCTCATTTTCAACAACTTTTTAAACATATTTGCGGAGCTATTAGACTAGGCTTGATGGAAAAGGGCTCTATATTTAGCCTTCCTCTAAAATATACAGTGATTTTGTGAAAGGCTCACAACAGAAAATGTTAAGATATTTGAGAACTAGCAGCGAGCTTTCCTCTTTACCTTGAGGTAAGAAGGTTACTAGTTTTCTTTCCCTTCTTTCTTAGCGACATAAAAAAGGATGATGGTTGTAGGTGAAGGGTGAAAAGGAGCATAAGTTAGACAGAAAAGAGAAGTAGTTCCGGAAAACGACATGGACCATTGTATTTTAAGCCGTGTGGCCTGACAGCAATTTATACTTTCTCGTTGACTTAAAGCTCTGCGACAGTTAAGAAGTTTTGAGATTTTTGTGTTTATCTACAGCTCAGTACCTCTGTTTAAAATACTCTTACAAATTTTTTTCTATGACATCGAGAACCCTGTTATAAAAGTATTCATACATTCACCAACCAACTTAAATTCTATAGAGACCAGGGGTTAGGCCTGTCTCCACCAGGCGCAATTTCGGTCAGATTTCACGTGAAATCTGTTCTCTGTTATTTTAATATATTTTTAGATTTTTCAAAACATGTCTATGGCTCTGCCAGGTTGTTGGGATTGCCCCACCCCAAGTTCTTATAAAGGTGGCATGCTCCATAAGCCAAATATAAGTGTGTGTGTGTGTGTGTGTGTATATATATATATATATATACAAGTAAGTGACAAAGCCATGTGCTACGAGATAAAAACTACGGATCAAAATGTTATGGTCGAAACATAAAATCTTAAGCTAGTTGAAGGTTACTTAATTATTTACTTACTCACTCTATATGGCACTTAAGAACTCTAAAGTTCATTGCCGCACTTACAAAAATACGCCCGCTATCCCTATCTTGAGCTAGTTATATCTAGGCTATCTAGTCCACCTCATTACAGCCTATCTATACCATACCTATCTTGGACTAGTTCTATCAAGTCCACCTCATTACACCTTATACCTATCTTAAGCTAGTTCTATCCAGTCCACCTCATTAAACCCTATACCTATCTTAGACTAGTTCTATCCAGTCCACCTCATTACACCTTATACCTATCTTGGACTAGTTCTATCCAGTCCACCTCATTACACCTTATACCTATCTTGGACTAGTTCTATCCAGTCTACCTCATTACACCTTATACCTATCTTGGACTAGTTCTATCCAGTCCACCTCATTACACCTTATACCTATCTTGGACTAGTTCTATCCAGTCCACCTCATTACACCTTATACCTATCTTGGACTAGTTATATCCAGTCCACCTCATTACAGTCTATCCCTATCTTGAACTAGCTTTATCCAGTCCACCTCATTAAATCCTATTTTTTTTCAGATCCATTATAATGTTATCCTTCCATCTGCGCCTAGTTATTCCCAATGGTCTCCTCCCATTGGGTTTGCCAGTCAGTACCCTGAACACGGTTCTAGATTCTCCCCCATTCGCACTGCACGTCCTGCCCACGTGATCTACGTAATTTGACAATCCTAACGATGTGTTGTGATGAGTACAGGGTATGGAACTCATCAGTATGTAACCTCGTACATTCTTTGATAGCCTCCTCTCTTTTTGGACCAAATAGTAATATTCTTTTAGGAAACAGGTGGGGGTGTAAACGCGCGATTGTCTCCCCCTTCGACCCCAAGGCGCGCCACTGATGTAAATTACCTATAGCGTTGAAGATCCTGTAAGCTGTCAGATGGCTGACGTAGCCTTTGGAGCGTAACCACTGTGACAGAACTCCGCAGAAAACGTTGCTGAACAGCTGGAAAATATGAGGGAGTGCAGAGAGGTAGGTGCTCTGGAAATAAAAACAGCAACAATTGATGTCTAGTGCGTCATGTATTACTACCCGTCCGAGAATATCGACACTAATGAGGTAAGGGCAAGGCCGTAGCCAGGGAGGGGTTTTAGGGGTTCAAACCCCCCCCCGCGAAATTTTATGAACAGAATATATATGACTTTATTTATGGTTCAAACAATATTAAAATTAAGATACAAATACAAATTAGGGGGCTGTGTTACCATAAAAAGCACTTCAGAGAGCTTCTAGAGGTGTGAAATATTTCGAAATTTTCCTAGCCTTCGGAATTTTGGGGTTATTTTACCATAAAAAAAACTTCACAGAGCTTCAAAAAGTGTTTAATATTTAGAAATTTTCCAAGCCTTCGGCAGTTAGTGAGTTATTTTACCATGAAACAAACCACTTCAGAGAGCTTCTAGAACTGTTTATCATTTAGAATTTTTTTCTAGCTTACAGCAATTTGGGGATGTGCCCACCAAACCCCCCCTGAAATTATTGGCTGGGTACGGCCTTGGGTAAGGGCGAAGAAGATGGAGTCTGAGAGGGAATACACCCGCGTTAGCTTGGAAAGAGAGTTGGAAACCACTTAGGAGAAAAAAAAACACCCGCAATATAAATGATAAGATTAATTTATTATCGACGCCTTATAAGGGTTAGGATTTATTTAAATGTATTTTAAATAAGTTTTATTTTGACACCCTTTTTTTCATTACTATGTTTGTCTACAGGCTTAGTCCTTTAGACATTTTAATTTTAAATTATTTCTTTCAACAGTTTCCTCCTATAGCTCCCTCCAAGAATCTCTCCCTTTAGATTATTCGTTAAGTTTCTTAAACAGTTACATATTTTTACAATAATTTTTAAAAGCTTTCCCATTAAATTTCTATAGTTGCATTTAATACTATCAGCTTATAATTTGTTCAATATCCCTATTAAAATTTCCCAATAATTAAAAAAAGTTAAAAAAGTTATTATAAATTTTCATAAGGGTACAACTAACCAGGATTCGATCCCTGACTGGCCAATCACAGTAAAACCAACTATATTGCTATATATACGATTAAAAAGTTAGGCTTACAGAGTATCGTATCAGCCTGATAATATATTTCAAATGTTTCTGTTCTAGCGCCAATATGCGCAAGACAAATAATAAAAAATTGTTAAGATTACGTAAACTAAATTTATCTACTGAAATGGCATTTTATTTATTTTGTACAAACATTTATCTGTACTATAAAAACTAAAAAAAAAACCCAAATCGACCAATGATCATTTTTGTGAATAAGCCAACTAGCCTAAGTTGAACACAATCTAAAAAAAATCTTCAAGATCGAAAAATTAATTTTGTAACGATGAATTACTATTTTTATGATTATATTTAAGAAATGTTTGTTTTTTGTTTCAATATTATATCTATAAAATCGCCTAATTAAATGTAAATATATTAAAATGGGAAATCCTATCTTGACTTGCCGTGACGTCACAGGTAAGCAACGTCCTCAACTAGAGTTCCCTACAGGGCCGTTTTAAGACAATGTGACGTGAGGCCCAGGGCAAGAAAATCTGAGGCCTCACCTCCCCCCTTCGTAAGGCAGTTTTTCATGCCTTATGGAATATTGATCAACCCATTAATTGACTGTACTTTATTAAATGCAAACAAACAATGCAAGTTAACAAAAGTAAACTCATCTTTTCACCATTGCACTGTTAGTTTTCTGTAGACCGACAGTGGTAGCACAATGGTGGCGTATTCTACTGCACTCCAGCACATTACTAGAATAACGTAAATATTAAATTACATAAAGTTAGGGTTTTCAGGAATCTATAATGGAATCCTATCACTAAGCGAATAGTTATTGCTATTAATTATCTGTACACAATTTGATACGAAATTTAAAATAGTAATTGTAATTTATTTAATAATTTTGGGGGGAAATGTGGCCCCCTGGAATTTGAGGCCTGGGGCAATTGCTCCCTTTACCCGTCCACCCCCTTAGACGCGGCCTTGGTTCCCTCCCATTCTCCCTCAAGTGTGAACTCTATTGACGCCAGCAGGTTTGGTATTGTTGTTAAAACTCCTGACTCTCACCTGGGGAGAATCCAGACCATTTATTGACCAGGAAAAAAACCCAACAAAGGTTTACCCCCAAATCAAAAGAGCACCATCTAAGAATAAATCAAAATCCTCCCATAAATACCTGATTTATATTGAAGTGTAGTAGGTTCCTCATGTAAATGGGTAGTTCAGTTTGTAATGTGGATGACACCCAGCTGACAGAAATATTGACAGCTACTACAGCCCAGACGGGAGCTGACAGCAATATCTTCACCCACGGTACAGCGAGAACCGTCTGAAATGCATGTTTTACAACGTCCTGGTTACAGATGTAAACGAAATATCGATATAAAACTATATTTATATATTTTTTTAAACTTGATTCATTAAGATACCGGTCAGACAACTTAGCTCAGTCGGTAGCGTGTCTGCCTATTAAGCTAAGGGTCCCGGCCTCATTCCCGCATGGCCGAAAATTTATCATTGATGAAAATATAGGTTTACCCTTTCACATTGATAAATTAACGGCCGAGAACTGGATGTTGTGTCTGTCCTAGTCTTAAGTTATATTATAAGGGCATATGAAACTACAACAGACCTAGCAAGCCTGTAGTGTAAAATATATGACTTGAATAAAAAATTGACCGAGGCCAAGGCTGGAAACAGCAATGGAGGCAAAGAAAGAGATGGGAGGAGCATCGAAAGTGTTAAAGTGAAGGAGAAGAATGGACGAAATTAAAGAAGCAAGAATGATGGAAGGATAGAGGAAGATTGAGGTATTTTACTAAACCGACCCGGCCACAGGCTGGAAGTAGTTGTTGTGATGATGATGATGATTAAAACGCACCCTAATTGTAAATTGTATTGTCACTATTTGAAATGTTTTTTTATATATAAAATCTCATTTAAATAACATTTTCAGTTGCTTAAGCGTGCCCTCACAATTTGCACCCAAACCTGCACCCTCAGATCTAATAGCTAGATGAAGGTTCTTTATTGCAAACATTGGCTATGACTGGCCACCAAAATAAATAATTAATGTTTTTTATAACTAGGTATATAATTTTACGAAGCAAGAAAATCTATACATTTTTTTTTTTTTTTTTTTTTTTAGTAGTCTGTAATCACGTGAGTGAAACAAATTCATACCGTAACTATAAACCATAAAAATATTATTTGAATTCATTCTATACTGGTTTTATGATAAAAGATGCAAAACTCCAGCAGACATTCAAATTACACTGGCGTCAACACAATAGCAGTCTCGTGTTATCTAGATAGAAAACAAACAAGTCATCGCGTAAGCATTGTTGATAGTTGGCAAGCTTGTAGACAATGGCCGCCATATCTATGTCTTTCCAGTCCTATTCAATTTGCACTCGGTTAACTTACTCAGATAAAGCTTGTTTCATGGTCAATGAATTAAGAATGAGTGTCGAGACAGTTTAAAGAATAGAAGCAACTCTACGTTTTGATTGTGATTTTTTTTTTTACTTTCTCTCGATCCACAAGAGAAAGGAAGTATCATTATCGCAAAAATAAAATCATTCTAGATTAAGATGGATGTCGATCCATATTCAGATTGGTCAAGATCATTTAAAAAAGTGCTAAGCCCAGCCGAAAACAAAACATCGACACAAACCATATTTTTAAAACATTTTAGAAATATATTATTGCTTAACTCCAACAAAAACTTATTAGTTTAATAATATTATGGGCCAAGTTTGAATCACCTCGATACAATCGATTGTTAGACGTCGTTACGTAGCGTATATTAAATATACTTATTACTGCGAGATTGTGCACCTAGCTTAGTCAACAGGATCAACATTTGTGCAGGAGAGTCAACAAATATCCTTGGTACACCCGAAGGGGAATCGAGCCCCAATCTCCCCATCAGGGTGAGTTTATTGCGAGAGTGACGCCTTAGACCATTCGACCATATTACTATTAGAGAGCGCATCAAATTCACGGTTGACAAGATCAATTTGTATCATATACTATACAAATATAAATATTACTACTAGACAGCTCAATAGCACTAAAATGTACCGTAACCCCCAAAATTATGCCTTCAAATGATTTAATGGCTCGTAAGTATTAAATAATGGCAGGCGTAGTGCCCCAAATGACGTCACGCCACAGTGAAAAGTTGACCGCAATCCCTGTCACATTGGGTGAGGCTTACCTTGGAATCTTTCTTCGTGTTGGACACGATGTAGTCCTTTTCTTCCTCCGATATTCTTGGATGGTGAAGGGGGGAGTCATACATCATAAATACCCATACGACACAGAAAGGTATTTTGAGGAACCCGTAGAAGTAGAAAATAGACTCCCAACCCCAGTAAGTGGCGAGGTTCCCGGACACCAGCATGGAGAACAGACTTCCCAATATAACAGCTGCCACATACGGATTTAATAATCATTAGGCTTACATATTTTATACATATTATATAGAATAATACCAATATACTAGTTGTACTAGACTTCCTATGTTTGTAAACAGTAGTACCTCCCCTCCATGTTATTATCGTTACTAAGTCTTACTAGTAGTTCTGTGAACAGTAGACCTCGCTCCCTCCATGTTATTATCTTACTACAGTCTTACTAGTAGTTCTGTGAACAGTAGACCTCCCTCCATGTTATTATCGTTACTACAGTCTTACTAGTAGTTCTGTGAACAGTAGACCTCACTCCCTCCATGTTATTATCTTTACTAGTCTTACTAGTAGTTCTGTGAACAGTAGACCTCACTGCCCTCCATGTTATTATCTTTACTACAGTCTTACTAGTAGTTCTGTGAACAGTAGACCTCACCTCCATGTTATTATCGTTACTACAGTCTTACTAGTAGTTCTGTGAACAGTAGACCTCGATGCCTCCATGTTATTATCGTTACTACAGTCTTACTAGTAGTTCTTGAACAGTAGACCTCGCTCCCTCCATGTTATTATCGTTACTACAGTCTTACTAGTAGTTCTGTGAACAGTAGACCTCCCTCCATGTTATTATCGTTACTACAGTTTTAAACTAGTAGTTCTGTGAACAGTAGACCTCACCCTCCATGTTATTATCGTTACTACAGTCTTACTAGTAGTTCTGTGAACAGTAGGCCTCACTCCTCCATGTTATTATCGTTACTATCAGTCTTACTAGTAGTTCTAGTGAACAGTAGACCTCGCCCCCCATGTTATTATCGTTACTACAGTCTTACTAGTAGTTCTGTGAACAGTAGACCTCCCTCCATGTTATTATCGTTACTACAGTCTTACTAGTAGTTCTGTGAACAGTAGACTCTCCCTCCATGTTATTATCGTTACTACAGTCTTACTAGTAGTTCTGTGAACAGTAGACCTCCCCCTCCATGTTATTATCGTTACTACAGTCTTACTAGTAGTTCTTGAACAGTAGACCTCGCTCCATGTTATTATCGTTACTACAGTCTTACTAGTAGTTCTGTGAACAGTAGACCTCCCTCCATGTTATTATCGTTACTACAGTCTTACTAGTAGTTCTGTGAACAGTAGCCTCACTCAATACAAATATAATTCTATATAACGTATAAATTCATATAAAATAGTTTTGTGAGCATTCCGGTAACACCAAGCTCTTGTACTGTTCAAGATTTTGTCAATATTTAAGCTAACCCTAGCTCAATATCTGATTGGTAATATCTAAGCTCCCTCCTCACGATTTCCTTCTATACCACCTGAACTATCACAGGTAAAGTAACAATTCTATAATACATTCTATTAGAAACGTTAATTTTAAGATATCTAAACTTACCTGAAAATATAATCCCCGAATAATGTCCTCTTTCTGACGGAGGCACCCATGAGGCAAACAAAATCATGAATCCAGGCATTATTGGGCCCTGCGAATATAAAACCAAGTTTATCTGTAAATTATTTGAAACATGGATTAACTTAATGTTTTTTAAGTTTTTTTAGCACCGCGTCTTACTACCCATTCGGTTTATAAGCTTATGTACTAATTACGCTAATGGTTTTAGGAATTAGGAAGGTTGAATTTAGAGGAGGTGAACCCGCATTTGTGTGGTGGGAGGGTGTATATTTTTTTGGAAAACCACTCTTCAGTACACCCGACCAGATTCGAACGTTGATCTCTTCGTCATCGGCAGTCTAGTCTACTGCTAGAATACGCGTTATACCACGTGGCACCAAAGTGGGCTAACTTATTGATCTTTCATACAAAATTGCGGTATTTTAATGATGACTAGAACTATTTTTTCTAGTTATATAGTTGTTGTATACTGAAGAGCAGTTCGAAAATCTTCTCAAAGCCCCATTTTCTCATCCACGCACCCTTCGTTTACCCTAAAAGCTAGCAAACTTTACTTAGTAAGTTGGTGAAAGTACATTCTGGTATTTGTACATGATATCGAAGCTTGGAAGATGTAAGTGATCTTTAGTTACGAATTTACCGGCATCAAGTATATATTGGTAGATTTTAAAAATAATGTTACTTGGACATGGGAATTGAACCCGATACCCTTGACTCACAACGTAAATGCTTCACCCTTGAGCGAGGCAAAATTCAACCCGTACAAAGAATCAATCTTCATTATATTTTAAGGCAGAGTCTGTTATGACGTGTGTTGTTTTTGTACAATGTGCAACACAAAGTCACTCCTGAGTCACCAATGTCGGGGTTGATTCACGTATCCAGGTGTCATTTTTTTAACATTTACGAATACACTACCTTTTAAGGTTCCACTAGGGCGTAGCTTATAAGATAGGGTCATAGTGCAATATATAAAGGTAAGACTGCTATCCTTTCAGGATCAGTTAACTGAGGGCGTAGAAAGTTATTTTTATAGGGGAGGGTGCGCGGGGTCCATTAGAAAATCTCAATATACCGTTAGCCAATTAAAGTTTTGTATACGTTTAATAGAGCCCTATCCCGACCCCATCCCAGCTTTATACGCTATTGCAGTTAAGTTATAGGCGTCACTATCTTTTAACTATCCGGGGGAATGGAACGACCCCATTTTTACTTTAGATTGTACAGCTGAATAGTACGAAAATATATGATGATCATCAAACACATCGTGAACAGTTTACAGCCACTGGCCGGTGGTTTGTTTGGAACATAAGCCTCTCCACCGCCTCCTTTCCTCCAAACCTCCTCTTCTACAGTACTCCCTTCATCCATTTGTCCCTTGTTCTTCCTCTCAGCCTCCTACCCCCACCTCCATATGCAACATCCTCCTTAGACATCCTTTCCCTCTCATTCTTCTCATATAGTCATACCACCTTAGTCATGTCTTCTCTATCCTGTCCTGGACTGGCTCTTCCTTTACTATTTCTATTAATCTCTCATTTCTCATCCCGTCAAATTTTGTCACACCTATCCCGCTTCTCATAAATCTCATTTCACTCGCCTGCATTCTGCTCTCATCCTGTTCCTTCACTACCCACGTTTCTTTATATATAATAACTGAATTAATTATACAAGTCACTTGAAATAGAAGTTAACTTAATTATCTATGTATTGCTCCAAACGTAGATTTTCAATTCTCTGAATAAAACAATATGATACAGTAATAACTAAGAGGGTTACATTTGAGCATCGTGAGTTTATGGGTGTACTTTTTTTTTTGGTGGTACGTTTAGCACTTGGTTTAATAACGAGTTAAGATAAGGAGTAGAGATGATAATGATAGGTTGGAGGAGACCCCTACATATGCATGGAGAAGGGATGTGAACATATGTGGGAAACTACAACTATAATAACTATTGTACCCCCAATATCAGGATTTTAACCTCAACTACCCCATCAAAGGTGACAAAGTGAAACTGCACCTTAATTATCTTGGCCAAAGTAACCGATCTCAGTACGTACCATAAGACCTCCTTGGACGACACGCACCAGGATGAGGCCCAGACGTCCCACTGTGCTACTACAGGTATCAGCAGGGAGAGAGAGAGAGAGGATTATCTCACACAGAGGTCAGTACGTACCATAAGACCTCCCTGGACGACACGGACCACGATGAAGGCCCAGACGTCCCACCGTGCTACTACAGGTATCAGCAGGGAGGGAGAGAGAGTGGATTATCTCACACAGAGGTCAGTACGTACCATAAGACCTCCCTGGACGACACGGACCACGATGAAGGCCCAGACGTCCCACCGTGCTACTACAGGTATCAGCAGGGAGATAGAGAGAGAGAGGATTATCTCACACAGAGGTCAGTACGTACCATAAGACCTCCCTGGACGACACGGACCACGATGAAGGCCCAGACGTCCCACCGTGCTACTACAGGTATCAGCAGGGAGAGTATCCGGAGACGAACACGCAGGTCCCGCACACGAGTCTTGGTCCGTAAACCTCGGCGAGACGCGCTCCTATGAGGTTAGTGGCTAGAGACCCGTAGCCTCCCGCCGTCATGATGTAGCTCTGGGTTATCTCGTCCCAGTCGAACTCTCCCTCCGTGTCCTGGAGATGGAGAGGCTTGTGATAAAACAACAACAACAACAACAACAACAACGCATCCTAAGAGACGTTTGCCATTTATCCCTCTTCATAAGGCTTAAGCCTAGTACGCACTAGGAAACATTTCCCCGGAAACGTTGTTTGCCAAGGGGGTATACCATTACACCGCATGTCCATTACATCGCGTTTCGGTACAAATACATTGCAGGTCCATCACGTTGCATTTCCCCACCTCTCTACACACAGCTAACCCTACTCTGACGTACAACTAGAGATGACTTGTTGCAAGGATAGTGTGCCTGACTCTCAACTCTAATTCCCACTTTGTTGATAAGGCTAGTTACAAGGATAGTGTGCCTGACTTTCCCCTCTAAAGCCTAGTTTATATTGTAACACAACATGTTGGCCAACACGATCCCAACAAGTTGTTCAATCCTATTGGTTGTACGTCAGAGTAGGGTTAGCTGTGTGTAGAGAGGTGGGGGAAATGCGACGTGATGGACCTGCAATGTATTTGTACCCAAAACGCGATGTAATGGTCATGCGATGTAATGGACATGCGATGTAATGGTGCCCACCCGTTTGCCAACATGTCCTTGTTTAGGAAACAGCTGGCCAACGTTCTTTTCATGTTTCCTTTGTGTTTTCTATCGGGGAAAATATGTTCCCCGTGATCCATTTCAAATGGGTTACAAGAAACCATGTTTGCTAGTCTGGACGTTTTGGCCAACATTTCCGACAACAAGCAACGTGGGCGCTAGTAGGTGAGATTGCTGATCTAGCTCGTGTGTATTGTTTCATCATCCTGGGACCAACCATTTGTAAAATAACATCAAATCTGTAGGAAACGTGTGAGTGAAGTTCCTAGAACCACTGCCGTTTTCAAGTTTCAGTTCTGTCATAAGATTATTTCTATAGTACGAACCATTTTGAAGCACTGTACGAATCCACCACCCTTTTCTTCTTCTCTGTCTTCTTGAACTGCTCATAGCTACATACAAAGCACAAACCATAGCAGCACCTCCTCAACAGATATCTTTCACTCAACTGAACTCCGGACGAAAAACAATGTTTCATCATTGTAGTCTGGACGTGAAACCATATTTCTTTAATGTTTGCCAACAATCTGTTTCCCATGTTGGCCAACAGTTGTGGAACAGTTGGAAAACTTTTGGGGAACGGTTGGGGAACAGTTGACCAATAATCTTTCCAAGTACTAAGCTTTAGAGCAGTTTTTTCGCGCGTGATATTTGTTAGTCAGTTTCTAGAAAGTAAAATATTTTCATGATTGCAAAGGTAATAGAGCATTGAGTGCTTGATTTCCACTTTATCTAAAATTTGATGACCGATATAATTCTTATTAACATTTTAACATAGAGGTAAATATCTATAAGCTATCCAAGCGTAGTAGTGTTGGTAACTGACAGCCAACAAAAGTTATCAGATCTACTTTCATGTATCTCTTCACCAAAACATATGATAAAAAAAAAGTTAAGTGGCTGTCACTTTTGACAGTCAAAACTTTCACAACAAACATTATTGGTTTTTTATATTTAAAAAAAATTTGATGCCATTTTACATTATTTATATATGAACTTAGAAAATTTGGATTTCTTTTTTTGGTGAAAAAGACGCCCGTGATTCACTTAAAAATGTTTCACAAACGAGAGTTTCTAAAAGGCTGTCCTCTCCATAAATTAAAATGGTGAACCAGCCGAAACAAGAGCTATTGATGACGTCATACAAACCGTGTTCGGTTGTCTTCATGCGCACGTGTTTACAAAATATAAACCTTTTTATTTTGAAATTCATATTTTGGATGGCTCTTTATTCAAGTTATAAAAAACATTTATTTATTTTGGTGGCCAGTTATTACAAGATACAGGTGTGATTATAATACCTTTTAGTTTATTATTTTATGCACTATAATATCTCTGGTTGCCACAATCGCTAAACATAAAAACATATTAGTTTTATTAATATATTTTACTATTTCAATACGTTAAGAAAAAGCCTTAGGTATGTATTATTATAAACGTTTTAAACAAGTTTTAATCATTATTTCCGCATAGAATGACTTTCAATCAATGTTTTCAATAAGAATCTTCTCTTGACGGTCAGTTACCACCACTCCTACGCTAGATGGATTCTATTTACCTGCTAATCTGCATATCTACATACCTACTTACCTGCTATTTAACTTCTTATTATAATAAGGTATGAAAAAAAGGATGGTAACTAAGGGATATGCACTCGCATCATCCCAGAGAAGTAGAGTGAAAACCATAGTAGTAAATCACGTGTGGAATATCAACATTTCTCTTCTACCCCACATCCATGATGTGCCCTGCCAAGATTTCAAACTCAATCTCCCCATCGACTGCAATCCAGCCTATTATGAGTCTGACACCATATACTACTAGATCACAGCTACGGGTATATAATATTAAACCTCTCTTTTGTTCCGTCTCCTTGCTCCTCACAAGGGCGAATGCACTAATATATTATATGTAGTTTCTCTTTCGAGCTCATTTCAACGATTTCACCCATTCACATGTATCAGCCTCATATCACGAGGATAAGGGTCTGCGACGGCAACCTGTAACCAGCAAAGCCAGGGTGACCAGATGGCTTTGGCGCAAAGGAGGACAAGGTCTCCAAAATATAGAACATCCAAGAAATATGTAGGGCATTACAAAATTAAAATTCAAAATGTACTTGCACAAATTCTCTTTACATGTTTTATTGATGCCATGTCACACATTTTATTTTACGTTAAAGCATATTTTTCAGATGAACTTATGAATTAGGAGGCTCACTGTGATTGGTCGCTGACGGCATACCCACCAGCCAATAAAAATTACCAATTTTATCACGTGAACACCGAAATGTCCAGCTTGCTGACAAAAACTGCTATTGATAACTGAAATGCAATCTTTTAACAAAGTTCCAATATTGTGAGATCACTTTTGAGAACAAATAGCACCAAAAATATCATGACACATTATTTTATCTCAATGGAGGACATTTTGGTATTTTTGAAAATTCATTCCAGACACCGGACAAAGGGTTAAAATGCAGGACATGTCCCGGGAAAAGAGGTCGGCTGGTCACCCTGAGCCAAACAAAATCAGGCAAGGCTACAGACAAGGTATACATCAGACCCACGGCCTCAAGGTTAATATGGGTGCGTTCATTGGGAGAGGACATGGAGGCTGATATCTTGTGAATGGTTAGTAGCGCGACCACGTGATCGCGTTCCTGCTCTACTGTTGTGTGAATTCACAGTTAGGAACCAAGCGAAAGGCACCCCCGTCTCACCTTCAATTTGACTCCTTGCTCATTGACCGCGGCGTCGCTTCTCTCCGGACACACCCCTTCCACCACGAGGTTCGTGTCGGCGGCCGCTAGATGGCTCGTGGATGGTTTCACCATGGCTATTATGGCGACGGGAACGCTGGCTCCCATGGCCGACATGATGAACACGGTGGAACAGGCGACCAACCCGAAGGTGAGCCGGGTGGATATATTCAGCCGGCATTGCTCTAGGACAGTGATTCCCAACATTTTACTTTCTCATGTCAAGAGAGAATATTATGATTGTGGGAAAAAAATCTATCTCTAGATTATGACCAATCTCTAAGTTTTATGTGAACGCGAATCCAAAAAAGTAGATTTTAAAATTCTGTCTGTTCCTGACCCCGAATACAAAACGGTTTGATGGATTTTTGTTCAAACTTGATATTTAGATTTTATAGGGCTCTATCACAAAACAGTTTTTATGTTTTACCCTAGCCCTTCAATTAAGTAATTCATTAGTAATTTTTTTTGACTTAAAAATTTTTCTAATATGGCTCTAAAACGATTTTGTTCAAAATGAATCTCTAGGATTTTATTGACATGACAAATTGCACTGTACAGTTGGATTTGGGGCCCACATTCTTTAAAAGGTATTTTACTGTCGGGAAATTTTTGAAAATTCTAAACATTTCAAAAATATCTCTTATTTTGTTTAAAATGTGCATCTGGAACTTGTGTGGAATGAAAAATAAACAACGTGTAAATGTTTTTGAGATATAAACTCATTTATAGATCATTTTCTGATTAATGATTTCTAAAAAAATTGAAATATTTTACAAATGGCTCTAACGATTTGGTTCAAAATGGCTATATTGGGAATGTTTGACATAACAAATAACATTGTTTTCTTTTTTTAAGGTAAAAATTATTTATGGGTAGTTCACTAATGACTAATTTTTCAAAAACTTTAAATATATTTTACAAATGATTTTAAAGATTCGATTCAAAATGGGTAAATTAGCAGTGTTTGGCATGACAAATAACAATTCTATAAAGGATCGTTTGCTGATGACTTATTTTGAAAATTCGAATTATTTTTTAAATGAGTGTAGCAATTTTGTTTAAAATGTATATCTAGGAAGTGTTTGATATGAACATGGCAAATTAAGCTGTATATTTGTGTTTTTGGGGGTAAGGAAGGGGAATCCAGTTTTTTTTGTAGTTTACTGATTACGGTTTTTTTATTATAAAAATAAAAAAAAATGTTTTGGTGATTTGGTTCATACTGCTATCGAGTGACTATTTTATACTATCATAAATAATGTATATTTATATATCTAAAATAAATTAATTTAAGACTAGTTTACTTAAGACGATGTATAGAATTTTTTATAAAAAATGACTTTGAAAAGTGAATTCAATCTAGGATTGGTTTTTCATTATACATTAAAATACGTTTCAATGTTTACAAATGAATTGTAAATAATTTTTGGGTAGTTAATAAATAATTTATTTTTGAAAATTTAAATTTTGTTTAATATATTTGAACAATTTGGTTTAAAATATATGTATAAAGAGTGATTATTATGATTGATAAGAGGATGGTTTGTTTTTATGAGAAAAACTTAGTGACAATATGGAGAACTCATGTATCTGATAAAGATGAAGAAAAGAGTGCCGGTAATAATGTTAAAAGTGAAGTTAATAAGAATTATTTTAATTCCAGTTTGAGTATAGAAGGACAGTAAAATTAAATAAATAGAAATAGATAATAAACAGGCTTCGGTGGCCGCATGGTCTAACGCGCTAATCTCGCGGTTTGAATCTTGGTCAAGTGTACTGAGCTTTTAATCCAAAATTGTTTTCCCACTCTCCCTCCACGCAAATGTTGGTACACTTTATATAAGTCTAACCTCCCTAAAACCATTAGCGTAATTAGTACATTAAGTGTATAACCCGGTACTAAAAATCTATAAGGGATGAATGATAATATGATTAAAAAAGTTTTCATTGTAGTGTTCACGCTGGCCTTTCAATTTAATAAATCTGAAAATTTATTAATAGGTTTATGAAAATAACTCACTTTTTATCTCTTTCTCGTTAGTGGGTGTAATCTTTTCGCCTGCGCTTGCCATGTTATCCTGTTTAAGAGGCAACTTTCTTACAAGCTTCTGTTGTCAGCACTCACTGAGTGTTGATAACGTTTTAAACAGACAAATATATTATTAAAAAACAGAACAGGTTGCGTTGTCAGAGATAACAGCAGCATTGTTTTACCTGGAACGGTCTTAAGAGCTTCACGCGTGAAAGTACGTGACATTCGCTTGTAAAACTGAGCAAACATCAGATGAGATCATTTACTGAGAGAAGATTCCAGCAAGGACAAGAATTCACGAGGGAAATATTGTACTTGAGAGCTGTTAAAAACTCTGTAGACTAGGGCTCTATCAAGAAACATAATTCATTAGGGCAATATTGTAATTGAGAGTTGTTAAAAACTCTGTAGACTAGGGCTCTATCAAGAAACATAATTCATTAGGGCAATATTGTAATTGAGAGTTGTTAAAAACTCTGTAGACTAGGGCTCTATCAAGAAACATAATTCATTAGGGCAATATTGTAATTGAGAGTTGTTAAAAACTCTGTAGACTAGGGCTCTATCAAGAAACATAATTCATTAGGGCAGTATTGTAATTGAGAGCTGTTAAAAACTAGATAGACTGGCCCTCTATCAGAAACATAATTCATTAGGGCAATATTGTAATTGTAACAATAATAACATGGAGGTATAGAGGTATACTGTTCACAGAACTACCAGTAAAACTGTAGTAACGATAATAACATGGAGGGAGGTCTACTGTTTACAGAACTACTAGTAAGACTGTAGTAACTATAATAACATGGAGGGAGGTCTACTGTTCACAGAACTAGTAGTAAGACTGTAGTAACGATAATAACATGGAGGGAGGGAGGTCTACTGTTCACAGAACTAGTAGTAAGACTGTAGTAACTATAATAACATGTAGGGAGGTCTACTGTTCACAGAACTACTAGTAAGACTGTAGTAACGATAATAACATGGAGGGAGGTCTACTGTTTACAGAACTACTAGTAAGACTGTAGTAACGATAATAACATGGAGGGAGGGAGGTCTACTGTTCACAGAACTAGTAGTAAGACTGTAGTAACTATAATAACATGGAGAGAGGTCTACTGTTTACAGAACTACTAGTAAGACTGTAGTAACGATAATAACATGGAGGGAGGTCTACTGTTTACAGAACTACTAGTAAGACTGTAGTAACGATAATAACATGGAGGGAGGTCTACTGTTTACAGAACTACTAGTAAGACTGTAGTAACGATAATAACATGGAGGGAAGTCTACTGTTCACAGAACTACTAGTAAGACTGTAGTAACGATAATAACATGGAGCGAGGTCTACTGTTCACAGAACTACTAGTAAGACTGTAGTAACGATAATAACATGGAGGGAGTGAGGTCTACTGTTCACAGAACTACTAGTAAGACTGTAGTAACAATAATAACATGGAGGGAGTGAGGTCTACTGTTCACAGAACTACTAGTAAGACTGTAGTAACGATAATAACATGGAGGGAGGTCTACTGTTTACAGAACTACTAGTAAGACTGTAGTAACTATAATAACATGGAGAGAGGTCTACTGTTTACAGAACTACTAGTAAACTGTAGTAACGATAATAACATGGAGGGAGGTCTACTGTTTACAGAACTACTAGTAAGACTGTAGTAACGATAATAACATGGAGGGAGGTCTACTGTTTACAGAACTACTAGTAAGACTGTAGTAACGATAATAACATGGAGGGAAGTCTACTGTTCACAGAACTACTAGTAAGACTGTAGTAACGATAATAACATGGAGGGAGGGAGGTCTACTGTTCACAGAACTAGTAGTAAGACTGTAGTAACTATAATAACATGGAGGGAGTGAGGTCTACTGTTCACAGAACTACTAGTAAGACTGTAGTAACATAATAACATGGAGGGAGGTCTACTGTTCACAGAACTACTAGTAAGACTGTAGTAACGATAATAACATGGAGCGAGGTCTACTGTTCACAGAACTACTAGTAAGACTGTAGTAACGATAATAACATGGAGGGAGTGAGGTCTACTGTTCACAGAACTACTAGTAAGACTGTAGTAACGATAATAACATGGAGGTATGAGGTATACTGTTCACAGAACTACTAGTAAAACTGTAGTAACGATAATAACATGGAGGGAGAGTCAACTGTTCACAGAACTACTGGTATTTATTGAATGTTTAGTGAGAGATAGGGGAAACTTCAATAAATACACTAACGTTGTTCTTATAACAATATAAATATTATGTAAGTTATTCAATAATGTTTATTTTTTAGTTTAAATTAATTGACCATCGATAGACTACAATGTATTAATAATATAAAACAATGGTTATAATATATAATGGGTCTATATATAAAACTATTGTAGTCTATCGATGCACAATTTATGATTATAATATTATTATTAATATATTTTATTAATCAACTTAGCGCTCCCTTGAACACTCTTAAACTGTGATATAGCTTGAGGCTACAGGAAATGAGTTTACATTCTTCTTGGTATTCCGTCATGTTTACTGTTACTTCTACTATTCTAAATCACATTTATTCAGAAAGCTACATCAGAATGACAAGGCAAAACATCCTTCAAAGTAGAAGATTGTGTGTGCATAAAGGTGATGATAAATTCGAGGTAGTTTCTTAAATACTAAACTCGTGATAAACAAACTTTCTAAACTAAAATGTAAAACATTTAAAGATCCGAATTGTTGAAACGTTTTTGAAGTCATTCAGAAATGCCGAATTGTTTAGTACGTGGTTTGTTTTTTATTATATAGCTCATAACAAAATGAAGTTAAGCATGTTTCTCTTGGATTGAATATTTAACAGATATGGGTTTATCATTTTAAAAAGCCATGTAAAGGTGAAATTAACTTTATTTTATGGATGAATTCTCTTTTCTCTGTCGAATTATGATATATCTTATGCTTTATATCACCTATACCTAGAACAACATAAGAAAATTTATGATTATGAAAAAACAAATTGTGTGACACATTTTTTAATGCTTAAAAAAAGTCTTAGAAAACTCACCAAATTGCTATGAAGTCCTTTAGAATCCTATTCTATTAGGCTGTGATCTTCAATTCCTTCTGACAAAATTATTATAAAAAACAATAGTTTATAGAAACACACGCAAGGTTAGAAAGGTTAGGTTGAAACCGGCTGGGTTTGTTTTATTCTAAAACATTCTAAAGATTGCGCACCAAAAAATGTTATCACGCGCAAAGCTATTTCCTAGGCAGTTGGTGTTTTTTACGATTTTAAATTTTTTCACAATATTTGTTTTGTTATAATAGTACATCTGGTTAGCTTGGTGTGTGTATAAGTGCTAGAAAACATAAAATAAATCATAATTTGACAGAGAAAAAAAAAAGAATCTGGCCCGCGAATACCAAAATAGATATACAAACATAAAAAACATTAATTTTACGTTAAAACCCTGAGATAGTTTGTATTATTTTATGGGTACTAAACATAAGAAAATAAATACAGTCCAGTAACTGTTTCATTCCTAAGGATTAAACTGATTTTGCCACATACTGTACTTTTAAATTTTAACTAAGACAACATAACTCATTTGTGTGATGAGTTTTAAATCCACAATATTGAAGTGAGTGAATTATTTTGGTATTTCGGCTGCCATCTGCTAGTCGTGTGGTAGGTTGATGTTTTTATTCTGCCCTCTAGCAGATGTGTAATGAGGTAGAGTTGACCTTTGAGATTACCTGGGTAGTTTATTAAACATAAGAATTAAAATTCTGACCTATGGTCCGCCATTTGTGGGTACAATACAAATTTTTTATAATTGTTTATTTGAATCCTATCTGAATGGAGCTCATTCAAAGTGGATACAATGAAGTCATTTCGAATCAGTTAAGATTCGGATTCGATTTGATATTGAAAATTATGGGTTCGCACAGGCTTAACATGCATGCATACATGCATACATGCATACATGCATACATGCATACATGCATACATGCATACATGCATACATACATACATACATACATGCATACATACATACATACATGCATACATACATACATACATACATACATGCATACATACATACACGCATATACATGCATACATACATACACGCATACACATACATACACACACATACACACATACACACACACATACACATACATACACACATACACATACATACACACACACATACACACACACATACACATACATACACACACACACACACACACACACACACACACACACACACACACACACACACACACACACACACAAAGTAAAACAGATAGATTAAACATAGCGTAGCACAGTTTTGAAGGTGGACACAAACAGTTGATCTTTTCAGTGACAAATTGCTGTAGTGTTCCGTCACGTTCTATTTTGTTCATAAAATGGTTAGAAAAACAGAATAATATATAACATAAACTCAATTTCCACTTTACTGCTAAGAAATAATAAAAAAATAGTCTTTTTTTTCTCATGGTTAATCTTTCCTACGGTATAAATTCGTTAGTTCTCTTTGCAGTTGATAGAAAATTTGTTTGTAATTTAAATTTACATAACACAATTAAATCCGACCTGTGTAGAGAGAAAACATTATTTTTTTCAAACTTCCAGAGAATAGAATAATTTCATAAGCTGTATATATATAATTTGATAAGCCCGTTTCCGGCAATAGAAATTACGAGTAAATGACTTGTAACATTCCTACCAGAGTGTTTACACTTTTATACATGAGAGTGCGTGATAGTAACAAACTTTATACCAGAAAGAATTAAATAGGTAACAAAAATAGATTTATTATTCAATAACATAAAAATTGAAATCAGGTTACAATAGGTAAGTGAAAATAGAAAGTAAGAAAAACTAGAGTTTCATAAATGAACAAGATTAAGTTTGACTCTGGCAAAGTTATAGTAACTTCCCGTAGCTCTGGAGAATACGTGTTCAAGACGACACGGCAACAGTCAAAAGGACGTTAGGTAAACGGAGATTATTGGATTCCAACAAAGTTGGTCTAGCGCCTGACTTCCACCAGAAGGGTCTAAACAAAAACAAGGTAAATTAGATACAAATAAAGTTGTCATAACATTCTTTATAATTCTAGAGTCCTAACTAGCAGTTTGTCCCAGCTTAACTAGCTGGCTGCGCTAGTAATAAAGAACAGTTTCAGATATTATAAGAGGACGGACTGTCCATTACATCGGCAAATGGCTAAAAAGCAACCAGGTGTCTACACTAAATAGTACTATGGCCTGTCCTTTCCCAGTGGGAACTGCCAGAGCATTCAATAGTACATTTATGACATTACCCACGGCCTTGGGTAAACCTCAAGTTTAGTATACTCAAACATTAAATACTAAAACATAAGAAGCGCCAACCAAGGGGCGAAAGAAAATACTATCTGTGCGGGCTACCATACAAACTTAGCCGTGTTCCACACTTTGCGCACCCAAAATAATAGCACAGAAAAAGAAATGCCAACTACAGTGCTGTTAGATACTGACTTAACTAGGTCCTCAAATAAAGGCTTTAGACAACCTGCATGTAGCCATTCAAAATATGAACATTTGAGCATGACGTCCACGGCGTCATGTAATATTGTGAATTCTTATGGACATAATACTGAATAAAGGACTTGTGAATGAGAGGGCTCTAAAGCCTGGGTCCTATTACATACAGAGATCAAGGCTCCTGTATTTAAGCTATATCCTTTTGAAATAGTAGGCATATGTTATCAAAACTTCTGACTAACAGAAAATTAAATCAGCTGTACTGTACAACTTAGTTTAGTCTCTCTCTGACTAAAACAAAGCGTCAGAAGGACAAAATAAAAGGGATCAACTTGATTAAAGCAAACACGTATGATGGAAGTACAAAATAAGTTGGTCAACTTTGACTAAAGTAAACACGTCTGATGGACCTACAAAATAAGTTGGTCAACTTTGACTAAAGAAAAGCTTACATAGTCATATGGACTAACTCAACAAGTCTGAAGGACTTGGAAAATGACAAAATACTTGGATCAATAGAAGAGATTTCCTCGGCGTCGAGGTGGTGACACCCACAACCTAACCATCATGGTCAGCAGTATGTTCTACAGGTGTTGGAGCAGAGTTTCCTTCTTGGAAGATACCCAAGTGATGAACTACAAAATGTGAGCCTAGGAGTCTCTCGTTATATACTCTTTCCTTGACTAGCAAATTGGGCACAGTAAACAATGGAATAGGAACAAAGGGGGTAGGGAGTTTAGGGACTGTGGAGAAAGAGTTGCAAAGGAAGTCCACTAGGGGCGTAGTGGTCGTAGCTCATGGCGTCGCTTGCGATAAACCGAGGACCATCTGGTCTTTCTTCGATGTTGAGGTCAAGAGTTTAGACGTGCGTTGAAACTGCCCCGCCTTTGCTTCCGCCATGCTAGCAGAACAGTTGGTGAAAGCATGGGGATCGTATCCGGGAACATCCTCGTAATGTAAGTAGCATCCAAACGAAATTATTGCTAAATACATCAGTATTAATTATCTTATTTTGATTCCCTTATTGTAGTTTAGCATTTTGTGCGGATTACAGTTTGTAGATGTCATCTTGATTTAGGTGGCATGCTACAGACTGAACAGATTTTGACAAATGACAACTCATTTGAACGGTTAGGACGCCAGGTGGTCGGGAAAAATAGTAGTTTTCCACGAAAACCCGATTTTCATAGAAATTTTTCGTTTTTCATTCTTTGTTTAGTCACCATGTAAACAGTTATTTGCTGCATGGCTGTAAAATCTCTAAATAAAATATATCTCTTTGGCTAGAAAAATAATAGCTTAATCTTTATTCGTTGGTCCAAACACATCACAATTTTCTCTTTGGTTGAATATTTCTCTTTGAATGATGGTCATAACCATTGATCTCTATAATATTACTGGATGGACACACTTATACACATTGCCAAGGACAAAAGCATGACGTTCAAGTTTATCGTTTGCTACACTTTGGGGGGGACGGATTTAACGGTTTCTTTCAATGTTCTTATGCGAAAACTTGTATCTGATGAATAAAAGTGTTATTGTTTGAAAATAGGGAAGTATTATACCACACTTTCCTGAAGAAACATTTACATTAAAGGATATACAATCCAGTTTTACAGGTAATAATGTACAAATACGAATAAAGTCTTTAACATATCTAAATATCATATTCTGAAATTGAAAAATGACACCTGGACACGGGAATCGAACCCGGGACCAGGTGTCATTTTCAATTTCAGAATATGATATCTAGGTGGAGTAATCCCACTAATAAGCATAAATAATAGCTCTGGCTATAATTCTTAATATCTAAATATGTAGTTATCTTCAATGTTGTTTACAGTCTGCCAAGACTACACTTATATTTAAAATTGGTTATTAGCTTGTATATTAGTTTCAGAAACCATATTATATTGAAAGTTCGATTAAATATAAGGAATAAGGTATCTTAAAACTTGATTACATTTGTTTGAATGACATACATTGTATAGTTACCATACATTCAAACTATCACTTAGGTTATAGCCTTGTGGAAAGTATTATTATAATAATACAATTTTTTTAAAGTTGGCTCATATGTTTCAGAAACCATATTATGTTGAAAGTTCGATAGCTATAATGAAACAAGTTAGCTAAAAACTGTATTATATTGGTTTGAATGACATACGTTGTGTAGAAGTCTTACGTTCAAATGATAATTTAGGTTATAGGCTTGTAGGAAGTACAGTATCTACTAAACCCTGATTTTAGTAATAACTCCAATCTGTAAGGCTTTATTTCGTACCAGAATACTATCATATAATATAATATTTTGTTAGGATAAACAGCCATTTAGAACGGAAGTAGAAATTTCCTTCTAGAAGGTCTTTTATCCCAACTAAATACAACTATAGGGTAGATTTCTGGTAAGAGATAAAGCCTTACAAGCGAGATTCCTTCAAATATTAGGTTACATCAACTCATTTAAAGAAAACACTAAGCAGTTTCGAACTTTGATATGCTCTTCAAAGCTTTTACTAATATATTTATTTAATTTAACTACTCAAACATTGATGTATCTCATATATTCAATCAAATTAATGAACGGTATCAAAATGCTACATTGCCTTGTTTGGGTGTAAGAGAGAAAGAGATACCCGAAAGTTTTCTTCTCTCTTACACAATGCTATGCAGACGGCAACTCGAAAATTTCAGCCACAGATGTCCATCCAGTTATATTATAGAGATCAATGACTATAACACATTGTAAGAATTTTAATTCTATCAAGGTATACTTTTATTTACCTTTAATTATCCTTAAGTGGTTATTTATCTTAAATTTACTATTTCCAACGGTCATTGCATTGCGTCGAAGGAAACCAAGAATAATAATGCCTGTACAGTTATTTTATCAAGAAATTATTATTATTAAACTGGAGTTTTATCCGTCTTATCATTCTCTATGAGATTTGAAATGGCCGCCCTATACAAGGAGTAATGAAAATGACTCCAACATTGGGGAAGGGGGAGAGCAAAGAGGAAGCGTGGCTTGGCGAGAAGAATAAAAAAAGACGCGGACTTGTAAAGAATTCAATGGAATAAAGCAGTGTGTTAATTACCAGTTTTATTTGTGTCAATTACACAAAAAGCATTCCAAACGACAGGGAAAGATGGTACAACTACTTGGTACAGTTTTTATTACTTCCAGACCACGGCTGTGACCTACAAGTGAGTTGATCTGATCCACTAACATTTTCAACACAGAAGACAACACAGGACTCCATTAACACGAGGTGATATCAATATAAATTTTATTCGTGAGTTATCCTTCGTTTTTCTTTTTTTGCTACAATTTCGACTGGACTTCATCAAATTTTTTTTTTAAACTTTATTACTCCAAAATCAAAGAATAATATTAATTTCAACTCAACACACTAACAGTAGAATTTTCCCCTAAACGTAATATTCTGTTTCCACAATTGACTCTATAAATGAAACCTTTTATTATCGACTTCGACAAAATGCAATAACCTTATTTAGTATTCATTGTTTTTTTTTAATCCACCGAACAACCTCATTGAGGAAATTGATCATAATGAATGTGTATAGTATTTATATATTTAAAGAGTTCAAATTGTTTTTTTATTAAATATCTGATTGTTTAGTAAGTCTGCTTGGACAGTAAAGGTACATTTTTTTTCCCAACATGGCCCAGAGGTCCTGTGAGAGTCCCGTGCTCAAATTTGGTCTTTTGTAGTATTATAGTTTGTTTTTACTTTCCCCAAGTTAATTGTAGTAGGAAGTGGAAGTTATCCGTGAACCCAATTGTTGCAATCACATTTTTTTTAGATGAATGCTTGATATAAATAAATTTATATATATTAAAATTTAATAAAAGGAAATTTAACAACAAACAAATATAACTAGAAGAGTTCACAACATCTAAATTTATAAGCCTAAACTGGGGAAACATTTATTTTTTATTGTAATGTTGCTATCGTAAATTCACATTTAAATAAATAATAGCTAGGATAATTTGAAACGTAAAAGTTTAAGTTCGTGAAAATATTGTCTACGTTTTGTTTCGCCTATGATAAAATAATGTTTAAATATGTTTTAGTATGTATTATAAGCTCAAAAACCATAAAATGATCTTGAATCTTAACATATAATTTGATAAGCCCATTTCTGGTAATTGAAATTACGAGAAAATGACTTAACCGATTTTGACAAACGATCTCTCATTTTTAAGGTCAAGGATGTCGGGAAAAATAACAATTTCCAACGAAAATCTAATTTTCCCAGAGAATTTTCATATTTTTTTCTTTGTTTACATCACCATGGAAACCCTTAATTGTGCATGGTTTTATACCTGTGAATAAATTATTTCTCTTTGGTTAAAAATAATATCTCAATTCTTATTTAAGAATTAAAGTACAAGAAATTAGTAATTAAAGCGGGGGTCATTTTAAAGTTATAATCTCCGTAGGGCGAAGAAGAAATACTCACTTTTTGCTTAAAATTAAACACTGAAATATAAAAATCAATTGAAAGTTGCCTTTGACGAGTAAACCTTTAGTTAGAAAGTCTAATGAGGCTTCATAATATAGAACCTTTCCCAGTTAAAAAAAATTGAATACATTTTAATGCGATAATTTGCAGATATCGCTGCAACGAGCCACTAGTATGTATATATATAAATAAATAAATAAATATAAATATTATTATATATGAGTTATAGGCACCTCTAACATATTTCTAAACACATGGATGATTATATAAACACACTACTTACAAACCAACCTAATCTAGGAACACACACCTAGATAATTTTTAGATTTTTTTTTACTAATCGCATTATAATTTATAAAATATTAATAAATATCTTCATCAGCATCATCCGGATACGAACCAGAATACTTGAGACTTGTCTCTGACCCCTTTCATTACTTAGCCACGGAGATTATCGGTGCTAAGGTATTATAGTTTAAATTGTGGTTAAACTAATCAGAAGTCCAGTGTGAATTTAACTTTGTGTTTAGAAAAGTGAACATTAAATTATCGATAGTAATTTTTACAGACAATCTACTTATTTCGTAAAACAAATATTATGAAACAGCAACATAAATGTATGTATAGTAATTTCTAAAATTATACTTGGGTTTTTTTAACCAAAATTATTTTTAGAAATATTCAAAAAACTTTCCTACTTCAGTTTTTATTTTTTATTTCTTTGGAGCTCTCTAAGAAAGAATTATTGTGCTCACAAAGAAAAAAAAAAACTCAGAAATTTTGATAAATGTTGACGACGTTTCATGACCTCCTGAAACCGAAAAAGTGCTTCTGATTGAGTTTTGTGTCTAGCCATTGTTTAACACTACAAACAAAATGTCCTCTTTTTTCCCATTAAAATGAATTTAAAGATATTTTACATCAGTGGGAATTTCAAATTTTCGTTATATCACCGCAAATATTTGAGATACAAAATAACTTATCATTGTGCATGAAGTTGCAATACTATTAAAATATCCATCTTTTATTTGGAATTTGTTTTTATAAAACCAACAATTTCTGAACTATAACAAATATAATATAAATTTTCTTATGCGGCGCTTTGAAGTGTGAAATTGATTGCTATGTTCTTTGGTGGACATAGACATTCCTCTTTTCTCAATGTTTCTGTAGCAGTGTATATAATTTCATTTATGCTCTTTGGTAGTGTTTTAGCAACAACGTATATTATTTCGTTTCACAAACCCTACGAGTTTTTAGTAATTGATGTCTCTATTTTAAAATAAAAGAGAGATTAACGTGTGTGCTGTGCATTGTACCATTTATTTAAATATTTTTTGTATCTAGTAAAAAGATGTTCTCATGATTGGATGAAAAGCTTTAATGTAAAAAAAGCGTAAATATTTTAAGCACACAATAAAATGAAAACAACATTTAGGACCGCACTTCAACCGTTATGACATCGAGCAAATAATATCGTCCTCCCACATGACTGCGGGGGTGAGTTTGGCAACCATTTTGGTTTTATTTCATAGATAAAATAAAACCCCAAGTTTACAAGCACAACGTTTTATTCGATTCTCCTCTTTGGTCTCTATAAATATTTATTTGATAAAAACGATGGAAAAAAAAGTGAATTTAATCTGTGATTAAAGAGAAGTTTTATAATCTATTAATGAGTTTCATGCTGCGTTCTGAGTGTGGTAAGCTGTACTTACCGATAGGGTTGAATCTATTCAAAGGAATTTATCAATATCAGGGAGACTCAGGTTATTTCGACACATTTTTAGCACCGCGTCTTACTACCCGATTGGGCTATATGCCTATTTACTAATTACGTTAATGGTTTTAGGGATTAGAAAGGCTATATTTATAAGAAGGGTGCCCGCATTTGCGTGGAGGGAGAGTGGAAAACCATATAGGAAAATACCCCTCAACACACCATAGCGGACTTTGAACCCCTATCACCCCGTCATCTGCGGTCTAGCTTATTGCGAGAGTGACGCCTTAAGCCACGTAGCCACCGAAGTGGGTCTGTTTCCTGTGGTTTTAAAACTATTTTTAGATTTAGAATTTCGAGCCTTTATTTGATCGACTCAAATGGTTCGTTGCGTCCGTCAGTTTGGATTTCCCCACAAAGGTGAAATGCTACGAAGCGTCCATTTCAAATTTCATCTCTCTAGGGCAATCACTTAGGGCCAATTTCATAGTCAGACTTAGTGAGCCTAAATTGCGAGTCGATACTAAATACAGGACGACACCTACCTAGACCAAAATGGAATGGGCCAGTTTCGCATATGAGACTGGCCCATTCCATTCAATTTCAGGTAGGTGACGTCTTGTATTTAGTATCGACTCGCACTTTAGGCTCACTAAGTCTGACTATGAAACTGGCCCTTAGTATTCAACCTGGGGTGCGCAAATATATCTTAGAGTATACTTAAAATTTAAAATATCATTTAAAAATAATTATTTGATATATTATTTTGGAAGTAATTTATTTATTTGGATGTAGATTATTGACTATGTATAACTTTCAATATGCTCCAACAACTTTGGGGGTACACATTTAAAAAATAATTTTTTTTAGCACCGCGTCTTACTACCCGTTCGTTATATGCTTATTAATTACTAATCACGTCAATCGTTTAGAGCTATAGGAATTAGGAAGGTTATATTTATAGGAAATGTACTAGCATTTGCGTGGAGGGAGAGTGGAAAACTATTTCGTAAAATCACCCTCAGTGCATCCGAAAGAGATTTAAACCTCGATATTCCCGCCCATCGGTAGTCTAGTTTACAACGAGAGTAGCGCGTTAGAGCACGCGGCCACCTAAGCGGGTGGTACAAAGCTGGGGGTGTACGAACAAATAAAGTTGATTACCACTGGACTAGGATATCAGGAAGTGGGAGGAAGAGCCCTGGAAGGCCAGACAGACACCGCATGAATATACAGTAGTATCTGGATAGTTCTATTCTACATTGTTTAGTTCGAAAATTTGAATAGTTCGAACTCACCATGATTCCCTGTGAAATTTATATTTAAATCAGTGGTAAATTTTTTAAACATTTAATTAGAACTTTAGAAGGAAATATTTGGATAGTTCGAAACTTATTCATTGTTAATTTTTTTTTTAGACTTTTGTATTAATTTCAAACCCACCTTAACGATCTTTATTAAATCACACGAACGTCATAATTATGAAGTCGGACTTATTGTCGGTTAAAGCAAGGAACTCTACACCGGCGGCGAGCGGGTTGCCTAGAATAGGAGATGAGTTTGCTCTGCTTTAATCGCTTCTATGTGACGATGTAATCACCTGTATTCCTTACTGTTTTAACTCTTCCAAGTTTCGTATGTTAATTTTTCCAAGTTTTATATTATGTGTTAAAATTTTCTTGTTTTTTTTTTTAAAAATATATAAAGTGTATGTGTGTTTTATATAGTAAATATAACATGTATGTGTTTGTACTTATTTACACCCATCACTGTTTCCAGCCTGTGGCCTGGGTCAGTTTTTTATTCAAGCCATATATTTTCCACTACCGGCTTGCTAGGCCTGTCGTAGCTTAATATGCCTCATAATCTCACTTAAGACTAGGACAGGCACAACATCCGGTCCCCGGCCGTTAATTTAGCAATGTGAAAGGGTAAACCCATATTTTCATCAATGATAAGTTTTCGGCCGTTCCGAGAATCGAGCCCGGGACCCTTAGCACAGTAGGCAGACAAGCTAATGACTGAGCTAAGGTGCTAGACGTGTGTTGATATGTAACCTATTTTGAGGTTATTAATTTATTGTGTATCAGCTGCCTAGATATTTATGACAATGTATAGTTCGAATTTTGGATATTTCGAGTTGTTTTGAGATATTCCTTGGACTTCAAATGAAAAAAGTTCTACTGTATATTGATTTAAGAAGACGTTGATGCCATCTACTAATTTTATAGTAAACAAAAATACATATTTTGAGCAATGTATTTTTTTTCTTCTTCCTCTAACGTTGCTCCAGCTAACCCCTTTTACTTTCTAATGAAGGGAATCCCTACACCCCTTCCCCTTGTAATCAGAGTCTTGCACCGATGGGTACGACAGCTCCGTGACGATCACAGATAATGATCGATGACAACGAATAGCTCTTAAACGCTGCCCACACTTGAGGGGGACTTTGGCGACATACGAAAATTAATTAATGCGATACTCTTTTTTTTTATTGCGTCTCATTACGCAGTCAGGGTTATCCGAATTTAATTATACTGACGGAATAATGAAGAGAAGGCGGAGTTTTGAAAAAAAAGGTAATATATAACAGATTTATTAGCAATATTTCCAGGGTCTCGTTAAAAAAAACATTTTGGACTTTTTTTTTCACTTTCTAACTGGAAAGGGTTGAGGTGGTTTTGGGATGAAGTCCTCACCTCAGGACTTTATATGTTCATGGGTTAAAGCCCAGCCGAGATTGAAATCCGTAGCAGAACTTCCTTCGGAGGGGAAGTAAATGCGTTGGTATCATGTCGATTGTGAAATGTAAGATAGATCTGGAAGGTATGTGAAAATGTCTTTTTCAGCAAAGTTGTTAGGCCCTTTCACGCTAGCTCATAAAAATTCAGTGTGGAAGGCAACGCAACGGGGATCCACCGTACTTCCTTAACTTTCCTAGCACATGAGATTACTACCAGATGGTGTAGGCAACACTAACCAGCTGAAGGCATTTTTGCATGACCAGTCCCAGATAAATCAATATCAGTATAAAGACCAACCTAAACCACTATAAAGGCACGGACGCTCTTAAATTTCAAAATGAAAGACCAAAAAGTGGGAAGGGGTTTCCTTGAAAATTTCCAAAACTAATCTAAAAAAACACTTTTTGATATGGCAGAAAATTGAAATATTCAAACAAAATAATAATCAGGGGTAAGGTAGAAATATGGGGAGAGTCACACTACACATATTTTTCAGGACAACAACTTATAAATATCAAATCCCATAAGGACCCTGCAAATACTTTTTACTTTAATTAATTTATATATAACAGATACCTCTTTTAACCATAATATAAAGTGCATCACTAGAAATATCTAATGATTGTCTAAAAATGGGAGCAAAATTTTACTGTCTCCCCTTTTCCCTTGTACCCTTCAAATATAATCTAATTTTGTACACACAGTGGTGTAAAAAGTTCCTGAATATTTAACATGAACGCTGCATAATTTGCCCAGGACTTTACTTAATTTAAAAAGTTATCTTGTCAAATGCTGCTGTGCTCATGCTAACTCTTCAAGGATTGGTGAAATTATAATATGTAGAAAATACAACAAACTTTATCTACCATCTCTCATAACTAGTTGCCGATTTCTGCGCGTCCATCACAGACTCTGCCTTAAAATACGAGTGAGGAATGCCCCTGTATACGGGAAGATACCTCAATAGCTCAGCCCACCTAGCTACAACCTATTCCTATCTTGAGTAGTTATATCCAGTCCCCCTCATTACACCCTATCCCTATCTTGAGCTAGTTCTATCAGTCCACTCATTACACCAGCCCTATCTTGGTTAGTTCATCAGTCACCTCATTACACTCTATCCCTATCTTGAGCTAGTTCTTTTCAGTCCACCTCATTACACCCTATCCCTATCTTGAGTAGTTATATCCAGTCCACCTCATTACACCCTATCCCTATCTTGAGATAGTTTATATCCAGTCCACCTCATTACACCCTATCCCTATCTTGAGCTAGTTCTATACAGTCCACCTCATTACACCACCCTATCTTGGGTTAGTTATCCAGTCCACCTCATACACTCTATCTATCTTTAGCTATTCTATCCAGTCCACCTCATTATACCATCTATCTTGAGCTAATTCTATCTAGTCCCCTTACTACACCCTATCTTTATATCTTGGCTGGTTGTATCCAGTCCACCTCATTATACCATATATTTTTCAAGTCTATTATAATGTTATCCTCCAATCTACATTCTCTTTACATAATTAATCACAAGGATTAATAATATAAATACAAACTGTAATATGGATTAATAATATAAATACAACTGTAATATTTTTTTCTGCGCCATTATGGCAACATGAGCTTCCAGTTTTTAAATAACAGCCTTTCTATGAAAACCAGACTGTATCAAGAAAATACGCTCTAAAGCAGTGGTTCCCAACCTGGGGGCCATCAGCTGAAAAAGGCTGGGAACCTCTACTTTAAAGAAATGCGTCCATTGTTCATATATTTTACTTAATTCAGGTGCCCCGCAATCTCAAAAATAATTTCCCTACTTCCTTCCCACACTATTGAGTACTTTTGTGACTGAATATATATAATTCTTTTTAAATTGAGAAATGACACCTGGACACGAGGATCGAACTTTGGACCTTTTACTTAGTACGCCAATGCTCTAACCAATGAGCTATCCAGAGATTTGTCCCGTTTGTTTTAAGACAGAGTCTGTGATGGACTTGCGAAAATCGTCAGCTACATATGAGCGATCAATTAACGACGTTGCCTAATTGGAGATTTCAAAGCTATTTTGTGATGCGGGTTGCATCTTAACTTGACACACCTTAACAGTGTACACTATCATACTTGGACGTTAATGTACTAAATAAAAAAAAGGAAAGAAAATTAAAATTTACCCCCTGAGAGGGCTCTTGTATATGTGCTGATAACCCTTTCCCTCTTCCTCTGACGAGTTTACACAGTCACTTTAATATTTGCGCCTTGAAAACATTGACGTGCTTTTTAATATTACCTCTTTCTCGTTTCCTATTCTAGATAGACATTTGCTAACAAGAACTTTTTTAATCTACATCCTGGCAGAAAGACTCCTACAGGACATTTTCTGGACCAAGACAAATAGCCTAAGTTGTATAGGTTTACAAAAATACCTTTACAGTAAATTACTTATAGATAAATAATAATTGTGTGACACTGTAGAACTATTTCTAGAATCATTGAAGAGTTTATATTTTTGTTTCAACGTTACATCTTTAAAACTCGCTGAATAAAACGTAAATACTAACATGGAAATTTGTGACCTGGTGGTCTAGGTAAGGTGTCTGATCGGCTGAGGTCGGGTTCAATCTCGGTCCGGCACAGATTTATCTGATTGCCAACCTTCTTCACCTCTGACAAGAGTGTATTAATCACAATTGTGAATGTGAGATGCCAGGCCTCCACCGTGGGTTTGGATCCACGTTAAATTGTAGGTCTTCATTCATCTTACACTTACCTACCATTACACATTAGCGTAAGTGCGTACAACCTGAACGGGTAGTAAGACGCGGTGCTAATAATTTAATAATAATATAATAATAATAATAATAATAATAATGGGAAATCCTATCTTGAAAGGCCGTGACGTCACTGGTAGGCAAAGTCGTTAAGATCACGAGCTATCAGATTACGCAGCCACCCTCGACTCGGGAGGGATATATGCTGCCAATAGTTCAATTACAACTGTACAAATGCACATATCATGATGGATTAAATATACAAGCGATTATATTTGTTTAAGTGCGACTATATCCTCATCTAAATATCATTCATCCTAATGTATAAAAGGATAGGCACAGATGGAAAACAAAACAGTTTAGTTGGATAGTGAAGGTGATTGGTTTATAATGGAAAGTGCGCACACGTTGAGAGTTGACTTAAACCTTAGCTTAAAAGTTGGGCTTAACTCCAATTAGTGTCGGATCAAACTATCGTTCACCTTTCAATTGTGAATATGAGTACATCGGAGCGCACACACTGCCGACTAAATCAGTTCGATGTTTCCCCCCCTCCACTCAAGCTTCCCTGCAACACAACAACTCCGCACTTCCAACTTCCCTAACTTTTATCCACACTCCCTATCCTCGCATACTCCCTTCGCTTCAACAACATCCATACACCGAGTCATACATGCTTTTTTTTATTCTCAAAACTCTTAAATTTTTCTATTTTCCACACTATTAGGCTACCAACATTTATAACCATATTATTACATGGCCTACCCCTTTCTTTTGATACACACACATATATTTACTACAAAACTATTTTTAACTAACTTCCTAAATTAAAGGTCATATAAAGGTGGATGGAAAGGGAAGCGAGAAAAAACCAGTGTTTTGTAGTTTATATAGCAAAACATTTTTTTGGCCAAAATAAATAAATTATTTCTCCAGTACCAAACATAATTTTAATTTTCTTCACATGGTGACCTCAAAATTTCTTGAATATATGTCCAGGGTGTTCTGGAATTTAATGAGAACATTTTCTCTTCATTTAAAAAGTTTGTTAGATAATGCCCATGTCATGATCGGATATTCAGGAACTGTTGATATAAGCATGTGAAGAAAATTAATTCTATGTTTGTACTGAAGCAATATTTTATTTATTTTGGCAAAAAAAAAAAGGTTTTGCCGTAAAAATTGCAAAAACATTAGCCTTTTCTCGCGTTCCCCTGTTATCCCACCTTAATGTCAGGATTTGGTATGAGTGTGAAAGAGGAAATATTGCAAATTAAATGAATCTTCTTGATATTCTGGAGCGAATGATTGTTAAAATTAACTCAGTATTTCCGAGTTCTTCTTTTTTATATAAATCTAATTAGTAGTACACAAACCATCTTCGATGGTTGACTAGTCTAAGGCTTCACTCTTGCAATAGACTGGATTGACAATGACGGGTTAGATAGGGGTTCGAGTCCCATCTGGTGTACTGAGGGTGGTTTCCCCTATATGGTTTTTCATTCTTCTTCCATGTAAATGCGAGCACACTTAGTCTATATTCAACTTTACATTTACCTTAATAAATTAGCGAATTATACATAGGCGTAGTGGTAAGACGCGTGCTAAAAAATTGAGGGGAAATGTAAAGCACAAATACCTGGTGGCAGTTTGGCTAAGCTTCGTGTTATAAAATCACGGTTTCGCGGTCAACTTTGGCTGTTCCACTCCTCGACCAATTGTTCATTCCCTAGTTAACCTCGCAATTCCAACCTAATAATTGTATTAAGTTAGGGGTAGTAAAACCTGGTCCCTAATAAATTTATACAACTATATCGTTCTTCTGCGCTTCTCCCCCCTCCCCCCTCCCGCTGCGCCACTGCGACCTGTTCCTGTGTGTGGGGAGCGTCATCAAAGGTTAGGTAACATAAATGAGTCGTGGTTATATTTACCGTCTGTACCTCTACAGTGGCACCCATTAATTTAGACTTAGAGTAAACTATTAGACCACAGCGTGGTTTCAAAATGGGGGTTAGTTGTCCGCTTTTGCATGTAGTATAGGCTATTTATCAAACAATATAACTAACAAAATTAGCTAGAATAATGAGCTTGCGATTTATGATGAAACGATATTTTTTTGTTATAAGTTGGTCGTTGACTAATAACACAATCATGATCAATAACAACCCTCATTTGTGGCCACAGCCATTGGTGTACCCGATAAATCAACAGCAGTTGCGTATTTTTGGGTTACACTCATTGTTTTATTCAGTGCCGCAACAAGCTTACTCGGTACTGGACTAACACTGAACACAATGTGCATGTGGTCTGGAATTATTTTATTGTTTGGAAGTATATTTTGTTATTGCTGCTGACAATGATGGCCTACTTCGTTAATATAGGCCTACACATTACAAAAGGAGTAAGATGGAAAAGTATTCTGAGACGGACACAATGATTATTGGTGGCTAAAGACTCATCTAAAACCAAGACGTCACTAGTACAATAAAAAAAATAATAACTTAAAATTAATGAAAGGAAAATGACATAAAATTTTGGTCTACCATATACTCAGTTCACTCTTCACGTATTACACTATGGTCCTATGCTATAAGCTGCACCATAGTGGAACAATGCAAGGTAAGTATTGCCATTTCAAATAAACTAAGTGTAAATTGCATCTTGATTGAAATTTTATTCGTTACTAATATAATACTTTATAGTGTAGTTATAATTAGAAATACTAGATTCCTTAAATATAAAATATCGTAAACAAATTGTGGAAACATAACAAAATTAAATGTTAAAACCATTCTTAAGTTAATATTTAGATACAAGCAGAATTAGAATATTATCTTTAAAATCCTCACTATGAATAATCTTCAACACGAACTTTTCTTATCTTCAATGATGAACCAAGTTTTCTTTTAATAGGAATTCAATAATTCTTTTAACAGTGCTTGAAAGGATTTTCCATTTCTGGAATACCTAATTCACATTACAAGTACGCTTCGGCACATGTCTCAAATTCAAAGGACATCGGAGATTACTTAAGAAAGATCAAATGGACTGAAATGAGCTTCGACACGAACTATTCTTTATACAGGCTGTGCGATAGAAACTGCGACTATTTTTTATTGTCACCACTTCTTACTACCTGTTCGGGTACTAATTACGTTAATGTTCTAGAAATTAGAAAGGTTGAATTTAGAGAAAATGTAGTCATATCTGTGTGGAAAATCATATAGGAAAAAAAAAACCACAGTGCACACTGTCACCGGTATTTGAACCGATATTCCTTATCATCAGACCATTCTATTGCAAGAGTAAAACCTTAAGACCATCAGGCCACCGAAGTGGGTTCGTATTTTTTTGTGTGTTAAACCAATTTTTTGTTTACATGATTTTATGTCACTTATTTTGATACAAAATACAAGTATTTGCAACATATTAAATTTGTTTTTATAATTTTCTTTTCAGATCCATGACTCATGATGGATGTGCAATCGTGCATGTACTATTTGTAATTACATTTTTCATCCAAAGGATAACATTTATTGATGTTAGGGAAATATTTTCAAGAAGATTTTATAAAACCGGTACTACAGACAGTACAATTTACAATAACAACAATATCGTCTTTATTTGGATGAAAGAAAAGACTAGGGGCTTTTACTTACACTTTACATATTAATAATGCATTATCATACTTATACTTATGTACTATTAATATAACAATTGAAATCTAATTTACTATATGTCTACATAAAAAGGTATCAAGGACATAGTTATTTGCATAATCATACATTTATGGACATATTAAAATGAAATAAACAAAAAAAAGTAGCTAAATAAGAGAGAAAGAGAAAAAATTTAACACATCCAATCAAACCAACACATTCATATTTAACATACATATATTAACATATTGGAGAGAGCAAGTAGTTTAACAATAAATGTCGACCTCGGCGGTCTTGAGGTAAGGTGCTCGTCTCACGAATCGATGTTTGTGGGTTCAAACCCGGCCGGGGTTGATGGATTTTTCTTGAGCGATAAAATCCTAATAAAACTTCTTTTTGGAGGGGAAGTAAAGCCGTCGGTCTTAAGTCGATTGTAACATGTAAAAGAACCTTGGAGGTTATGTGAAAATACTTTTACCGGCAAAATTGGTAGGGCCTTTCACGCTCGCTCATAGACTTTCTTGTGTGCTGATATAATTAGTTGGTTCAGAAAGTGCACATTAAATACCGAAATAAATAAATAACACACACATTTATTCCCACATTAAGAAGGCAGTCACAAAAATAACCCCTGAAGTGCTTGCAAATAAATGTGTACTTCATTACAGCTGACCTATTTGAAATTTGTAGAGCCACCGATGGGGTACATGTGGAAAGTAATAATTAAAATGTTTATCTTATTATTTTTAGATTTTATACTGTGTATTTAAAAAATACACAAGGGATCATGTCAATAATAAACTTGTTTTAAATTCACTTTTTTTTCCCCCACCAAAATAGGCATAACTTTTGGAACAGACTGTATAAAAGTTTGCAAATCTTGTTGCTCATTTTATCAATTCTCTGACATCTTTTTCGAATGATGCTTCTTTGTTGGATATTGAACATGGAAATGAGACCTGTTCAAATATTGAAGATATTTGATGAATATTATTTTATTTTCAGTTTATGAAATACATTTCCTATCTGCTATGAGATTCCATCACTCAACATTAAAGATGGTAAGTGCTGCGATTTATTTTAATATTTTTCTTGAATATGGCCTTAGCAGTTAGTCTTATGTTTACAGTGTTTATGTGTGATCTATATAGTAAAGAACTTCTTTGACAGTTATAAAATTGACTAAAACCATGTTTTTCATTTAGTTTATTTGAAGTATTCAATGTGCACTTTCTGAACCAACTGGTTATATCAGCACACGACTTAAAAACTAGCTTAAATATAGGACAGACACAACACCAGTCCTCTGCCCGTTAATTTCTTCACTATGAAAGGGGAAACCCACATTCCTCCAGTGATACATTTTCGACCATGCTGGGAATTGAACCCGGGACCTTATCTCAGTAGAAAGACACGATACCGACTGAGCTAAGGTGATTAAAATAATGATGATATATTTATAGGTAAAGTCTTGCGATATGCAGCTGTCACTATTAATAGATAATATCAAATACACAAGCATCGTCGGTTGAATGGTCTAACCCGTCACCATCATGTTGGACTGGATTACCCTTGACGGGGAGATAAAGGTTCGAATCCCGGTCGGGAATACTGAGGATGCTTTTCCACAGTTATTTTTCCTCTCTTCCTATATTCTAATGCAGGAACATTTTATCTTTATTCTAATTTTCTCATTTTTATTCCACAACTGTAATTAAAGTGTTGTTACAACATTAACAGGTGACAAATGACAAAAAATTATTACTAAGTTAATTATAATAATAAAGTAAAATGCTAGTATAAAAAATACTTTATATCAGTAATTTCTATGCATTTTGTCTCATTTTAGTTGGAACTCTTTAAGTAAGCAAGGAAAAGGTGTAAGGAAAAGACTATCTGACTGTCTTATTGGCTGTCTGAGACTCAAAGTAAACAAAGAGAGGTAGGGAAAGAATACCTGGCAGTCTTGTTGGCTGAATGGCCGGTGATAGCAGTTTTCAGCACATTGTCCTCTTGTGGTATGAGTAGCATCAGACAAGGATAGCTGTTACTATTCTAAATTTTGTGTTTATTTTGTGAAATGCTATTATTGTTTCTTTTATGCTTGTCTATTCAACTATTTAAAGTGCACTTTATACAAGTATATATGTAAACACACGTCTTACAGGCTAACTTAACATAGTAGAAGTACATCTAACACAGCATATTCATCTCTATTCTCTAGTATTTAGAGTTTAGATACCTACCAACAGCTAACATAACCTAAATACAGTGTATTTAGTACAACATAATATATTTAGAATATCAACAACATTCAAAGATCACTAATAATGTGTTACTTAGTATGTGTTGATGCCTTCTTAGGTTAAGTTAATTTGGAAGTCTTGTGAATATTTACTCTTTGAGGTTTACGTTTATCACACAAAACATAAATTAAGAGGGGACGGGTAATATCAATTTTCAAGTTCGCCAAACATAACAAATATCGAAAAGAATGTTAAAAAAGAAATGATAAACAGCAGGCACCTTATCCCACCAAACGTCAAAGAGCCAGATTTGTGTGAGTGTTTAGATATAGAACCATGTGTTGATATAGACTTCATTCGTTTATTTTCCATGCATAGAGAGTGCTGTTTTGACATCTTCTTAGAGGATCCCACACTTTGAGATGACAGCTAGGTCTGATCTAGGAAGTAAACCGGGGTGGAATGAAATCTAGAGCATCGCTCAGTCACACAAAACAGTCATACCTTCCCATTTCCTTTATTAAGGTCATTCGACAGCAACAACTTTACTACACAATTTTAACAAGTGTGTGACTATAAACCACAATTACTAGTGATTCAATGATTTCCAATCATTACAGTTCACGAGTTATAAAGGGTCAAACTTTATATTTTATGCTTTTTGCTTACTATTGTTAAGGTAAAGTAATTAATGTATGTGGCTGAAATTTATTATAACTGGACATTCATATGAGATGTAAACATTGAAATATTTATAATATGTTAAAGAAAAATAATTTGTAATATATAAGATGTTTAAAAGTGGTAAAATTAAATAATTTTTAATGATACATAAATACTTTTCTGTTTTACTTTACATCCATTACTGTTTCCAGCCTGTGGTCTGGATCAGTTCTTTACTCAAGCCATATATTTTCCACTACCGACTGGCTAAGCCTGTCGTAGCTTCGTATGCCTTATAATATAACTTAAGACCAGGACAGGCACAACATCCAATCCCCAGCCTTTAATTAATCACTGTGAAAGGGTAAGCCCACATTACACCAAAGATAAATTTTTTGGCCATGCTGGAAATCGAACACAGGACCCTTAGCTCAGTAGACAGACAAACTACAGACTGAGATAAGCTGTTGGATACTGTTCTTTTAAACAGCAATAATATTATTGTGTCTCATTTTGTAGTACACAACGTGGTTATTTGAAATTAATTAGTTTTTAACATAATTTTCTTGTTTATTTTATTAATGTGGCTAAATTGATCATTGCAAATATAAATTTGAAATGTATATTGATTTTTTTTGGTTTTAACTTTACCGGTTGTAGAATGTAGAGACAACACTGACAGTCAGAACATATTATGCCAGGCCGAGGCAGAGGGTCAGATAATCCCAACTAATGACACATCCAGGTAAAGAGGACGCCGGCTTCCTTACCTGGTCGGTGTTGCTGGAGTGGGCGGAGACATTGCTATTAGCTATCTTTTACAAGATATGTTAAATTACCAGTTAGGTTGGCACCAGGCTAGTATTTTAGTTCGAGCTGTAGTGACGACACCTCCAGAAGGCACTGGCGTAGGGTTGAGCAGCGCGGCTTGGAGGGTCAGCGGTTTGAGTTCGGTGACTTGAAGTAGGAGTTGACTTATAGCAAGACTGGGTAGCGGACGTTTTGAGTCCAGAGAGTGGATCGTAAGCCTCGCTCAAAGAGACTCGTGGACGAGACTTGTTGGTGGCCGTGCAGAGTGGATAACAAAGGATTGACTAACACAACACGACAATAATACATTTCAGGAAAGCACGATAGCATTGAGTGTGACTTTCTTGTACGATCCCTCCATTTGACTAAAGCCTCGTTTATTATGTAACAAGTTGGACCCAACATGTTGGGAGACAACACATGAGGAAAAGTAAGTTGCGTTTACTGTCGCCAACTTGTTGGACCAACATCCTGGTTCCTCTGCTAGTTTCTAATCAGTATACACATTTCTAGCCATGGATAACATGTATTACTTGCCGTTCTTCATTTATTGTGTTACCAGGAAGTGTACTCTTGCAGAAAAAAACTTAAGAAATGGTGGAGGGTTCGAAGTTTTTTGGCTAAACGTCAAATTGAAGGTGCGTACATGGGAATAATGAATGACCTACATTTTCAAAGTGGATTTGATAACTTTGTACGCATGTCATATTATGTGGATTTTGAATTCTTAGTTATACTTCTGTATCCTCATTTACGTGGTAAAATGCAAAGGAAAATTGTTGCAACTCCAGGAGAAAAATTTGCTACAACTCTGCGCTTTATGGGAGCCTTATGTATAGCCACAAAACACGTGCGTTGCCAAGGCTAGAAATCAGCCAACATGTTGGGTTGGTCGTTTATTATCTCCAACAAATGATCCAACCCAACCCAACACAACTTGTTGGCTCTGACCGGCTCTCCCAACACCAACATGTTGGCCAACATCTCCAACAAGTTGGGAATGCGTCTATATTGTAACACAGCTTGTTGGGATCGTGTTGGCCAACATGTTGTGTCACAATATAAATGAGACTTAAGTGGAAATACGTCGCCGAGCAGTGGTGATTCGAGAGGATCAGATGCGGTGTACCCTTGGACCTGGGGGTCCAAGGAGTTGGGCACAGCCAAACTTATATAAATTCAAAGAATCTAAATTCACATTAACAAATGACCTTAAGGTGGCCACCTCAGTCTGAGAGATAGTATCAATAGCTATTAGGCCACATGGTTTAAAATACAATGGTCTTTATCGTTTTACTCCTATATTATGTATGCAGTTATTCTCCCTTTCACCCTTTACCTTCAACCACAATTTTTAATGTCAATTAAAACGAGGGAAAGAAAACAAGGAAACTTCTTATCTCAAGGTAAAGAGGAAAGCTCGCTGCTACTTCTCAAATATCTTAACATTTTCTGTTATGAACCTATAAAAAATTAGTGTAGTTGTTAGAAGAAGGCTAAATCTAGAGCCCTTTTTCCTCAATCCTAGTCTCAAAGCTCCATAAATATTTTAAAAAATTCGTTGAAAATGAGCTAATTTCACATTTTCACACATTTTTTATAGTAATTAAACTCAAAATAGTAGGGTTGTTAAGAACTGTGTCGTCATGGCAAGTCAAAATAGGATTTCCCATGCCAATGTCTTTAAGTTTTAATTGATAAGTCTTAAAGATATAACATTGAAACAAAAATAAAAAAATATTTAAATATTTCTAAAACTAGTCTTACATTGTTACTAAATTATTTATTTCATTTTGTATTTTTTATAAACTTTTTTAAAATCGTCTACAATTCAGGTTATTTGATTTACTTACGAAAATGTCCTGTAAGAATATTCTTTCCAGGATGTAAATTAAAAAGTCCGTAGAATTATATGTCTATATAGAATAGGAAACAAGAAATAAATGATTTTTAAATGAAAGACAATATAGTTTAGGAGTAGATAGTAGAGTGAGTGTGTATACTCGTCAGTGGAAGAGTGGAATTGTTATCAGCAGATAAAAAAAGAGGTCTCACTGGATGAACTGCTCATTTTATTCCCTCTCTTACTATTCTGTAAATTGGTGTCTAAGTGTGATAGTACGTCGAGTTAAGATACAACCCACTTCACAGAATAACTTCAAATTCACCAAGTAGGCAAAGCCGTTAAAAAAATTTCACTATTGCATAATAAAATGGCTGATAGAGGATAACATTAGAATAGACCTGAAAGAGATAGGGTGGAGTGAGTGAGAGTATAGTTCAAAACAGGGATAGGTGGCGTACTTTTGTAAGTACGGCCATGGACTTTCGAGTTCCCAATGCCATAGAGTAATATTTTATTAATTTAATTTGTTTCCTATGAAATTTTGGAACACTCTGTACATCAGATAGCCTTTAAGGAGGGAGTGTAGTGAACACGAGCTAAGGGCAGTATTTTTGCAGTTTTTTATATCAAAACTTTTTCTTGGTTAAAATAAATCAAATATTGCTCCAATAGAAACATAGAGTTTAATTTTATTCACATGGTGACCTCAACAGTTGTTGAATATTTGTCAAGGGTGTTCTGGAAATTAATGACAAATTTTCCTCTTCATTTACAAAATGCCGTTATGCTCATGAGTCATGACAGATGTTCAACAAATGTTGATATAACCATTTGAAGGAAATTAAACTCTCACGTTTCTACTGGAGTAATATTTTATTTACTCTGGCCAACCAAAACAATTTTCTATAAAAAAAACTCCCCAAAAACCCTGCCCTTAAGAAGGAGCTTTACAGTTGAAGGGGCAGCCCGCAACCTGCATTTCACCCATTTACCCAAAGGTTATTCTTATTCTGATGATATCTCAACTATCATGAATGATAATAAAATATTTATTGTGTCAAATTTAAGGTATCAATATGCAAAACGAAAATGCCAGACTCAAATTTTAATAAAACCATGGAATAATTAGATAAAAAATTAGATATAAATGAATAAATGTGTTTGAGCTTCAAACTATTAATTGAGAAAAAAATTAAAATTTTTAACTAGGCATTTATTATCGCAACTAGTTTACGCTTGCAACAGTACAATTATAATTGGGTGTTTATATATGAAAAAACTGAGTAAACCCAAAAATACCATTTTCATGCCTTTTCGATTTAATATTACATTGGAGATAGGTCACTTTACCTCCATTCTTTTCTTGTCAAAACCCCATTAAGTACGCTTAGTTGGTTACAGAAGGGTAGAAGAGGGAGGGCTCGGTTATCTTTCAATACTCTTCTAAGACCTGAAAAGTTTCTAACAAGCCAGCACCGACACAAAGTTTGTCAGGTGCTAGTGCTGTATTGGTTGGAATGGGTAGTACTATAATTTGTACGGTGACCTGGTGGTCTAGGGGTAAGGTGTCAGACTTTTGTGCTGAGGGTCCGGGGTTCAATCCTCGGTCCCGGCACAGATTTATCTGATTGCGAAACCCTTCCTTCACCTCTGACAAGACGTGTATTAATCACAACTTGTGAATGTGAGGAATGCCAGGTCTCTACCGTGGTTCGGATTCCACGTTAAACTGTAGGTCCTCCATTTCATCCCATAATCACCCTACCATTACACATTAGCGTAAGTGCGTATAACCCGAACGGGTAGTAAGACGCGGTGCTAATAATTTTAATAATAATAATAATAATAATAATAATAATAATAATAATAATATAATTTGTTGCGATTTTTTTTTCAAAATGGTGAAAAAGAATGGGGGAAACCATCCTTCTGATCACAAAAAAAAAAAAAAAAAAAAAAGAGATGTTTGAATTTTAAAAAGTGTCGAGAAATTCAAAAGATAATGTCCGTAGAGGAGGGAAGATTAGAGAAAATACACAAGCAAATAATTTAAAAAAAATTAAAAGCAATTAAGAATGGCCCTTACAATTCACACCACTTATCACGTGGTAAAAAGTGTCAGTCTCCTCTTGGCTGGCTTGCCTTTAACAGAGAGGATGGGTTTTGAATCCCATTGGATGTATTGAGGTAGCTACTCATAAATGATTTTCCTCTCTTCCCCTACAAAAATTCAAGTACACTTTCTCTAAATTCTATCTTTCTCATCCCTATTCTATTAGTGTACATGTGCGGGTATTCCGAAAGGGTAGTAATATGCATTGTTTGTAAATGATATCTGCCCTAACTGAACTATATTGAGGGTCAAACCAAGTCATATTTCTTCCTAGGAGTGGAAACACATGCAACAATCCTACAGGTTTATAGAACATTTTAAAATACCTAGCATTCTAATCTATGCCATCTAGTAATTCCTTGACATTTTGATATTTCCATTTTAAAAAAACGACTTAAATGACGTTATTTAAAAAAATTAAACTATCTTAAAGTAAATTTGAACATATTAGACTTTAAAATTTAATAATGTCACATAAAATTTGTGTTTTTTTATTTAAGTTGCTTAGGCAACATAGTTTTTACCTATTTCCTTATCATATGATACCCACCCAAATACTCTTTATATTTATTTTATTTATTAACACCGGGTATGACTACCCGTTTGGGTTGTACGCATATGTACTAATTACTATGTTGGGTCAAGGATGAGGATGGTTATTATTTGAGGAAGTGTACCTACATTTTGGTAGAGAGCCATTTATGAAATAAAATTTATTTATATCTGTTTCTTTCACAAATGGCGTGGTTATAATTTAGGAAAGGTAGCATTTAAAGGAAGGGTACTAGCATTTGGAAGGAGGGAGAGTGTGTGGGATACAATGTCAGATACCCACACTTGCTAAATCATACTAGTTTTCGAGTACTGACATTCCTGATACAGTCGACTCAGCACAGGAAGAGTGGTAAATGACAGCTAGCAGTAGTTTTTTAATTCAGTAATTCCAAGGGAAGTATTAATTGGAAGCGTTTGATAAAACTACTTTATCATCATTTATTAAGCAAATAATAAATATTTACACATAGGTTAATTAATATGAGGGACTTTCAATCAAGGTTTGCACAAAAATAAAACTTCTGCTAGATGTCAGTTACCACCACTCACTCCTAGGGTGAAAAGACTACTGTACCTCAATGTAAACTAAAGCGCTCCACCGAGTTTTGTATGAATTATTGTCTGAGACAATCCTATCAAGAATTCTACTATATAGTGGTATGTAGTAATAAAAAAAAAGCCTTCTAGATGTCATTCCTCCAAAAATCATTGGATACTATAGTCAAGTTTTCATAAGAAGGCACTATAAAAATTAATAGATCTACTTTCATGTATGCATCCATCAGCTCACGTGACCTATAGCTGTCAATTTTAATAGATATTATCAATACTTATTAAATAACACTAATGATAGTTTATAATACAATATTTGTTAATTTTGGTCGCAAAAATAATGTGAGTGGAAAGGGATGGTGAAATAATACAATGTAAAATAGACTGGATTAGGTTTAAAATTGTTATTTTAATCCTGAAATTATAAAATAAATATAAAATAATCATAACACACAATATTATTTTTTGTATTAGGCCATAATGTTAATCAATGACTTAAAGGTTCCAGAACGTTCAACTTTACAAGTCAAGACACAACCACAATAGATTGTACTCGTACCTATGCCAAAAGCCTGAATTTGAAATTAAAAACAACACAGTAAATATTATCCCCGTGAGGTCTAATTCATCAGTCTTGGTTTGAATTGGTCAGCGTTAACAAAGAGGTCAAGGTTCAAAACCTAGCCAGTTGCGCTGGGAATAATTATCATCCTGCAAATTTTACTGTTATATTTACATTAACCTCTCACCTCATCCCTGTTACAATGCACTCAAACTACCCTAATCCAATTAGGTCATCAAAAGGTCTGGGTAACAATATACTAGAGTGCCAATGACGGAGAGAATGGGGCTCGAATCCCTGAATGGCTATACTGAGGGTGTATTTTCTCAAGTAGTTTCCAACTTTCCCTTAGCGCAAATGCTGGTCACTTCATCCATATGCAACCTTCCTCATAACTAACACACTAGCGTAATTAGTACATAATGTGTATAACCCGGGTGGGTAGTAAGACCTTGTGCTAAACAAAAATCTTAATAAAATGTAATGTACATTTTAAAGTGTACAAAACACCTAGATAACACCCGCTCAGGTTATCCGAATTTAATATCGCCAGTTGAGTAGCTGGAGATAAAGGTGAAATTTAAATTAAATGTACTTACATTTGCGTGGAGGGAAAGTGGGATACAATTTTGGAAACACTCTCATTGCACCTATCTGGAATTCGAACCTTGACCTTACTGTCACCAGAAAACCAGAACCCGATATTTAGTCCACGTGCCTATTGATCGGAGTATAAATTATTTTCCATATGGTACATTTAAAGTGACTCGACCAAACAGGCTGTTTTTGGTCCAATATGATCAATTATTTTGATCAAATAAAAGGTGTCTCTTGTCTAAACTAAATTTGGTTCATCAATTCAATAGTGGTTACAATTCAAGTGTTAACGGCTATTTTTGCTATGTTTAGGCGTTCATAGGAAAAAGCTACTAATTTATAGGAGCCAACTGTTTGTTTAAAAAAAATTGTGTGCAATGAATATTAAAATGTAACCATTAGATTTTATGGATATTTTGAGTTCAAAAAGATTCGAACTATTGAGTACAAATTTGGAAGAAAAACACAAAAATACGGTTGTTCATTCAATTTTAGCGGAATTTTACTTTTTGTAAAGTATCAAACTGGAATATAAACATGTCAAAGTGAACCTGTCACTTGAAATATTAAACAAAAAAGAAATATATATTTTTAATTAATTAATTATAAGTAATATGCTACTTTAGTAGTGCGTTTAGAATTATTTGTACTTTATAAACAAACATGTGTGTTTGGGGTTAGTTTTTGAAGTTATTTAAATGCATAGCAAAATGTATCAAATAAAATGTATTATTCATGTTTGTTACATTAAATTCAATACTTTAATGAATAAATGCATCCCTAGTTCTGTAACCACACCATTTTTTTTTTGATACCTACCTATTGTTATTACATTATTTTAAATATGGATTATATTTGGAGAAATTTAAATGAATGAATATCTAAAATAAATATTACTCTTTTCTTTTACGGGAAGTTGACAAGTAGGTAGAATTACTATCCTCAAGAAAAGGAAATATATTTCAGGTGGTTCCGCGAAACTAATAAGCTGTAGCTCAATGCCAAAGTTCAACATCCCCACCCAACTCATTTACTCTCTTTCTTTTCAGTTGTCCACAAACCTAGGGTGTCTGAGACCTTTCAAGGCAGAAACTACCTAACCACCATTTACAAGTTGCCTTTAAATTTGAAGGTCATTTCAATGTTATTTGCAAGTAAACCTCATTCTTAACCCTTGTTTTCATTATTCCCACCTAGGACCAGATTAAGGCCTTTAGATGTCTTAAGAGCTTAAATGATTATGGTGTCCCCCCCCCCCCCCACATGTAATTAAAATAAAAACAAAACTAAAATCTCACATTTTGAAGTGACACACAAAATACACGTGTGTTGAAATTAAAACATCTTTTTTTCTAGATTTTCTGACTGCAAAATCCTGTCCAAGTGCGTTGAAGCGTGTCCGCTGCCATGTACAAGAGGAAAAGTGAATCAGGTCAGCCGTGATACATTAATTATTGTTCTCTGAGGTTTTTTAAAAAAAATTGTTTTCAGCTGTGGAAAAAAACGTTCTGCGGAACAGTTAGTACTCATCAGTGTTAGGAAAATACTTAGTGCAATCTCTACATTTGGAAATACAATTTGGATTCCATCAATCACTATTAGGTCAAGAAGAGCAAGGTGACTGAGCTTCATATTTTTTGTTTGCCATAATGGTCACAAACAGCAGCCAACACTTTCTTGGCCAGCCTGTATACAGCCGTACGTGACAAAGAGGTAAAGTCGGCGCGGAGTTTGTGTTTACATTAAAATGATAGTTCTGGCAGTAGATCATATAGGGGATGCGTTGTGTTGGTTTATATAGTTAAGTAAGAAAAACAGTATAAATTTAAATTGTTATTTTGCTGCGCTAACTTGCTTCTATTGCTTAAATTAATATGTGACACTTGTAAGTTATATTTTGGCCGTCAATAGATTCATCAATTATTAGGTTGTTTAAATATTAATCATGAATGTACACTACATATATTATTATTATTATTATTTAGCACCGCGTCTTACTACCCGTTCGGGTTATACGCTTAAGTACTAATTACGCTAATGGATTATGAATTGGGAGGGTTGAATTTAGAAGAAGTGAACCCACATTGGCGTGGAGGGAGAGTGGAAAACTATTTAGGAAAAGCCACCCCAGTTCACCCGATCGAGATTCGAACCTCGATCTCCCCGTCCTCGGCGGTAGAGCTCAACACGACTAGCGCGTTAGCCCACTACGCCACCGAGGCGGGTGCGCGCGATAGTAAATGAACACAAGTCCTCAACTTGGGGAATTTTAAATAAAAATTATTCCAGCCCGTGTCATGAATGACCAGAGCCAAAACAGAAGCAGTGGTGAGCCCAACTCCCTGTTTGTAAAACTAATTAAAACACTACACACAGAAGCTTCCAGAAAATCAAAAATACAAGAAAACAGTCCTATTGGTAACCTCCTAAGACATGGACCAAGTAAATGTTCTCCTGTACCGTTAAAAAAAAACTTTTCCCTGACCATGTCTGTATGGCCCCAACAACAAAACACTTCAATCTCTCAAATTAGGGGCTGGGGTTTATTCACCACCCTGCTAGAAGGTAATTGCCCTGGCTGAAAAGCCGCTAATGTGTATATGATCCCTTTAAAAAAATCTTAATTTTTTTATTGGTAAATAAAACTGTGCATGCATACGGCAGTGGAACTGTTGTAGTTATCCATAGAGATTGATGTTCAAGTGAACAGAATACGAATCAATTAGATTTTGGGAACTTTGTGAATATTGTTCGTCAGATAAGTGCTTGTCTTTAAGAAAAGAAAATCTATTTAATACTTCCTTGTGCACCTCACAACTCCTCATCATGTAAGCTTCAATTGAATCAATTATAGCGTAGAAAGTACAATACATACGCGACATTTTTCTCGATGATTCAATTCTGTTTCTGGTGCAATTCAATAATTTGCCTGTTTATTACTGATTCTCTTACGAGTCTGGGCTTCTTTGTAATTAGCATCAGGCCAGATTATGTTTTGCTATCTTCGAATTTTTCAAAATCATTCCTCAATGTAGGGAAGGGATCTGCTAGTTATTGATAGAGGTAGGCACATGTTCTCAAATCCAATTATTTTTCTTGAAGGGCTTGACTTGTGCGGTGATAATGTTATAAGATTTCATTCCACACGGTCAACATGAATACAATCTCTAGTTCATGTATCTTGTTTGAAAATTTAGTCTTCGGGGAAATCTGAGCTGCGCACCAAAATGTATGTCGTTATTGTTTCTCGACTGATACAGCAGACGCCCATCTTTTAGTGTTGTGAGCCCCCAGTTTTGGAATTCCGATAACCCTAGAGAAAACCCACAGGGAAATAAATCCCCCCCCCCCCCCCCCGCTAGCGCTAAGTGCTAATTTTTTCAGCAGCAAGACAGCTGACAGATTTAGTGGAAAAATAAGCTTCCGTACTCTGCCACACGTCAGCACCACTTATAATTCGCAATGTGTAAACATTTTTCATCTATTATCTTATCGAAATCCGGTAGAGTTCAGATACATATATCCATTTGATTCTTTCTTTGAAATACCAATTCATTCAAAACACATTTATCATTTTTGGTGCCCCCGTTTTGCTGGTGCCTTAAGCTTAGTCTGGTTATGTGTTAATCCAGGATTGCTTCCATTTTAAGTTAGATTAGCCTACTTAAGCTTCCACACCGAACGTTTGGACCTAATGCCAAGAGCTGTAGTACTATATTTATCTAACGGAACATATCCATACACGCTAATAATCACCGCATCATATTTTATGCCCATCAGAATAGTTAATCCAGCTTAAACCCCTTGTTGAAGCCAGGGTAGTTTAATAGTCTCATAAACCACCCCAATATCTGGCTCTTACTGTGTTAAACTAACACACTGTTCCCACGAAACGCTGTTATTATAATATCAAGAGAGGCACGCCACTAAACATCTGATCATACTATCAAAATACCATAGGAATATCGTCTCTACCCCCTCCTCTGGCTCCAGGGAAGGGGGGAGGTACACCCTACCCTTAAGGGCATTCGAAAATAGAAAATTTTACTATGATTTTTAGAGTCTAAAACATCTTGGCAGAGTATTTAACATAGGTGAGTATGGGGCAGTAAATGTCTCAGCCATTCCAGCAACACCGAGCAGGTAATTAAGCCGGCGTCCGCTTTACCTGGGTGTGTCATTAGTTGGGTTTATTTGACCCTATGCCTCGGCATGGCATATTATGTTCTGCTGGTCGGTGCTGTCTCTACAATCGGTACAGTCAAAATAAGACATTTCAAATCTCTGTTTTCAATAATTATTTCAGACACGTTATTAAAATAAACGAATAGAATTAGATTAAAAAATCTAAATAACGACATTGTGTACTACAAAATGAGATAAATTCAAATTACTGGGTATAATAGAAAAGTATTTATACATAATTAAAAATTATATAATTTTACCACTTTTAAACTGCCGGTACATTAAAAATCTCTTTAACTTATAAATATTTAATCCTGTACACCTCATATTAATGTCTAGTTATACTGAATTTCAGGCCCATACATTACTTTACCTTAACAATGGCACGTAAAAAACATAAAATAGGAAGTTCGATCTCTTAGAACTCGTGAACTGTAATGATTGGAAATCATTGAGTCACTATTTATAGCTTACACTTGTTAAAATTGTACAATGACTTTTCTACCGTCGAATGACCTAAACGCAGCAACCAGGACTATGAAGGAAGTCCAGAACCTTGCCTTAGGGATAGTCAGGCACAGGATTAGCCCGATTTTCTTGCAAATAGCCACCTTGAAGGCCTTTTATTCTAACATTAACCCTACTCTATAATAGGATTCTGGTAGGAAAAAAGGCCTTTCAAAAGGCTATTTGTAATAAAATCGAGCTATAGGGATTGTTGGAAACCGGAATAGCCCAATTTTCTTACTAAGAACGATCTGGAAAGATTTTTTTCCCTTCCAGAATCCCACTTTAGACGCTATAATAGTCTATCAGAAACTCAACGCCAGAAACCAAGTTGGTTACTAGGTGGTGCTGTCTGACAATATTAGAAAGAAAAAAAAAAGACGCGTGAAAAGGTTAATATTTTTGCAGTTTTCATAGCAAACATTTATTAAAATACAATAATCTCCAACAGAAACATAGTTTAATTTTCTTCACACGGTGATATAAACTCTTCTTGAATATTTGGCATGAACATAGCAGCATTAGATGACAAACTTTTTTAAATGAAGAGAAAAAGTTGTCATGAAATGTCAGAAAACCCTTGACAGGTATTCAACAACTTTATTTTACTATTCTTTATTTAGCGTATGGCATTATTGACCGAGAGGAACATGCCATCCAGTTTGGTCGCCTGTATGTAGATAATTTGCTGCTCTGATGTCACAGAGCGTTGTGCAGGGCACACCTATGGAGGTTGTCGACACGTACTCGTAATTAGATGATGTGATGTTAATTGAATATTAAGGTGTGAGCCAGTGGAAGTCTTAAACCTAACTTAAATCTTATTTACCAACCCCTGGTGACCGTTTGGATAATTCCCCTTAAGAGAAAAATAAACACCCACGGTACCAGCATGGAATCGATTCCAGGACCCTTAGGTTCGTATCCAGGTGCATTTACCACTATACCATGAGGAACTGTTGATATAACTATGTGAATAAAATTGGTTGGGACTGTACTTACCTCGTAAGAATAATCCTGTCAACCAACCGCATGAAACCACTGCTCCATTGACAGGCCCCGTTCAACTGTTTCGACTTGTGGAGGATGGTGAGCCATCCGTTCAGCGTCACTTGCACCGAGGTTGCTATCCTGGTCTAGTCTGTTGATAACGTTTCGTTCATTGGTTTCTTTCTGCCCACCTGTCCACGTCAGACTGCATTGGGTCGCATTCTCAGAACATTGCTAGACGGCAATTTACTAACACATATGTAAATATACACTAGAAAACAAAGGCTATGAGCTGTGACTACAATTTGGTACTTTGAGGCATGCAATCAGGAATCTAATCAGGGTCTTGGGTGTCAGTTCTAACACTTAACCAGCTCAAGGAGGCTAACAAGAGATTCTCACAACTTGCAGCCTCATTCATCGGTCTCAATTCATCTGTTTCACCCTCGTATCACGAGGAAAAGGGATGTCAAATGCATCCTCTACCTCATAAAACAAAATAGGCCTACAAGTTTGTTGCGTCCCATATGATTAAGGTTCTTGCCATCGCCGCTAGAGTACGACTGCACTGTAAGTATAGACGGGACTCTTAACCTTGCAACGTACCGGACTGTCGATGATTGTGTGTGTCGTGAAATAAAGCAAAACACAAATATACATAGTTACTATATAAATCAACAAACAAAAACAACTGAACCCTGAAGCACGCCAGCCCAGACGCGTCTGATTTGGGATGATGGCGTTCCCAAAGGTTTGTAGAGAAGGTACGACGAAAAAAAAAAGAATAAAAAAAGAGCCCAGTCATTGAAATGGAGCCAAAGGCCACCTACTCTCCCTCCACTTATTGGTTGGTGTCCTTAGCAACCGAGCCATTGAAACAGACGACTCAGAGGTTATGAGACGGATGATCTTTTAAGTGGTTTGGGAATTGATTGACGTATCACTCAACTTTCCATATGAGCAGATCCGTTACCCGCTTTGGCAGTCGAACGGTCTCCATGGGCAAATTACTTCCCACTGACCGTATGCGGAACGTCACGTATTTTTATGCGGCCCACAAACTATAGCATTTATTATGTTATTTAAATAGAAAAAAAATGACATTCGGACACGAGAATCGAACCCGGTACCTTTGGATTAGTACGCCAATGCTCTAACCCCTGATACATCCAGAAGTTGCCCCTTGCCCAGGGCCATTCTTCAATCATATTTTAAGGCAAAGTCTGTGATGGACGTGTGGACAGTTGTCATCAGACTATTAACAGCAAAAAAGTACTTCCGAGTCGAAGGTAGCTGCTTTATCCGATAGCTCATGATCTTAATTGATCACACATTTGTAGCTGACGATTTCCAAACGCTCATAACAGACTCTGCCTTAAAATATGAGTGAAGAAAGACCCTGCGCACGGGACGTATCCTAGATAGCTCAGTGGTTAGAGTACTAGACGTACTTTAAGCCAAAGGTCCCGGGTTCAATATTCCTGTTTTACAGGTTTTATTTGTCAAATTTTTCAGAATCTAATATTTAGGATGCGGCTATAAACTGTAGCTATCAAATATAATAGCTTGGATATTTTAATCTTTTTCAATCTATAATAATAGAAGGAACTGTTTGTATGGTTGTGTGTTGGTTTGTGTGCGATGCCCAGCCAAATCTACGGCACGGAAGATTGAAATTTTTAACATAGATGGACAGAAAGAGGGTCCGAATGCACCTCGAAGGCGGATTTTTAAATTTTTAACTAGCTTTTTAATAAGACTATTTCTAACAAATTTTCGAAGAAAGTATTGTTAATCTGGTTTAGAATCACGTTTCAGAGATAACTGTGATAAAAATATGCCGCATCCTTCTCGGGAAAAAAAAAAGTGTACAAAATCGACCGTAATTCTAAACAATTTTTATGTGTGGAATGGGGGGGTGGGGGGTGGGGAGGCTTAATATATTCTTACACCACAGTGGCTCAAGGGCAAAGCCGTGCGGGATTGTTAGTATAACATATATCAACAAAAAAAAGTAGTGCTAAAAATACCAGATCTAAAAACACATTCTTATGGAAGAATATATAATTTCTATTAAACACACCGATTAGCACTTACAAGCAGTTTTAAGAAGCTCAACTACTAAATTCACACAAGAAATCATGGAAGATTAAAAAAAAATTGCATTCGTAAATTTTTTAGTTTTATTGAAGAATCACTTATTTTTTATATTGTCTCCCTTTTTGATGTATATTTATATATAGTTAATTGAGACCACAAAAAAGTTATTTGATGCCCATTCTTATAATTAAATTCTCAATTCGGCCCTTCAAATTCTCCCAGGCCTGGTCTACGGCGTCACTTTCACAATAGTATAGTCTGCCGATGACGGGGAGATCAGTTGTAATATAACGAGGGTGGTTTTTACTAAATAATTTTACACTCTTCATCCACGCAAATGTGAGTACAGTTCCTCTAAATTCAACCTATCACATCCCTAGTATCTTAGCATATTATTAATGAGAGTATAACCCAAACGGTTAGTGAGACGGGTGTTAAGGTGCGGCAGAAGGGATGCACGAGTAATTTTACACTTTTTATACCATTACATTTTATTGGCCAAAATAAATCAAATATTTCTCCAGCAGAAACATAGAGTTTAGTTTTATGCACATGCTAATATCAACAGATCTTGAATATCTGTCAAGGGTGTCCTGGAATTTTATCAAAACTATTTAAATAAAGAGGAAAAGTTTTGACAAAATTCCAGGACACCCTTGACAGATATTCAAGGTCTGTTAATATCAGAATGTGCAGAAAACTAAACTCTATGCTGCTACTGGAGAAATATGTTATTTGTTTTGGCAAAATATTTCAATTCTATAAAAACTGTAAAAATATTTTTGCTCTCTTCGGCCGCACCTTAAAAAAACAAACAAAAGACAAATAAATAAAACAACTCGTTATCTGCATTGGTGGAGCACGCCTACTAAACGTCAAGCTAATATAGTTCGATGGGGGGAATGAGTTAATGCTCAGTTATCGACTGGACGTATTTTTGTTTTGTTTTTTTAACCAAATAATTTCTCGATTTCCCACCACGCAAATACGGGTGCATTTACTATACAATTGTTACCTTTATAATACTTTACCAGATTAGTGAAGATATGTGACTATCCCGGATGGATAATTTAACATGCGGTGCAAGGCAAAAAAAAAGTTGACTTTTATGAGAGCTATTTATAAAAAGGATTTGTTGGTTTTTTTTTGCAGTAGCTGTAAATATTGGGATAGCTGCGTCATCATTTCACACGTGCATCTATAACTGAATAGTCGCTAAAAGAACCTTATTTGACAACTGTGAATCCTATTAAATATAGTCCGACAACTTAGTTCAGTAGATAGCGTGTCTGTCTACTGAACTAAGTGTCGCGAATTTGTTTCCTGGCTTGTCCGAAAAATTTGTCATTAGTAAAATTAAGATTTTCCCTTTCATATTAATGACTTAACGGCCAGGGGCTGGGGGTTATGTCTGTTCTAGATTTGAGTTAATATATAAGGGGCCGTCGTCCTTAAATCAATTATGGCTTTTTTTCACGAGTTTTGCCCTCCCACCCTCTCACTTTCCACGTTAAGGGATCGTAAATTTTCCGTCTCCCCCTCACCACCCCCTTCTATATCTTACGAATTTATTTTTATGGTTTGTTGAATTAAATTACTTTAATTGTTTGGTTATTTTTAGACATATGGAATGGTAATAGAGCGAGTGATGCTAATTATGTTTCTAAAAAACAGTTAAAATTAGTAATTAAATTGATCAATTAATGAAAATGAAACATTTAAGAATGTTCTTTTTTTTTTTCAAATTCGGTCTCACCATAAATATTGATAAAAAGAGGGGTTATGACCCCCTCCTTTTCGTAAGCAAACATAAGAAAATAATGAATACACTACCCCCCCCCCCCAAAGAAAAAAAACTCTTACGAAGATTAAGGATGGTCCTTAAGTTATGTTCTGATCTAATCGTTCGGTTAAGAAATTTCACTTTTAAGTAACTCTGGTAAAATAAATCATTATTAAATTTTATTTCTTGTATTAATACGCCAAACCATGTGTTATGCACCTGTCAATTTCCTACAACAGGAAGATAAATATAAAAACTTTTATGATCTTGGCAACTCCACATTTACTTTTTAAACCTTCCAAACCGCATCGTTGGGCTACGCGGGCCAAGACACCGACCTCACGTGGCTTGGTTTATATGGGATGGGTAGGTTGTGGTTCGAGTCCCAACTGGGTATTCTGAAAGTGGGTGTTTCTCTCATGATACGCAAATGCAGGTGCATTTCCTGTAAATCTCACCTACCAAATCACTAGCCTATTCACTCAATAAAATGCGTAATATACAGATGGGCTGTAAGATGCGTTGAAAAAAATATGTTAAGGGCCTTGGGCTCTATCTAGGCAGGGGTAAAAAAATGACCATAAGTGAAATTGCTGTCTCGCATTGTCCAGTGATAACTTGACTGCTGGGAGAATGGATTTTTTATCTGGTTTGTAGTCGTGTGTTGATATAACCAGTCGGTTCAGTAAGTGCACGATAATTAGCTCAAATAAAAAACAAATTTTAACATTTATTTCTTTAATTCTAGCTCAGTGATCGGCCACCTTTTTAAACTCCCGATAGACTTATAAACATATCAAAGGTCCAGCGAATTATCCACCATTTCTCCACTTTACTTTTTGTTAGTTTTTAGTCCACACAACTTATATTAATTTTAATGTTGTGAGAAATAAATCAAATGAAAGTTAAGTTAATTATTAAAATAAGCTTGTTAATAATGGTTATATAATATTTGACAAGCAGTAAAAACATACATTAAGGCCAATAGAGTAATTTACAATATTGAGAGCCATAAAAATTTGTACCTAAAGTTAAGTTAGAAATAAATTATAACTTTTTTATCCACCGCGTCTTACTACCCGCTTAGGTTATACGAATATGTACTAATTACACTAATGTGTCAGGGATTAGGAAGGTGGAATTTATAGGAGGCGTACCAACGTTTGCATGGAGGGAGAGTGGAAAACCATTTAGGAAAACCACCCATAGTACACCAACGGGATCGAACTATGATCTCCCTCTTGGCAGTCGAGTCTATTGAGAGAATAGCGCCTTAGACTAAGCAGCCACCGAAACAGGTTAAAAAAATAATTAGGTTCTTATCAAATGTATAATGATTCCATATAATGGATAGTGTTAAGTTTTTTGTAAAACTATTATAATATTTTATATTTTGATATATGAATGATACTAGAGGATTAAGTTTGATTATTTTGATATTATCGCTAGTGAAACCAGTTAAAACAATTATTAATATTATTTGAGGTATTTGACGTGCACTTTCTGAACAAATGATTATATCAGCACACGAGAATTTCTATGAGCAAGAGTGAAAAGGCCTACCAATATTGCCGGGGAAGGTATTTTCACATACCTTTCATGGTTCTCAGGGTGCCACAATCTTAACAATGTAACACAGCCCTATTACTCCTCTTCTTTCATGGTTCTCAGGGTGCCACAATCTTAACAATGTAACACAACCCTATTACTCCTCTTCTTTATGGTTCTCAGGGTTCCACAATCTTAACAATGTAACACAGCCCTATTACTCCTCTTCTTTTATGGTTCTCAGGGTGCCACAATCTTAACAATGTAACACAGCCCTATTACTCCTCTTCTTTCATGGTTCTCAGGGTTCCACAATCTTAACAATGTAACACAGCCCTATTACTCTTTTTCTTTCATGGTTCTCAGGGTGCCACAATCTTAACAATGTAACACAGCCCTATTACTCTTCTTCTTTCATGGTTCTCAGGGTGCCACAATCTTAACAATGTAACACAGCTCTATTACTCTTCTTCTTTCATGGTTCTCAGGGTGCCACAATCTTAACAATGTAACACAGCCCTATTACTCTCTTCTTTCATGGTTCTCAGAGTGCCACAATCTTAACAATGTAACACAGCCCTATTACTCCTCTTCTTTCATGGTTCTCAGGGTGCCACAATCTTAACAATGTAACACAGACCTATTACTCCTCTTCTTTCATGGTTCTCAGGGTTGCCACAATCTTAACAATGTAACACAGCCCTATTACTCCTCTTCTTTCATGGTTCTCAGGGTGCCACAATCTTAACAATGTAACACAGCCCTATTACTCCTCTTCTTTCATGGTTCTCAGAGTGCCACAATCTTAACAATGTAACACAGCCCTATTACTCCTCTTCTTTCATGGTTCTCAGGGTGCCACAATCTTAACAATGTAACACAGATCTATTACTCCTCTTCTTTCATGGTTATCAGGGTGCCACAATCTTAACAATGTAACACAGCCCTATTACTCCTCTTCTTTCATTTGGTTATCTCAGGGCCACAACTTAACAATCTAAAAAACTATATATACTTCTTTTTTATTTCAGGTTCACAACATTAACAATGTAAACACCATTCCTCTTTTATTCATCAGAGCTTCGAAAGAAAACAATTAAAAGCACATATCCTGCTTTATGTTCCATAAATTTAATAACAATTAAACTCAACCATTTTTATATTTCTGGTCAACAGTGCCACAATCTAACACATGTAACACAGCCCTATTACTCTTCTTCTTTCATGGTTCTCAGGGTGCCACAATCTTAACAATGTAACACAGCTCTATTACTCTTCTTCTTTCATGGTTCTCAGGGTGCCACAATCTTAACAATGTAACACAGCCCTATTACTCTTCTTCTTTCATGGTTCTCAGAGTGCCACAATCTTAACAATGTAACACAGCCCTATTACTCCTCTTCTTTCATGGTTCTCAGGGTGCCACAATCTTAACAATGTAACACAGATCTATTACTCCTCTTCTTTCATGGTTCTCAGGGTGCCACAATCTTAACAATGTAACACAGCCCTATTACTCCTCTTCTTTCATGGTTCTCAGGGTGCCACAATCTTAACAATGTAACACAGCCCTATTACTCTTCTTCTTTCATGGTTCTCAGAGTGCCACAATCTTAACAATGTAACACAGCCCTATTACTCCTCTTCTTTCATGGTTCTCAGGGTGCCACAATCTTAACAATGTAACACAGATCTATTACTCCTCTTCTTTCATGGTTCTCAGGGTGCCACAATCTTAACAATGTAACACAGCCCTATTACTCCTCTTCTTTCATGGTTCTCAGGGTGCCACAATCTTAACAATGTAACACAACCCTATTACTCCTCTTCTTTTATGGTTCTCAGGGTTCCACAATCTTAACAATGTAACACAGCCCTATTACTCCTCTTCTTTCATGGTTCTCAGGGTTCCACAATCTTAACAATGTAACACAGCCCTATTACTCTTCTTCTTTCATGGTTCTCAGGGTGCCACAATCTTAACAATGTAACACAGCCCTATTACTCTTCTTCTTTCATGGTTCTCAGGGTGCCACAATCTTAACAATGTAACACAGCCCTATTACTCTTCTTCTTTCATGGTTCTCAGGGTGCCACAATCTTAACAATGTAACACAGCCCTATTACTCTTCTTCTTTCATGGTTCTCAGGGTGCCACAATCTAAACAATTTAATAAACAATGAAATAAGATACATCAGTTCAATTCAAACTAGTATGGATACTTGCTAGACAAATTAGTGGGTATTTCAGAAGTCAAACACTAACACTAACCTCAATGTCCTCATTTCATCAGTCAGAGCTTTCGATAAGAAAACAATAAAATGTTGCCTAAAATTCATTGTATTTATGCCTTCAAAATTTAATAAAGTCCTAATCAAGGCATTGGCTGTACAACATATGATAATTTGAATAACAAAACTGCGACAGTCTAGCAGCCACGAGAGTCACAACTAAAACCCCTAACACTCCCTTGTGTGACGATCCTGATCATATGGACGAAAAATTGTGTCACTTGATGTATTATTTACGAGTTTATAAGGCTCCAAGCTCGACTTTAATGATGAAGTAATTTTTCTTACACGATCAATTGAAATTTGCCATAAGATCTCCGATCGCGATCGACCAGTTGTTGACCCTTGTTCTAACTTCTTATATTAGATCTGATTTATATTTTAAGGACCTTGATACATAAACAAAAATTTCACCAAAATACGAGGGTCGTGCAGATAGAATTTTTATTTATTCAACGAAACAGTTTATAACAAATTTAAATGGCGTGGTGCACTGCACAGACATTCTCGCTATTTTATATAAATTATACTTATTCATAAGATATGTGAAACGAATTTTATATACATTGTTATGTAAATATAATGAGAATCGTATTTCACCAAAGAGCATACATGAAATAATAACCACTTTTACCGAAACATATGATATATTTTGTGCATTTTCAAATCACAATTTACCTGCTTCGGTGGAACGCGTGGTCTAACGCACTACTCTTGCAGTATTATTATTATTATTATTATTATTATTATTATTATTATTATTATTACTAGCACCGCGTCTTACTACCCGTTCGGGCTATACGCACTTACACTAATGTGCAATGGTAGGGTGAATGTGATATGAAATGGAGGACCTACAGTTTAACGTGGAATCCGAACCACGGTGGAGGCCTGAAATTCCACACATTCACAAGTTGTGATTAATACACGTCTTGTCAGAGGTGAATGAAGGGTTTGGCGATCAGATAAATTGTGCTGGGACCGAGGATTGAACCCCGGACCCCCAGAACAGAGGTCTGACAACACCTTACCTCTAGACCACCAGGTCACCCTACTCTCGCAGTAGACTAGACTGCCGATGACGGGGAGATTGAGGTTCGAATCTCGGTCGGGTGTACTTAGGGTGGTTTTCCCCAAAATTGCTTTCCACTCTCCATCCACGCAAATATGGGTGCACTTCCTTTAAATATATAACCTTCCTAATCCCTAAAACCATAAGTGTAGTTGGTACATAAGTGATAAGAGTGTAACCCGAACGGTTAGTAAAACGCGATATTAAAAAACTTTCCAACTTCCTAAACTTTATTTGAAAAACATATTTGCCTACAAATAGGAAAATTTTGATTTTATAAAATACAATTTCAAATAAAAGTTGTTTATTTGCGAGAACCGTACAACTTTGCAAAGAGATGCGGAGATATGATCTAAATGGTAGATTTCCGGCTATGTAAGGCACCCTCAAAGTCGTTTCCATGAAGAAATGCGACGCACCATTTTATTTTGTAATGTTAAACCGTCTATATAAGAGTTTCAATCAAAATACTTAGAGAACGATACCAAGCAAATTGATTTCTTATCTTTTCACCCAGAAGTAAACTACCCTTAATTCTAGGGTTGAATTTTTATTTTTATCACCACGTCTTATTACTCGCTTGGGCTATACACTTATAAACTAATTACGCTAGTGGTTTTAGGGAATAGGAAGGTTATATATTTATCGGAAGTACACCCGAATTTGCGGGGTGGGAGAGTGGAAAACCAGTTTGAAAAAAAACCACCTTCAATACACCCGACCGAGATTCAAACCTTGATCTCCCCGTCATCGGCAGTCTAGTCTACTGCGAGAGTAGCGCGTTAGACCACGTGGCTACCGAAACGGGTAGCGTTATATATCTAATTAAAAAAAACCTTTGGTGAACCTTATGAAAACGCTATATAAAAGTTTTAGACCCGCCTCGGTGGCGTAGTTGGCTAACGCGCTAGTCGTGTTGAGCTCGACTGCCGAGGACGGGAGATCGAGGTTCGAATCTCAGTCGGGTGAACTGGGGTGGTTTTTCCTAAATGGTTTTCCACTCTCCCTCCACGCAATGCGGGTTCACTTCCTCTAAATTCAACCTTCCACATTCCTAATACATTAGTGTAATTAGTATTTAAGCGTATAACCGAACGGGTAGTAAGACGCGGTGCTAAAAAAAAATTAAATTAAAAGTTTTAGCCTGATCGGTAAAATGGTTTCGGCTCTAGTCCGAGATACAGACAGACAGACGGGCGGTATTGCAAAAACAACTTTTTTAGGTTCGGGGGGTCATGAAACGTCAACATTCATCAAAATCTCGAATCCGATTTGTTTGACATTCAAAATACTTTTACTCTCGTTCTACCCGAGGAGATTGCCAGAAAGTAAAATCAAAACCACCCAAACTATGTTGAAAGTTCTTAAGAGAATTCCAATCAATTTTATTTAACACCACCAATCAAGAAACAAATAGATCACGACGAACAAAAAAAACAAAACAAAAAAACCCAGAACATAAACAAATCACCAAAGAAGAAATAATTTAAAAAAAATATAATCCAACACACGTTAAAGAGTAGGAACGTCAAATATCGTGATGCGCCTGCGCAAAGACGTGTCGCGTGACGTCAGCGAGCCGTCCACGCGATGGGCCTTACCTCTCTCACTAGAAGGCCAGTTATTCGCGGACATAGCAACGTAACACTCATGCTAAAAAGGGTTGCGCGTAACGGGACCGGTTCGTTAGTTTACCGTGGTGCACCGTTAAATTGATATAAAACTTTTCTTTTAATTTCCTACGCTATTTAAAAAAAAATATGTTTTTCAGGGGGACTATTGAAGTGTTACTAAAATGACCACATGTCACAAAACATTTTTAACATTTAATCAATTAAAAATATGAATTATTAAAATTATAAAAAAAAACTTAATGCTCTTTCAAACAAACCATGAAAACTGAGGTTAGTATTTTTTTTAATTTTTTTGCAAAAGGATTCATAAAAAAAAATAATTTGACAAAACTTCCAGTTAGTGAGATTAAAAAAAAACTTTTGAAAGTGATAATTAAAAAATTTATACTCATAGATCAATGACACGTCTTAAACTTGACAAGTAACAATTTTAATCTAATTTTGACTTGCATTAAAAATGTTTCATATAACTATGTACCAAAATTCGAACCCCGACCTCCCGGTCATCAGCAGTTGTTTATTGCGAGAGTGACGGCTTAGACCATTTTACCAGTGAAGTGAAAAGTAATTTAGTTTATTTATTTTACTAGGTATTTAACGTGCACTTTCTTGAACCGACTGATTATATCAGCACATGATAATTTCTACGAGCGAGATCGAAAGACCCTTCAAATTTGCCGGGAAAGGTATTCTCACATACCTTTCAGGGTTATTTTACATGCTACAATAGACATGGGACCGTCGGCTTTACTTCTTTACTTCCTCTCCGTAGGAAGTTGTGCTACGTATTTTTTATCGCTCAAGAAAATCCATCTACCCCAGCTGGGTTTGAACCCACTATCATTGAGTCCTGAGGCGATCACTTTGTCCTAAGACCACCGAGGTCAACCACATAATAATTAAATTGTGCCTTGAAAATAAAATTTTATCTAAACTGTATCATAGTCTTACAAAGCAGATTAAGGATGTTATCCATACGTTAGCATATAAATGATTAGTATATATTTTAGGTGAATTTTTGCCTTAGCTGCTTCTATCTAAAAAAATCTAATTATTTAAAACCTTGGTTATTTGAATTTAATTAAAATAGGAAATTATGACAATGTTTTTTTGGTTTTAATACCTGTGACAAATTAAACTAATTGATTTAATAGCCACCTTAGTAAGTAGATAACAACTCGCTTGGAATACTTGATATAAAAATGTATCAAGAATCATGCTTTGACTTTAGGAAGTGTTTTTAACTTTTAAATAATTTAATAGTCTCGGGTGCAATGAGGGTGGTTTGTCCAAAATAGTTTTCCACTCTGCCTCCACGCAAATGCGGGTACATTTCCTCTAAATATAACCATCCTAATCCCTAAATCCATTAACGTAACTAGTACATAAGCGTATATCCCGAACTGGGTAATAAGACGGGGTGCTAAACAAATAATTTAAGAAGCTGTTTGTGGTAGTCATAATAGCTCAGACAATGGATTTTTTTTAGCGCTTCGTCTTACAACCCGTCCGGGTTATACACATACGTACTAATTGCGCTGATAAGTTCAGGTGAAGAGGAAGATTGAATTTAGAGAACGGTACCTGCATTTGTTTTAAAGGAGAGTGGGAAAACATTAAGAAAAACTGGGATTTGAACCCCAATTTTCCTGTCATTGTCAGTCTAGTCTAGTGCTTCTTAACCTTTTATTACTCGCGTCCCTCCTAAATATCCCAAAATATTTTCATGGCCCCCTGCTTTTTATTAACATATTAATCATTAAAATGTATTCTAAAATAGTGGATTTATTTAATGACGAGTTTTTAAGCCTGTCTCCGACAGGTTGATTTAACGTAAACTGAGTATGCTATGTCAGAAGTCGGTAAAAGAAATCCTATCCACTGATACCTTATTCATCGCTGTAGGCTTTGTATTAGTTGAGAAAAAGGGATGTTGACAACAGAAATAATATATAGGATTATAGTAACAAACAAATAAAAAACAGGAATAAATTTATCTTCATTTATTTAATGGGACCTTTGCTGTTGAACATTTTCCACTAATTTGTATATTCTTGTTTCGATTGTATTAATTGTGGAAAAATCCCTTTTCACATAAATAAGTAGAAAAAAAGGGCAGCAAATTTTGAAGGGCGATGGTAAACAGATGGGTATTACTGTATCTGTATTATCCGTGCTTCCCCTCCATTACCCCGGAAAATCAAGAGTATACTGTATTTACATGCTTACGATCATATAATTCTTTCTTCCAAAACGTAAAATTTAAGATAATGGACTTCAGTAATAAGCAAATAACATTTTAAATAATTTATTTCGAGGCTCCCCTAAAAATCTTTCACGGCCCCCTGGTTAATAATCGCTGACTTGAGCCATGCGGCCACCGAAACGGCTGACAATGGAATTCCTTGGGATAGTTTTAGTTGCCTAAGGTTTAGTGCCACTATTTATGAACAGCATTTTACCCATCCAAGATATCCAAATATGTTCACTTAAGAGGGTGGATATGAGGATGGTAAGATTGAGATAAAATGTACAAACGTTAGCGTTAAGGAAAAGTGGGAAAAGTTTAAAAAAAAACAATCTTCTGCACACCGAGGCAGGATTCGAACCTAGACACATCCTCCCCTTTCAATATAGTATAATGTGAATGTGGTGCATTGGACCAGTCGAGTCTATATGGTTTGGTCAAAAGGGCTACATTGAAAGTTGAATATAATGAGAGACCACATTTCAGAAATTTCCTTACTCCCACCATTTTTAGGCAAAAACAAAACAAAACATGAATTTTATTTTAAAACCATTATTTTTCAAAAATAAACTTAAGATTAGACAAAATGTTAAGACTTACTCTGTATTTTTTTCCCCATGAAATTTGAAACTTTTATTTGCATCAATAGTGTTAGTTCCAGGGCTCATTTATGTCATTTTCAAATTTGATAAAATACGCCTTTTCGCAAGCTGTGATCCGCGGGTTTTTGTTGTTTCAAAAGAGAAAATAAATAGTTACACACGTCTTGTGTGCTGCCAAACATTGCACAAATTAATGCACATATTAATAATTTTTGGAATCGATTTGGGATCGAAATTTGGTACACCAACCTCACTTGCTATATTTATCCAAATAATGTTGAATTTACAAATGTCATGTTGATCTCGGTGGTCTGGAGGTAAAGTACTCGTCTCAGGACCCGATGATAGTGTGTTCAAACCCAGTTGGGGTCAATGGATTTTTCTTGAGCGATAAAAATTCGTAGCAAAACTTCCTTAGGAGGGAAAGTAAAACCGTTGGTCCCATGCCGATTGTGGTATGTAGTATAAGCCCTGAAAGGTATGTGAAAATACCTTTCTCAACAAAATTGGTAGGCTCTTTTGCTCTAGCTCATAGAAATTCTCGTATGCTGATTTAATGAGTCGCTTCAGAAAGTGCACGTTAAATACCTGAAAATAAATTTAAAAACAATACAAATGTTATAATTTCAAAGAGTTGTTCCACAACGTTGATGATGTGAATCGAACTACATTGGATGTTGGTTCATCCAAGGGTCCACGTTGTATAGTGGTTCATCAAAAGGTTCACATCAGATGTTGGTTCATCAGAATGTTCACAATTGGATGTTGGTTCATCAGAATGTCCACATTGGATGTTGGTTCATCAGAATGTCCACATTGGATGTTGGTTCATCCAAGGTCCACATTGGATGTCGGTTCATCAGAAGGTTTCATATTGGATGTTGGTTCATCAGAAGGTCCACATTGGATGTTGGTTTCATCAGAATGTCCCATTGGATGTTGGTTCATCAGAATGTCCACATTGGATGTTGGTTCATCAGAATGTCCACATTGGATGTTGGTTCATCAGAATGTCCACATTGGATGTTGGTTCATCAGAATGTCCACATTGGATGTTGGTTCATCAGAATGTCCACATCGGATGTTGGTTCATCAGAATGTCCACATTGGATGTTGGTTCATCAGAAGGTTCACATTGGATGTCGGTTTATCAGAAGGTTCATATTGGATGTTGGTTCATCAGAATGTTCACATTGGATGTTGGTTCATCAGAATGTCCACATTGGATGTATGGTTCATCAGAATGTCCACATCGGATGTTGGTTCATCAGAATGTCCACATCGGATGTTGGTTCATCAGAATGTCCACATTGGATGTCGGTTCATCAGAATGTCCACATTGGATGTTGGTTCATCAGAATGTCCACATTGGATTTTGGCTCATCAGAATGTCCACATTGGATGTTGGTTCATCAGAAGGTCCAAATTGGATGTCGGTTCATCAGAAGGTTCATATTGGATGTTGGTTCATCAAAATATCCACATTTGATTTTGGTTCATCAGAAGGTCCACATTGGATGTTGGTTCATCAGAAGACCCGGTTGGATGTACTAAGAATAATTCTTTACAAAATGGTTTTCCACTCTACCTCCACGCAAATGCGAGTACATTTAATCTAAACTCTACCTTCCTCATCACTAACCTCTTTGGATAGATAAATTAGTATAAAGCAGATGCAAGGCACAATTACTTAGTTTTAAATGTTGTAAGCTTGACGTAATAAACCACGTGACCACTGATGCTGGTAATAAACAATGTAGCAATGGTTTTTGGTTTGTTCGGTGGAAGTAGGGGCTAGTAGGGGAATCAAAGGGTAATTAAAGGGGAGAGGACCATGTCTCTTGGTCCACCACGGTATCCAAAATTGATAGTCAGTCGTGTCGAGGTCGAAGGGAAATGTTTCACAACCCCTATGGACGTGTAGCTAGGCGAGGGGATGGTATGGTTAAGGGGGCGGGGAGGGTAAACCATTTTGGTGGCTTACATCCGAACCTCAAATGTGATAACATCCTTCGATGATGTTAATGAGCTTTTCGGTGGTTTTAGGGTATTAGTAACGGCTCATGGGAGGATTTCAATAATTTAAATTAAAAATGGGGTTTTTTAAGTTCTCTCGACACCTCATAAAGAAATGATTGTGATCGTAAAAAAAAATGGAACTCAAGATTTTGATAAATGTTGATGTTTATGACCCCTGAAACTGAAAAAGTATATTTTTGCAATGCCGCTGTCTGTATCTCAAGCTAGAGACGAAACTATTTTACCGATCGGGCTGAAACTTGGTGTCTGGGGTTTTCATAGGGTCCCCCTGAGGGGTTATTGGAATTAGATATCTAACAATAAATTTACTGAAGGGCAAAAAGAGAAAAAAATCAATTTTCTTGAAAACCGATCTAACGATTTTGTTCAAATTTTATAACTATATAAACACTGTTTATCAATATAAACAAGATGGAAACTCTCATTTTCTCACGAAAATTACTTCAAAGGTAACTTACACAGGGGAAATTTTTTTACAATTTTCATAATTTATCTGCAACTATTTGAAACACGAAATAACTCATCATTATAAAATTGGCAGTAATATTAAAGATTTAAATCTTTGGTTTGAAATATATTTTTATAAAACCAATAGTTTCTGAGATATAAGAAAATATATATACTTTTTATGGAGGTCTTTGAAAACAGAATTTGATTCTTATGCTCTTTGGTGGACAAAGATGTTTCACTTTTCTCAATTTTTCTGTTACATTGTTCCTAGTTCATAATGTTATAGAGTAACAGTGTATATTATTTCATTTATGATCTTTTATGTAGTATTTCTACAACAATGTAGATACTTTTTTTAAAAAAGAATCTTACGAGTTTTTATTAAATGTCTATTTTTAGATAAAAGCGGGAGAAAGTCTGTGCGGTGCAATGTACAATTTAGTTTTATTGACGTTATTTAAAAACTAAATCCTCCTAATATTGATTACTCCTTGTAAAAAAAAAAAGAAAAGGGGGGTATAATAAGAATATTAACCTAGAAACCCGTTCATACGATTCAAGGTTACTCGAAATTCCGGTTTATCCAGAACCCCCTTTTGAATATTAAAACAAATTTGATATTAACTGAAAATCTAAGATAACATTGTGCCTTGCTAAATACAGTAAAGTAGCACTGCAGCTATCCGCTTCGATGGTCGAATAGTCTATGGTGTCACTCTCGCAATAGACTGAACTGCTGATGATGGGGAGATCGGGGCTCGAATCTTGGTTGGGTGTACTTAGTCTAGTTGTCCCTAAATGGTTTTCCACTCTCCTTCCACGTAAATGCGGGTAAACCTTCTCTAAATTCAAACTTCTTTTTCCCAGACTCATCAGCGCAATTGGTGAGTATTAAATGTATAATCCGACGGGTTGTAAGACCAGTCCTAAAAAAAATATAACCCCCTCCTTCCACGCAAATGCTGGTGCATATGATGTTATATAATTTTTTCCCCCTCATCTCTATTTTATTCCCCCACTACCCGTTTGGGTTATACCGATATTAATTAATTACGCCAACGTGTTAGGGATAAGGATGGCCGAATTAATTTAGAGGAAGTGTACCCACATCTGCGCGAAGGAGGAGAGGAAAACAGGTAACTGAAAAACCACTCTCAGTACACCCGATCTATATTCGAACCCTTATTTCCCCGTCAACGGCAATCTAGTTTATCGCAAGAGTGACGTCTTTTATCAGCGGTAGGAAAACCTTTTTTTGTGCACGTGTACCCCTAGATACAATTTTCTTTTAACTTTCTACCATCAAAGTGTTTGGTGCATAATGAAAGATGTATACATTCTATAATCTACATCTACGAGAGAAAGAGAGCGAGAAATGACACTCCCGGATCACATGTCTTTTCGTCCGGGTATCTCTGTCCTAACCCTAAATCTGGTCCTGATTATTCAGTAACCAGTAAACTCTTGCAAAACTTTTGCACATTCAACCTTCCCCCCCCCCCCCCCCCCAAAAGATTCAGTCTTTTGTTGATTGTTGAAATTAAATACTCAGCTAGGTGTATTTACAAAATATCAAAGAGAGTTTATTTTCGGTAATTGATACAAACATTTTGTTAGATTTTTCTTTTAACTTAAATTTTAAACAAACAATGTGTATTAACGTAAACTGAGTATGCTATGTCATAAGTCGGTAAAAGAAATCCTATCCACTGATACCTTATTCATCGCTGTAGGCTTTGTATTAGTTGAGGAAAAGGGATGTTGACAACAGAAATAATATATAGGATTATCAATAAATAATATAATATATTTTAAATGTTATATAACCTCTCAGATGTATTCACATACCCCCAATCATACAGCTGGTCATTCATCCTTGTTATATTATTATTATTATATATTATTATTATTATTATTATTATTATTATTATTATTATTATTATTATTATTAGCACCGCGTCTTACTACCCGTTCGGGTTATACGCACTTACGCTAAATGTGCAATGGTAGGGTGATTGTGAGATGAAATGGAGGACCTACAGTTTAACGTGGAATCCGAACCACGGTGGAGGCCTGGCATTCCTCACATTCACAAGTTGTGATTAATACACATCTTGTATTCATCCTTGTCTCATTAGCATAATTACTATGTGCAAAAGATCTGAATGACTCTTAAGATGCGTTGAAAGAAGAAAGTACATAGGAGTAAAAAAAAAGAGCGTGCTACATTCTTCTAGACACTTTATTTAAACAAACGGGTGAACCTGTGTCCTCTAATAATAATAATAATAATATTTAGCACCGCGTCTTACTACCCGTTCGGGTTATACGCTTAAGTACTAATTACTCTAATGGATTAGGAATTGGGAGGGGTGAATTTAGAGGAAGTGAACCCGCATTTGCGTGGAGGGAGAGTGGAAAACCATTTAGGAAAAACCACCCCCAGTTCACCCGACCGAGATTCGAACCTCGATCTCCCCGTCCTCGGTGGTCGAGCTCAACACGACTAGCGCGTTAGCCAACTACGCCACCGAGGCGGGTCTGTGTCCTCTAGTCAGCCCTTTTAACCACTAGGCTACTCGGACCGACGTTTGGAGATAAGTTGTAAATCTTGTTACGTTTACCTCATTCAGTTTGTGTCAGAGTACGTTGGACATTTACAAAGTTAGTGTAAGCTCTAATTGGGTCGATATGACATGAAAGGGGATTCTCGACCATTATATTGGAGGAACCATGGTATGGGTTATTTGAAGTTCGTGTCCCTTTGGGTTAGCAGTTAACAGGGCTGTCTACAGTAGTGGTGCTCAACCTGGGGAATGTGTACCACCGAGGGTACGTGGACACATCTTAGGGAATACGTAGAGTGTAATATATACAATGGAGGATCCAGAAAAAAATGACAGGAGGGGCATAATTCATACATACACACATAAACACAACATACTACTACATAACATACATACATACCATACATACATACAATACATACATACATACATAAATACATACATACATACATACATACATACATACATACATACTACATACATACATACATACATACATACATACATACATACATACATACAATACATACAACATACATACATACAACATACATACATACATACAACATACATACAACTAATACATACATACATACATACATACATACATACATACATACATACATACATACATACATACATACATACATACATACATACATACATACATACATACATACATACATACATACATACATACATACATACATACATACATACATACATACATACATACATACATACATACATACATACATACATACACACATACATACACACATGCATACACGCATACATACATGCATACATACATACATACATGCATACATACATGCATACATACATGCATACATACATACATACATACATACATACATACACACATGCATACACGCATACATACACGCATACATACATGCATACATACATACATACATGCATACATACATACATACATACATACATACATACATACATACATACATACACGCATACATACATACATACATACATACATACACGCATACATACATACATACATACATACACACTGCATACATACATACATACATACATACATCATACATACATACATACATACATACATACATACTACATACATACATACATACACATACATACATACACACATGCATACATACACACATGCATACATACACACATGCATACATACACACATGCATACATACATACATACATACATACATACACACATGCATACATACATACATGCATACATACATACATGCATACATACATACATGCATACATACATACATACATACATGCATACATACATACATACATACATACACACATGCATACATACATACATACATACATACATACATACATGCATACATACACACATGCATACATACATACATGCATACATACATACATACACACATGCATACATACATACATACATACATACATACGTACATGTACTTAAACATCTTCACTAACTTTTTCCACACTTACCTATCCTTACATACTCACTTTACTTCAACAACATCTATAAACCGAATCATACATGCTCTTTTATTTTTAAAGCTCTTAATGTTTAACTTTTTCACACATTAGTCTACAACATTTAGCCACGTCTTACATGGCCTACCCCTTTCTTTTAATCCACATACTCTACCTTCATATATTCTTTCGACCCTCAATCCACACTCATCCAATCAACATGTCCAAACCAACGTAAGACGCTCCTTTCACATTGACCAATTTGATTCTCTTTCACACCGCACTCCTTCAACACCCATTCATTACTGACTCTGTCCATACGAGTTTTTCCACATAGGCTACATTTCTACACTCATCCTGCTCTTGTGTTTCACATGACAAAACCACTTTTCCTAGCCATAAAACGTTGTTGGCTTCAACACACTTTTATACACTGCCATCTTTTCACTAGTTCACATACATCCAATTTCTCTCCGAGATGCATTCACACGTCTGTCAATTTCACCATCCATCCTTACATTTTTACAGAACATTTTGAGGGGCTTCATGATACAAATAGTTATATTTCTATCTTATATCCTTCTAAAATATATATAATCCCCATGTTAAAATTAATTAAAAAAAAAGATTAAAGCAAACTATGTCATATAAAAGCGTTTGTGAATCAGCTGATGAATAATTAACTGTCTCATTATGAATGATAAGTAACATTTTATTTTGTAAAATGTTATTACCAAACTAGATATCCAGTCTTTTGAGAAGAGAACCAGTCTACATAAATTCTAATTTGAGTTTTCAAGAATTTTTTCTGCCACCTATATTTATAACCGCTTCAGGGATTATCTCGATATTCTATATACCTAGAGATAGGGTAAAATAGCATTAATTTTAAGTTTTTTTAGATGAATTACTGGAAATTTAGCGTTTTGTGGCATAATTTAGCATTTTGTAGCAAAATAGGTAAAAATGTCTTTCGTCAATGTTTTTAGGGCCCATACAAAGGATTTATGATAAAAGCAACGACTAACGGAATGTGGCGATTAGCCGGATGGGCTGTGGAAGGCACAGGATGCAAGTAAAACCCGAGCTGAAGCACACAGACGAGTGAAACTCAATGATTTTTTAATCACTTATTTCCGCTGAAAAATATCGTTTTATAGAAATTCTCAGCATTTTCAGGGAATTCGCGTCTATTTCGCTAAATAGAATAATTAAGCTAAAATACTCTCAAAATCACGTTTTTCGCGTTAATTCGCGAAATAAAAATCGCTTTAAACATTTTCAAATGCCATGAAACGCAAAGAAAACTTATAAATACCCTATTTTCGACCCTTTTTTTCCTTTTCGCGTTTTTCGCAAAAGCGAATTTACCCTATCTCTAGCTATATATCCTTAGCACTGCGTCTTACTGCCCGTTTGGATTATACACTTATGTACTAATTATGCTAATGGTTTTAGGAATTAGTTAGATTATACTTAGAGGAAGTGTACCCACATTTGCATGGAGGGAGATTGGAAAACTTTTTAGAAAAAAACACTCTCAGTACAATCGATCGAGATTCGAACCTTGATTGCTCCGTCATCGGTAGTCTAGTTTACTGCGAGAGTAGCGCGTTAGACCATGCTGCCACTGGAGCGGGTATTTATATTGTGTATTGCCAAACCGTTAAGTCTTTCCTGATCTAGTGTTGATGTCAAATAGGTTTTAATTCTATTAAGCGAACAAATAGATTGCGGTGCTGTTGAAATAGTAACTGGTATCACACAAAGAGTTTTCAATAGGCCCTCAATGTTTGTAAACACAGCGTATCGACTTTTCTGGATTTCTGTATCAACAATTCTCTTCATAATATCAATTCCCCATGAAGTACCTCTACAGTGGATGTTATTCATGTGTTTTTGCAGCATCCAGTATCTATTCATCTGTTAACAAGGTGGCTTTTTTTTAATAACTAGAGGAAATTTAAATAATTTCTGGATATTTTCCTAAAATAGACAGGGAGAACACGTGCTCAGTGTTCATACCCTGAATCAGTCACTGAATATATAAAATATAAACCTAGGTAAGACGACGCACAATTTAAAAAATATCATATAATTAAAACTAAGGACATAACACAGTAAAAAAAAACAGTGGATTATCTGTGCTATACTTTCCAAGCAAAAAATATATCATAGGGAGGGAAAACATTTAAATTTGTTTTAAGGAAATTTTTCGAAATCACTATTTTTTGCCATCTCTCCTGCACACATTAGTCGGCCATTTCTCGTGACAAATATGGCCGAACGCGCCAGAAGTCTGTTGTCGCTAGCGGCCACAGAACCTACTTGAAGTACACACGTCTTGTCAGAGGTGAAGGAAGGGTTTGGCAATCAGATAAATCTGTGCGCCGGGACCGAGGATTGAACCCCGGACCCCCAGCATAGAGGTGTGACACCTTACCCGTAGACCGCCAGGTCACCTCAAAATTTATACACTCATCACGTCAGCATTTGTAGTAAAAAAACAAATATTTTTTATAAACGAGGCAACATAAAGTGTCGGGAATTTACTACTGTGTGTTACCAACGGTGCTGCGCTCTTAGCTGAATAATCAGGAACTAATGTGCGGCAACTCTCCTACCCGTGTCGTCTAGCCTAGATTTAACCTTATATATATATTTCACCAAGCTACGTCACGCGGTGGGTGGCATTTGAGACGTTACCTACTAAATATATTGTCTGTCCCCACGAAAGGAGTACAATAATTGTGACCTCCCCCCACCATAGTTGCTAATAATTGAATCTAACTGTAGCTTTTCCACTCTTGAACACTAGATCTACTTTATCATGAAAATACCAGGTGTATAATTATGTTGGATTTATTTAAATAAAATTAAACACGGTTAAACAGTATTTCACACAGTCGGAACGAAAAAATTATCAATACGCGACAGCTTTAAACTTTGAAATTTGGATGTTAGCACGCCACGAACCTTATCTACAACGGGGCTGTAGACCAAGTGAAGTCGGGAGAACAATTTTACTTGGTTATAATCAAATAAAAAAAGCATCTAGAATCTTCTAGTTTCATGAGATTACACCAAATTTAGTCGGCTTTTGAAACGAGAGAAAAAAACCCAAAACAACCATGCCGCCAGAACAGTTTACTGGGAGTTCCTTATTGTGGACATTTTACTAGAGTGAGGAATTTAAACCTGTTAACAAAAGCTAAGATTTTGTGATGGGGATATAGAGACTTATCAACAATATACAAATTAAAGAACCACTAAGAAATGTTAAATCAGTAGAGAAGATTTTAATATATAAGTTAAGGCTGATTCAATAAGTTAAGTATTAAAAAAAATTCCATTAGCTTGAAATATATGAAGGGTGGGAACTTTTGATTTGGAATAATGTAAAAGGTGAAAATCTACGTCATTACTCTATATATATATTATAATGTGATAACATATATATATAAATAATGTGATAACATATATATTATAATGTGATAACATATATATATTATATTATAATGTGATAACCACTGAACAACCAGGCCCGGATTTAAAATCACCCACAAGAGACCCGAACTCTAAGGCCATGATGTCTGGGACCGCCATCTTATTTATTTTGGTTGTGGATTATAGAATAAGTATAGCTTGCATTAAGTTGACAATTTGGAGGGTGCAAAATTGAAGATAAATTATATCTGGTGGTACACGAACAAAAAAGTTTGAATGCCATTGGTTTATAAAACCTGGAGAGCACATATTCTTAAAACTTTATTTTATTCATAACACATTTTTTTTATCAGCACGTATTACTTACTATCTGTTCAGGTTATACACACATGAAAGATACAAGGGAAAAAAGAGGGGAGACACGTTCCACACATTTTCCTGGATAACGACTTTTAATTCTCAAAACCTATAAGGACCCCAGCAAATACTTTTTACTTTAATTAATTTAAATGTGACAGACCTCTTTTAAAGAAGTTGCCTACCTGTGACGTCATGGCCGGTAAATATAGGATTTCCCATGTTAGTGAATTTACGTTATACTCAGTGAGTTTTAAAGATATGACGTTAAAAACAAAAACCATACATTCTTAAATAATTCTACAAATATTCCTACAGTGTCAAACCATTATTATTTTTATCGTGACTTTTCTTATAAATCCTCTACAACTTGGGCTTTTTGGGTCGGTCACGAAAATGTCCTGTAGGAATCTTCCTGCAAATGATGTAAATTAAAAAAGTCCCTGGTAGCATATGTCTATCTAGATTAGGAAACAAGAAAAAGGGGAAATAAAAAAACAAGTAAATGTTTTCAAGGATCAAATATTAAAGTGACTGTGTAAACTCGTCAGAGGAAGAGGGAAAGGGTTATCAGCACATAGACAAGAGCCCTCTCTTCATATAATTATTATGTACTCTAATGGGTTAAGTATGAGCCAGGAAGCATTTTAGAGGTAGTCTACACACATTTGCGTGGAGAGAGGGTGGGAATCCATTTGAAGGGAAATCACCTTATGTTCACTCTACCGGGATTCGAACCTCGATCTCCCTCTCAGCGGTAGTCCAGTATATTGGGAAAGAGAAGTCTTAGATCATTCAACCATCTAAGTGGTTGTCCCCACGTTTTAAATTAAGTGAGTTTGTAAATAATTTATTGATATACGTTGTTAAGTAATAACTAATAAGTATACTTTTTATTGGGGAATTTCACGCTCAGCCCTATAGCTTCCTGCTATTCCCCCTCAAAATCTACCTTCTTAGGGACACCCACATATTCTTTAATTTAGATAAAATCAGTCAACTTGCCTCGCACATGTGTCAGGGATGCAATTGTTGTCAGAGTAATCCAATTTACAAAGAGAGCCAACTTCATTTCCGATGACCCTCACAAACGGATTTGGACCCCCTCCTCCCCCCTCTTGACGAAACCTAAAACATCCCTACACCCAACTCAGTATCAAGACATTCACTAATTGGATAGAAGGAAGAACCCCTTTACAAATAGTAAATATCTTTGTCAGCACCAACCGCAATCGAACCAAGTACATCTAGACATTTATAAGACCACTCTTACCCAAGAACTACGTGAAAGTGCATTTCTGGTGTTTTGGGTTAAGCTAGTAATTCCTGTGCTGAGGAAATGCTGTGCTTATATTAAGAGACCGTTTCACCCAAATGAGATATTGTGGAATACCAGTAGGAAGATATATTTAGAATGTACTTTTTTTGCTATTAACATTGATATCACTATATTCCGGGTTTCCGGATTTTAATGATGTCATCTCTTTAATTTATCGCCCCGTTTGATTCAAGTGTGGTCTTATCTAAATACAAGAAGACACTTACCTAGACCAGAATGGAATGGACCAGTTTCATAGTCAGACTTAGTACGCCCCGATCCCCGGCTGGTACCTTGGGTATTTTTCCCGAAAGGGGAATTACCCCAACGGTCGCCAGGGTTTAATTAATTAAACTTAAGTTAGGCTAAAGTTAGGTTGTAAGTGTTTATACTGGTTCCACACCCTCATACTCACTATCACCATCACCTCATCTCACCGGGACATGGAAAGAGCCTCCACGGAAAGGATGTACGATCGGTACATTCGGGCGTCCCCAGGCAACGGTACGTTAGTACTGACTAATTTTTCCACAAATAGGGCTACGAATGATGTAGTCCAGACGCGCAAAATTATATTATTATTATTATTATTAACTACAAAGTCATAAACTTCCACGTCTCCCCACTTGCTTTTGTCTATAGAAAGCGACCACTTTAGATCACGTGACTCGTATGAACATATGTTTTATTTAGAACCCGTTCGAGTTATACGTATGTATAATAATTACAGATGAGTAAGGTTGAATTTAGAAAAAGTGCACCTAAATTTGCGTAGAGGAGAGAGTGTAAAACAATTTAGTATAAAAATACCTTCAGCACATCCAACTGGGATTCGAGCCCTGGTATCTTCACTATCGGCAGTACAGTCAATTGCGAGAGTGACGCGTCAGATCATTCGATCACCGAAGCGTTTGCAACCGAGCGGTTAGTAATATTGGTGTCGAACGTAGCCTACTAATAGATACAAATATTAAGTGTGTCTAACAAGTACTTTCCGAACAAACTTGTCAGATAAGGATTATACTTACAAACCAACTTAACCATAAAAAAGCAATATTTCCACTCTATTTTTATTAATCTTAAATCAGTACACAAGTGTAAAACCCGGACGGGTAGTAAGACGCGGCGATAAAAAAAAATTAAGCCTTTAAATTACCCATGTGCATAGATATTTTCTTTTCATACCGCATCTTACTACCCGTTTAGGGTATACTTATTTAATTTACATAATAGTGTGGAGATGAGGACGTTATAATGTACCAACATTTGCGTGAAGGGAGAAAGAGATAGTGAAAAACTATTTATAAAAATTAATCTACCAGAATACACCTATCTAACCGGTATTCAAACCCAGACCCCCCAGTCACCGACAAACTTGACGTTTAGTCCGCGCATCCACAGATGCGTGGGGAGCTTTTTCAAAAATTGTTTTATAGTAGTTCTAAAAAAACTTGAATTAACTAAAAATTACATTTACCATTTCAATAAATATTAAGAAAATATTATCATAGTGCTTCGGAGTCAAGTAATTTGTTTTAAAACCGAAGGGAGTGTAGGTAAATATCTCTAATCTCTTTCTTCTTTTTTTTTATGTTGCTGGGGGTGAGTGAGGGGGAAGGGGCTAAATAGGCTCTTTACCCATTTCCTTAAAGTAAGTCTGTCCCCATTTATTTCAAGTCACTAATATCTGTGTGTAAACAAATATATTTCCATCAATCTATTGCGGAGTCCAGCTGAGAGGCGCCTCAAGACATTCAATCTTTACTGGATGGATTCCGCCACAGGGTTTTATATACGACTCCCTCTTCAGAGCAAAAAGGGTACACGCCTTTTATTTTGAGCACCACGTCTTACTACCCGTTTGGGCGGGAAATAATGAATTGAATCCCACCTCCATTTCTGGGTTGTCGGATTTAAGTCTCTAGGAGGTTGTTGGCAGAAACTTGAAGGAGACAGATTTCAAATATTAAAATCCGCGTATATCTCCAAAATTTCTCTTTTTCCTCGTTCTTCTTACACTGTTTCGCAGCTAATAATAATAATAATAATAATAATAATAATATATAATAATAATAATAATAATAATAATAATAGCACCGCGTCTTACTACCCGTTCGGGTTATACTCTTAAGTACTAATTACTCTAATGGATTAGGAATTGGGAAGGTTGAATTTAGAGGAAGTGAACCCACATTTGTGTAGAGGGAGAGTGGAAAACCATTAAGGAAAAACCACCCCCAGTTCACCCGACCGAGATTCGAACCTCGATCTCCCCGTCCTCATCAGTCTGGCTCAACAACAACAACTACGCCCCCGAGGCGGGTTGTTTCGCAGCTTTGCTTCGAATTTTGTTAGGTTTGATTAGGTTAGGTGTTGTATCCTAGACTCAATTCAAACAACTGTTCAAAACAATCCGGATCCAATTCGATTAACTTAAAAGTTAAAAAGTTTGTTTGGAACTCAACTCATTGTCATCCGTTTGGGCTATACCCATTGGTACTAATCACGCTAATGTCTCAGGGATGAGGAATAAGGTTGTGTTTAGAGGAAATGCACCTGCAATGACGTGGAGGGGAGAGTGTAAAAACATTTAAGGGAAAAACCATCTTCCTTACACCCGACCGGTATTTGAACCCAAACCTTCCCGTCACCGGTAGTCCAGTATACTGCGAGAGGGGCGGCTTAGAGTAGACAATTCGACTACCAAAGCGGTTTGGTAATTTTAAAAATATTTTTTAACACAGCGTCTTACTAACCGTTCGAGTTATACGCCTATGTAATAATTACACGAATGGGTTAGGGATTCGTAAGGCTTAATTTAGAGGAAATGCAACAGAATTTGCGTGTAGGGAGAGTGGAAAACCATATAGGAAAAAACACCTTCATTGCATCCGACCGGGATGGAACCTCGATCTCGTGTCTTTGGCAGTCTAGTCCAACACGAGATTAGCGCGTTAGACCACGCGGCCACCTAAGCGGATTGGTGACAGTTTACTTGTACTAAATTCATTGTGGAATTGTGTGCGGAAACATCGGCTGTGTATACAGAGAATAACAAAAGACTAACATGAGATATAACCTAGGTCTTTAGAACTATACCGCCACCAAAGCAGGTTTATGCCCTTTGTTCTCGAGTTTATAAGTTAAAATACAAATACTGACGTGAGGGTCACGTGGACAAAGTAGTCAGTCTGGTTTTATTCTTTCAGGAGTTAAGGGATTGAATCCCGACCTGGTGTACATATTGTTTACTATATACTTTTTTTTTTCCGGTTTTATCTCCAAGCGAATACGGATTTCTTTTATCTAAATTCTACCTTCCTTATCTTTATGCTATTTAGTGTGAATATGTGAATGGCCTGGATGGATAGTATGAAACAAGGAATGAAAAAAACACACAGTTTTAATTATCAACATACTAATTTGCGATTCAAACTATTTTATTTGATGAAATAATGTGAGGAGGGTAAACTTTAAGGAAATGTATCAGCGATCATTAGAAGGGAGGGAAAATTCCATTACTGATCTAAAAACAACCCTCTTTTGCAGGGGATGGAGAGATTAGCGTTCAAATCCTTGTCAGGTATACTGAGGGTGTTTTAAAAAACATGGTTTTCCATCCTCACTCTCCACGTAAATGTGGGCACACTTCATCTAATTAAACTTTCCTCATTCATGGCACACTAGTTTAATCAAAACTTACACGTGTAGTCCGAAAAGATGGTAAAACGCGGTGCTAATATTACTAGATGGTTTCATACCCTCCCTCCACGAAAATGTGGATGAATTTCCTTTAAATTATTGCCTTTCATACCCTACAGGCGTTACAGAGAGTACATGAGATAGTAGAGGTAACGAGAGTGAGATGGGATGGATAAAAAGAGAGGATGCCAAAGATAATTATGTAAAAAAAGTATGAAGGGAAAAGATTGCAAGGGAGGCCAAGAATTAGATGGGAGGAGCTGATAACAGTAAGTGTGCAAGTGCGAGGAGAAGAATGGAAGCAATTATTATTATTTAGCACCGCGTCTTACTACCCGTTCGGGTTATACGCTTAAGTACTAATTACGCTAATGGATTAGGAATTAGGAAGGTTGAATTTAAAGGAAGTGAACCCGCATTTGCGTGGAGGGAGAGTGGAAAACCATTTAAGAAAACCACCCCCAGTTCACCCGACCGGGATTCGAACCTCGATCTCCCCGTCCTCGGCAGTCGAGCTCAACACGATTAGCGCGTTAGCCAACTACGCCACCGCGGCGGGTGGGAAGCAATTAAAGTAGTAAGAATGGTGGAAGGATATAGGAAGATTGAGACATTTGACTAAACTGACACGGCCACAAAATGGAAACAGTAGATGATGATGATGATAATGATATTATAATTTTGTTATGAAATACTTTTTTTTTTCCAACCCATATCAACTTAACCGTTTCTATCCTGAAAGTCTAGTTCATATTTCCTATTTTTGACAGAATGACCTTTCTAGCGGTAAAAAGAGGTTTATAATGTTGGTGATGGTGTCACCACCTATGGTAGGGCCATGTAGGACTATTGATATATCAGGCTCTCCTACACACCCGCATCGGTGGACATGTGGGTTAAGGCATTATTAACCTTGCCTGATTTGGCTGGTGATGTAGAGGTCAAGGCTCTAAACCCCGAGTAGATTTCTCCTAAATGAATGTGGTTTTCTACTCTTCTTTCGCAGTTACGTTTTATTATAAATTCCCGACTGCCGAGGACGGGGAGATCGAGGTTCGAATCTCGGTCGGGTGAACTGGGGGGGGGTTCCTAAATGGTTTTCCACTCTCCCTCCATACAAATGCGGGTTCACTTCCTCTAAATTCAACCTTCCCAATTCCTAATCCATTAGCGTAATTAGTACTTAAGCGTATAACCCGAACGGGTAGTAAGACGCGGCGCTAAAATTATTATTATTATTATTATTATTATTATCCTATAAATTCATCCACTCTTCCTTCCTATCCTATTAGGGAAAATATGTGAGAAAGCTGCGTATGAACATCTAAATAAAAAAAAGCATAAAATATTTACTTTTTTCTAGCACTGCATCTTACTACCTGTTCAGGCTATACGCATATGTACTAATTACACTAATAAGTTAGGGATGAGGAAGATAGAAATTAAAAGAAGTGTGTCCGCATTTGCGCGGAAGTAAAAATTTGAAAACTATTTTGAAAAAATTATCCTTAGTACACCCAACTGGAATTCAAACCCCGATCTCACTGTCATCGGCAATATCCACCGAAGTAGGTAATATTTACTTAAGACCCCTAAAATATGTTTATGCGGTGCGCTATTTATGTTTAGTTTCAGAATTGGCGCTTCAAACGAACACTTTGGAGCTTCAGGGCTGTAAAATGGGGCTTTCTTCAGTTTGTAGCTCTATGTTTTGAAATTTCTTGCTAAATACATATGATAAACATGTGACTTGTCCCAGAACAAAAACACAACAAAAAAAAAACAAATATCCAGCAGCGAATTAGTCGGGGTCTAATGATTAGTAAAACATGAATCGTATATTTATGTATGTATTGATTTATTATTAACTATAAACGTCTTGGGGCAATAATAGTCTATGCCACAAAATCGTAATTCTGAGATATTGATATTTAAGGTGTTAAAAAATCAATCATTCGCTAAGCTTGAATAATTTTACTTTTACCCTAATTTGATTAAAAACTATTAATTTTTCAGAAATCAGCTTAAGCATGAATGATAATTTATACTTTTGCCTTAGTTTGATATAAACTACAATCTTTTGAGAGTCCATCACAAATAAACATGTTGCTCTAAATAATGCCGGGATCAAGATCACCTAAAGCTTACGTAACATAACTTATACATAACGTTAATTTAATGTATAGAAACTAGTGTGTGTGTGTGTGACTAGAATTCACGTAATGGAACGTAACAGCTCAAGCAAAACACAAACAATGAATTAGGACTGTTTGAAAGCAAATTGTTCACTAAAATGAGACCCGAACATTTATGGCTGAGATAGGCTGCAAGTACTTGCAATAGATGTTTCACTGGGTTATCTTATCCTCTTAATATATATATATAATTCTTCTGTACGTGTGTATGTCACTGAACTCCTCCTAAACGGCTGGACCGATTTTGATGACATTTTTTGTGTGTGTTTGAGTTGGTCCGTGGATGGTTTATATTCACAATTGGACCCGGTAGGTGGAGCTGCAATCGGCTTCTAGGAATTTATATTTATTTCTTAGGGAGTTTTTTCTGGGGGGGGGGGGGGGATTTTTTAAAAAGATTTTTTGCATATCAGAGCATGTAACCTCAAAATTTCACCCCCCCCCCCCACTCCCCCCAAAATTTATAATAATGAATATAATATCAATAATTGACCGTTAAAAAAATCATAAGTTCATCAATAATTGGCCGTTAAAACCTTCTGAAAAGTTTATGAATAATTGCACTTCTGAGAATAATTCATAGTTATGTTTGTTTTTCGATACAGCTGATATTTGTGGAGTTGTGGGCGAAATTCCAAAAATGAAAAGATGTTTTATTTTGTATGTTGTCTTGACAAACACTGAATTTGTTATATTTGTGTTACTCACTAAGTGGAGTTCATTGTGAATTTGTAATTGTGATGAACACATAGTATTTGTTTTACTATCGAAATCAATTATGCCACCCAAACGAAAAGCCAACGTTCGGGCAGGACAACGTCTGTCGGGTCCGCTAGTTATTAATATTAATATGAGGTGTTCTGTCTTACGACAGGTCCATTCCTTTTGTCAGTGAACTTAAACTGCCAATGCACCCTGTCCTGTGCCTCCTACTTCATCTCCCAGAATTTTCTTCTTCTCTTAAAGTCATCTAGTATTTGAATCCTCCTTCTTCCTAAGCTCCTCTTTCCTTCAATTTTCACTGGATGTACAAAATAAAGTGTAGCAAGAGATGTTTTAGATTTATCGAGACGTGGACGAACTATACTGAAGAGATTAGCATGCTATAAACCAACCAATTAAGTACTAAATAGTCCTGTTGACGTAACTCGTAACATAATTGGTTGAATGGAACACGTGATACTCTTCACTTAACGTAAAAGTTCTTTTCTGGAAACTCTTAAATTAACTATATCGTGATGGCTTCTAATTAAAAACATAAGTAGTAAGTACTTTTACGCTATTGGAACACATTCAAACATTAGCTATAATCAGAGCCCTGCGTTTGTGGAGATCGCGATAATTCGCGAATGTTAGATATGGCATTTTTTCTTTCAGATGTTCACATTTCAGGTTACCCTGATTGCAAATATATGCTCAGAATTGTCGCGATAATTCGCGAAATCGGCGTTTTAGCGTGATATTCGCGATTTTAAACGATGTCCGCGATAATCGCGATTTAGTCGCGATTTTCGGCATTCGGCATGTTGCAGTTTGGTGATGTTGAGTAGTTATTTTGTATTTTTCTAGCCGAAATTGAGATTTAAAAATATAGTCACAATTTTTGTGAAGTAACAAGATGATTTTTGTGTAATATTTTGTCTTTGTGACTTGTACATACTTTTCCCGGACCAGCTGCCGCTAAATCTTACTTTTTTAATAAGTTGACAGCACATTTTTTTGCGGACTAGTGTTTTTTTACCATTTTTCCAAACAAAATGTAATTTTTGGTTTTCACTTCAATATGTTTAGTTTACCTGTTTTAAACATATTCCTGGAAGTCTAGTTTTAACCCAACAAAGTCACCTTAATCACGAAAGTTTGGTAAAAACCACTTTTTTAACGCTTTTGTCTTAATTTGATAATTTCGTCGCAAAAATAGGATTTTTGTAATTCACCGCTTATTCACCGCTTTCGGTAAACTTAAAAACTAAATTGGGCTTTTTTATTCACCATAAAAGCAGGGTTCTGCCTATAATTATTATGGATTAAATAGTCAAGCTAGTATATTTGATGATTACGGTTATAGCCGCATCTAAACATCATATTCTTTAAATTGAAAAATGATACCTGGGCACGGGAATTGAACCCGGGACTTTTGGCTTAGTACGTAAATACTCTAACCACTGAGCTATCCAGGATTCTTCGCGTGCCTAGAGTAATTCTCCACTCATATTTTAGGGCAGATTCTGTGAAGGACGTGCGGAAATCGTCAGCTACAAATGTGTGATCAATTAAGATTACGATATATCAGATAACGCAACCATCTTCGACTCGGTAAGGCTTTATGCTGCCAATGATGACCCTGGGAACGGGATAAATCCTGGATACCTTAGTGGTTAGAGCATTAGCGTACTAAGTCAAAGGTCCCGGATTCGATTCCCATGTCTAGGTGTCATTTTTCAATACAAAGAATATTAAATATAATTGTTATAATGTGGCATAGCCCTTTATTATTCCAAGCCCTTCATGTAATTCTTTTTCACAAGCAATATTGAATGTAGGATTTTTTTATGTGTGTGTGTGTGTGCAATATATTCAATAAAATAGTTATAGGTGTGTCCATGAGAAATGAATATGTATTAAGGCAGGTGTCATGGGGGGTTTTTACACCTGAGTGATGTTTTGTTTCACAAATTGAAACTGGATAGCCTCACGGTCAAATTCATTAAAAAAATAATCCTTCAGTTGTCAGAAAGCAATTTGCCACACAGTATACTTGGTTCATCTAAATGCAGGTCCAAGGCGAGGAAGTAGATGTAGGCATATTAAGAACACCGCAAGAAGGACTTTAATCTGACAGCTACAAACGTTTCTAAAACTAACTTCGTATATTAATAAGGCAAGTCAGGTGAGCTTCATTTGTCGCATACTCCCATTTATATTTAAAATTATGCTTTAAAATTTATAATTGAATTTAGTTTTGAACATGTTTAAGGTTTATTCATCTTCATCAACTGTTCCCAGCCTATGGCTGGGTAAGTTTAATGAAATGCCTCCATCTTCTTCCTTCTATCCTTCCACAATTTTTCCTCCTTTAATTGCTTCCATTCTTCTTATCTCACTTGAACTCTTTCTGTTATCTGCTCCTCCAATCTTTTTCCTACATACTTCATTTCCATCATTTTCTTTGGCATCCTCTCCCTCTCCAGCCTCATTAAAAGACCATACATTCTCAATATTGCTTCCTCTACTATTTCATGTACTGCGACATACTCATTACATGTCCATATCATCTCAGTCTTGCTTCCTCTACTATCTCATATAATCCCACTCTTTCCTTGATAACTTAATTCCTAATCCTATTATATAATAGCATATTTAAGAATTAATTAATATGTTATGATAAATAATATTATTTACCCCCGCCCCCATTACCACAATTACCACACCCATCCTTCAAAGTCCTTAACTTCTTCTTGTATCGTAACCAATCTCACTTCAGACAACAAGATCAGCTATTGACTTATGACCTCCCCGCCCTTACCAGCATACAGAAGAGGAATAAAACAGATTTGCTTTTTCCTTCTTATTTTTAATTTATTTCCAAAACAGCTGTTGTTAATAAAAACGGTTTACTTTAGCTGTAAATCCAATTATAGAGTGTAGTCATTCTAACAAAATGTGACAGCTCATTTATTACCAGACAAGTTTATTGACTTTGATCGTTGGTTCGTACAAGAAATAGTCTCAATATTCTGACAATTATTAATTAAATTATTAACTATAGTGGCGTTACCAAAGGAAGAGCCTTTTAAAATATATTCACATACATGTATATAATAGAAGGTATCAAATTAATTTCTTTATTTACACCCGTATGAATTATCCGTTTAGTTACACTAATGAAATAGAAAAGAGAAAGATATAATTTAAAGGAAATGTAACCTCATTTATACAAGAGAGATAAAAAAGAAAAAGAGAGTGTGTGAAAGAGTGTAAAAGGGGTGAGAGAATGTGAGAATGTGAGAGTGTGAGAGAGTGTGAGAGATTTTGAAAGAGTGCGGGAGAGTGTGAAAGTGTGATGTACAGTGTGAGAGGGTATGAAAGTGTGATGTACAGTGTGAGAGAGTGTGAAAGTGTGTAAGAATGTGTGTGATGTAGTGTGTGAAATTGTGTAAGAATGTGTGTGAGAAGGTGTGAAAGGATGTGAGAGAGTGTGTGAGATAGAGGAAAGTCATTTTTGAAATTACCCCTCTGTACACCCGATTGGGATTCGAACCCTAACATTTCTGTAATATACAAACCATACGAGGTTGACCCCTTAACCCGCGTTGCCATTTATGCGTAGGGTGGGGGTGGAAGGGGGATTTTTATTGCTATCCTCACATTCAGATGTTTAGTGAAAACAATTTAAAGAAGTGTTATTTTTTTCTAATTTGAATTGTACAATAGATGCTTATCAAAGAAAGTTTATGTCATCAATCTCAAGACTTGACCACATCATAAAATGACACAGTAAAATTGTCAGTAAGTCTGTGATTAATTATACATTACATTATATAAATACTTTTTACACATATCACATGCTCATATATGTGCATGCCTGACAATCATGATTAAATAATGGTCTTTAAAAAAACTATATTTTATTTTAAAAAACTTTAAAAATAAAAACTTGTTAAACCGTTGAAGTGTTTAAATATTAGTGTCTGGTGCTATATTAAGGTTTAATAAAAACGTATCATTTATAAATATCTAACACAAGAACACTAATTACCTTTGCATATTAATGTAGGTAGATTCAGTGAGAAATATTTAAATAAAGAGCCTAAGGCGCAATACTGAGATAACTCTGAGTGATTTTTTTTTGTAGTATTAGAAAAAGACAATTGGATATAGAAGTTTTTTTTTAGGAAAGGGCCGGATGAAAGATAATTAAAATAGTTATCTCTTTCCATTCCTTTCCACCTCGCTTACACATCTGATGAAGGTCACCAATCATAAATACGTTTTGACTGGCATTATATAGGACTAGAATCTGATTACCACGTCGCCAAAGTTTTTTCCCCATCTATTTGAGGTATTTAACGTGCACTTTCTGAACCAACTGATTACATCAGCTCACGACTTAGGGGGCGGCCAGACTGAGCGACTGAGCGCGCACGCTTGAAAGATAGAACTGGTTCTATTTTTCAAGCGCGCGCGCTCGAGCCGGTACAGTCTAGTTTACAGGCGCTAGGCAATATTATTGTATGTTGGTTCATTGAGTGCTAGGAAAACTTCTCATTTTGACATTTTTATTAATATCGATAGGTCTAGCACACTTGCTACTAACGGCCTAATTTAATTGGTAAGATCATAAACCATACCTATATATATATATATATATATATATATATATATATATATGTATGGTCATAAACCATACCTATATATATATATATGTATGGTCATAAACCATACCTATATATATATATATGTATGGTTTATGGTCATAAACCATACCTATATATATATATATAGGTATGGTTTATGATCTTACCAAGTGTTATATATATATATATATATATATATATATATATATATATAAAACTGATATGTTAAAATACTTCAATATTATCAAAGTAGGCCTTTACAAATAAGAATCACCATTAGCGTGGAGAGAGGAGGAGAAAACCACAACAATAAATCACTTGTTAAAAAACCCCCTCATTTAACTGAGCCAAGATTCGGAGCCTCCTCGTCAACAACTAACGAGAGTTATCTGCTAATCACGCGCTCGCCAGTCTGGCCACCCAGTCGCTTACGCGCTCGCTCGCACGCTTGTCAATCTGACCGAATCCATAAACACTAATTATTTAAAAAATATAGTAGGCCTATGTGGATGTTGTGGTTAAGATATAGTGGGCCAATGTTGCGGTTAAGATATAGTGGGCCAATGTTGTGGTTAAGATATAGTGGGCCAATGTTGTGGTTAAGATATAGTGGGCTAATGTTGCGGTTAAGATATAGTGGGCTAATGTTGCGGTTAAGATATAGTGGGTCAATGTTGTGGTTAAGATATAGTGGGCTAATGTTGCGGTTAAGATATAGTGGGCCAATGTTGCGGTTAAGATATAGTGGGTCAATGTTGCGGTTAAGATATAGTGGGCTAATGTTGTGGTTAAGATATAGTGGGCTAATGTTGCGGTTAAGATATAGTGGGCCAATGTTGTGGTTAAGATATAGTGGGCTAATGTTGTGGTTAAGATATAGTGGGCTAATGTTGCGGTTAAGATTTAGTGGGCCAATGTTGCGGTTAAGATATAGTGGGCCAATGTTGCGGTTGAGATATAGTGGGCCAATGTTGCGGTTAAGATATAGTGGGCCAATGTTGCGGTTGAGATATAGTGGGCCAATGTTGCGGTTAAGATATAGTGGGCCAATGTTGCGGTTAAGATATAGTGGGCCAATGTTGCGGTTAAGATATAGTGGGCCAATGTTGCGGTTAAGATATAGTGGGCCAATGTTGCGGTTGAGATATAGTGGGCCAATGTTGCGGTTGAGAGACCTAACTGTGGATTTGCACACGCGCCGCACCAGACAAAGTCGTCAGTCACATCTTGTATAGTTTTCTGGTGAAGCCAGAGGATCGGGGCTCGAATTCCGCACAGAATATAATTTGGAGGACTTCTTTTCTATTAGCGGCTTCCTGCTCGTCATTTCACAAGAATTCTTGTCAATTCACTCTAAATTCTGACTCCCTTGTTTTATTTATGATTTTGACCTCCAATTCGTTAAAACAAACGACCGGTACAGCACCTGGTATTAGTTTAATAGTGTTTGGATTTAAGTTCAATAAGTCTGAACTGACGGACTGACGGTCTGATGAGTTTCCATAAAACCGGACTGTTGACAGACCGTCCATCAGTACAATCTGCCGTGTGTCTACAAGGAAGGCTTACTGATCAGTTCGAACTGACGGACTGACGGTCTGATGAGTTTCCAACAAACCGGACTGTGGACTGACCGTCCATCAATCCGACCTGCCGTGTGTGGAGAGAGCGGGTGGGAGGTCAGTCCAAACGATCAGTCCATCAGTCGGCTGCCGAGTGTCGTGGAGCAAGCAGCATTGTATGTAGGTCTCCTATGCTTATTGATACACTTTTTTAGTGAGAAGTGAGTTACTATATTACAGTTTATTGTTTGAATACATTTATCTGTATTGTACATCAGCGTTTGTGCTTGTGAGTGTTCAATGGCTTCTTGGTCGAAAGACTTTCTTTTGTAATTTATTGAGGCAACGGCAAGAATGCTTGTGGAGTGTAAAAACTAAAGATTATCATAGTAACGTAAAGAAAAATACTGTCCCCACTTCAATAGCCAATCCTTCACCCATAATTATTTTATTTTACTTTCCCTCTTTTTTTTAAGCTTTCTAACAATAAGAGAAGTTTCAGCACACAATGTTTTATCCATATTAAATCCTAAAAACCAGTGAAACGCGTCCAACACCAATCACGCTCTACTTCAGACTGACGGTGTGTTCGAAAAGCTTCAGTTCAGTCCAAACCGACCGTGTATGGGACCCTTAACGCGCTACTCTAGTGTTGGACTAGTCTGCCGATGACGGAGAGATTGAGGTTCGAATCTCGGTAGGGTGTATTGAGGGTGGGTTTTTATAAAATGACTCGCTCTGCTCGTTGGGGGCTCCGAAGTTTTTTGATAGGTCTTACCGTTTTGCCACAAGAGACCTCCAAAGAAAGATCCGCACCGAATTTAAAGTTGCTCTGTCATTTTTAATTATTTTTAGGGATAAAAATTAAAATGTTTAACTTTTGAAATTTTTCCAGTCAGTTACAGGCTAGAAGCCATAAGTTTGCCAAATTTCAATTTTCTAGCTCATCTGGAAGTGGGTAAACATTAATTAATAATAATAAAACAAAATAATAGTGTAGTCCGTCAAGGTACGACTGAGACCTTTCAGGGTAAATTGAGTGTACATCACATATTCCCTGAGGTTCTTCGCTTAACTATGGTGATACGTGTACCACAGTTTGAAATATATATGTGGAGGGGAAACAATTTAGATGAAGGGGGAGAACCACCTTTTAGTGGACCCAACTGAGACTTAGGAGTGTAGGGAAAGGGAGTTAGAGGCAGTGTTTTTTGCATTTTTTATATCAACACTTTTTTTAGCCAAACAAACCAAATAGTTCTCCCGTAGAAATATATAGTTAGATTTTCTTCACATGGTGATATCAACGTTTGTTGAATATCTGTCAAGGGTGTCCTGGAATTTAATAAAAATATTTTATCTTCGTTTAAAAAGTTGTTCATTTAATGCCGCTATGCCCATGACAGTTATTCAACAACTGTTTATATCCCCCACATAAAGAAGATTCTACCGGAGAAATATTTGATTTATTTTGACCAAAAAATGTTTTGCTACCAAAAGTTCAAAAACACTGTCCTTAACTCGCGTTCTCAACAAACCGATCACGCCTTATAGACAATACGAGACTTACGCCTTCGTACCCGTGTCCATCAGTGCCTGTAGTGGCCTTAATCCACTTCTATTCCACGGAGTTTTTCTCTAACTTTTAGCTCCACTTTGTAAAGTGGTTTCCCACTTATGATTTTTTAATTAGTACCTTCAACGCCAAAGGTTAATAACGACTTAACCCGCGTCGGTAGGCACGCAGATTAAATTTCAGGCTCATATAGTCCAGTTTGTCGGTGACCTCAGTGGTTCGAATCTCATCCGGTTCTGTAAAAGGTTTTTTTTTCCTTCGTGGTTTCCTTCTCTATCTACACGCATGCGTGGGTGCATTTAATATAAATTCTACCTTCATCATCCCCTCACCATTAGCGTAGGTCTTATTTAGCACCACGTCTTCCTACCCGTTCGGGTTACACGCTGATGGTATTAGGGATTAAGAAGGCTATATTCGTAGGAAGTGTACCCACATTTGTGTGGAGAGAGTGTGGAAAATTATTTTGTAAAACCACCCTCACTACACCCAACAGAGACTCGAACCTCTATCTCCCCGTCATCAACAGTCTAGAAGTGCGGGAGTAGTGCCTTAGACCATGCGGCCACCAAAGCGAGCTAGTATTCCAACTAACCTCAATTTGCCTCTTTAGATACTACTCCATGCTTTGCAATAGTCCACATACATCCAAATACTCTTCGAGATTCATTCACCCGTCTGACGATTTCACCATCAATCCTGCCATTTTTTTACAGAACATTCTGCCCAGATACACAAAATCATTCACGTGTTCTAACATTTTTACATTTACACACAATAATAATACTAGTTTTTTTTTAAATGATAAAATCTCTCCTTAAAAAAATCTGATAATGTGTCTTGACAAATTGTAGCGGCTTGTTCAGTGTTACGTCAGTGGGAAAAGATTAAAAATCGCTGACTCAGATTAAGGTAAAGGAGACGCAAGAAAAAGTCAGAGTTTTTGCATCAATACCAACTTTTTTTTGATCAAAGTAAATGTTCCCTTCCCCCCCCTCCAATTCATTAGGTGTATTTAACGTGCTTTTTATGAACTGACTTATTATATAACCACTCAAGAATTTCTATCAGCGAGTGCGAAAAGGCCTACCGATTTTGACGAAACGGTATTTTATTATACCTTCCAGGTTTTTTTTACATGCTACAGTTGGTATGGGGTCAACGGCTTTACTTCCCCACTGAAAGAAATTGTGCTATGGATTTTTATTGCTCAGGAAAAATCCGAATACCAAGGCTGGGTTTGAACTCATGATCATGATCATTGGGTCCTGAGGGTAGCACTATACCCCAAAACCAATGAGGTTGACTCCAAGGAAATCAAATATTTCTTCAGAAGAAACCTAGTGTTTAATTTTCTTCACAGAGTGACCAAAACAGTTGATGATTATCTGTAATGAGCATAGCGGCATTAGATGAGAAAGTTTTTAAATGAAGAGAAAATACTTGTCATTAAATTCCAGGACACCCTTGTCAGATGTTCAACAACTGTTGAGGTTACTACGTTGAAAAAATTAAACTTTGTGTTTTTACTGGAGAAATATTTTATTTTTTTGACAAAAAAAAGGTTTTGATATAAAAACTATAAAAAATACTGCCCTAAAATCATGTTTCCTACACTTTCACTTAAATAACTATGATTTTAGATGTATTTTATTTCTGTTTGTTGTAGACCACCCTTTCGTACTATCATCATATTTACAATATTACAGTACGGGTGAGGAGGTTATATAAACAGGAAAGGTACCCGCATTTGTGTAGAATATAGGTGGGTTAAGAGAGAAACCACTCAAGATAAACCACCCCCCCCCCCCCTCAGTGCACTCAGCCGAGATTTGATCCCAAACCAACCCTGTCACCGGTAAATCAGACTAGACGAGACTGTCGTTCAATCCGCTTGCGCACCTATGTGTGTTTAAACGTACTAATTAGTTAATTAGCTATATAGAATGGTATAAGGCAGGGGTATTCAAATCGCGGCCCACGGTATAATCTTTTGCAGCCCACCTGCTCATGAAAAATATATTATTATTTTAAGAAAAAATGACAAAAACATATTTATAGTTTACATAATTAAATAATAAAATAAATACGCATTTTAACTTATTTTATAAACAATTTTTAATTCATACGCGAAGAAAAATCTTCCTTTTTTTTTTTTTTTTTTTTTTACAAATTCACCTTGAACCGGTAAATGACTACTCTATTAGACAAGGGAAAGTGTACTATTTCGGGTGCGTTCGGACATAGTCGGGAGTGTTCGAACATAATTGGAAAGGGTTGAACATAGTCGGAAGTTTTAGAAAATATTCGGGAGTGTTCGGACATAGTCGGGAGTGTTCGGACATAGTCGGGAGTGTTCGGATATAGTCAGGAGTGTTCGCGCTCGATTATTACTGCTGAGACACTCGGGACGCCAAAATAAAAATAATACTTTCAATCTCAATATTGTCGGTACAGTATTGGAGCCCGCTAGCCAACAAGAGACAGAAACTTTGGCCCTTGCACCTTAAAAGGTTGAAGGAAGACCCCTGGTATAAGGCGTCATTATCGTGTTAGACTGGTTTGCTGATGACGGGGAAATTGAGGTCCGAATATTAGTTGGGTTTACTGAGTGTGGTTTTCCCTAAATAGTTTCTCACTCTCCTTCCAAGCAAATGCAGGTATTTTGCTTCTAAAATGCTTCCTTCCTCACCCCTATCCCATTAGAGTAATTATCAAGTATGCATATAGCCTCAACAGGTTGTAAGACATGGTGATAGTAAATATATATTTATATATAAAATAATATATAAATATTTCGAAACCTTTGCTCAGTAAATAACCTGTCCACTGAGCTAGGGGTCCCGGGTTCGATTCCCGGCATAGCTGAAAAATGTATCATTGGTGAAATGTTGGTTTCTCCTTTCACAGTGATAAATTAACTACCGGGTGGCTGAATTTTGTATCTGTTCTAGATTTAAGTCTGCTGATATAATTGGTTGGTTCAGAAAGTGAACGTTAAATACCTCAAATAAATGAAAATGAAAACGAAAAAGATATATTTAGAGAGACGGAGTATCAGCAGCTATTGCCTTAAGACCGCGTAACTCCCGCGCCCTAGATTTATGATGTCACGTGTTCTTGCTTCTCCTACTTCCAACATGTCGCGGATATCCTTCTGTTTGCTTTATTGCGGGAGAAAAGAAAAAAATATTTCCCTCCGATGGTGTTAAACAGATGAACCAGACGCCGCCTCCCTGCGAATAATGTTACTGCGTTAACTCTTCCCTATGTACACAAGGGGCCTCAAACGTTAC